>CAJNDT010005964.1:67500-464282 GCA_905221615.1 Symbiodinium sp. CCMP2592
AGTTTATAACTACGCATAGCAGCAGGATCCTCAACTGCACAGGGGTACGACAAAGGATGATGACGATGATGCGTGGTGCCCATGATCATCATCAGCAGTGGCATTTGTAGCTAGAGCTCGCACAAGAAGCGGCAGTGTCGAGGGGTGCCTGGTGCTTGCTGCTTACGGATTTCCAAATCATTCCTTGGCCCCTTGGTGCACCGCCTATCGCGCTTGTGCACGGTAGCAGCTTTCTAAAGTTGCTGAGCCGTGACGGCCACAAGCAGCCGTTAAGCCACTGGAGCGTGCAGAAGCATGCTGCAGCAGCCGTTGCCGCTTCTTTGCGGAGGAAGGCGCACGCATGGGCCTGTCCTGGAAGACTCCCCAGCGACATCTTCACCAGACCTGCTCAGGCTTCTCTGACATTTGCCACAAGCTAAGCGAAGCAGCAATGCGTGAAACGGTCGCGTCGCACGTTCCACCTGGCAGTGTCTCGTGCCAGTGCCAGATTCGCATTTCAGACAAAATCTATACCATCATGGTCACCACCGTCGTCCACATTATCATCAGAACAGTAGCCCTCTGACATGGCTACCGGTCCCAAAGGATTGTCACTTTCACGGATGAAACATTGAACTGGTTTGGCGAATGGACTTGACGGGTCGATTGTTGAAGGTTGTCATTAGTTCCCTGCCCTTGCAGCAGATCCTCGTTCGTGCCATCCACCTTCCCCGCGGCTGCGGAGGCCACATCTCTATCATTCTCTCTCGCGCTCGCCTGGCTACTTTCCCAAGACCCTGCCCACCCACCTTCATGCCGCGTGTTTTAGTTGAATCAACAGCGGACTGAATGTCTTCTCCAATTGCCGAGGCGGATCCCGCAACTCCGGGGCCAATGCTTTACCAGAAGCTCTTCAGCCACTTGCTCCGTCGAAAACCTGAGTCATTCACTTGTCCATCCAATGGGTTGCCGCTCGTTGAGACCACATGTTGAGGATTGATTTGTTTCGCAGTTTTGGCACAGCATCTCTTTCACGGGGCTCCACAGCAACTTGCCATCCCGGTGTATCCAAGGCCAGGCAGCCGAAACAGAGGAGCCCCGGAAGGTTGCTGCGTGACAAGAGTAAGAGCTTGGCAACGTCGGACCGGAGAACCCGAAAGCTGTTGCAAAACCGACTGAGCGTCAGACCCCCAACAATTTGTCCGAGTGTGAGCGCTGAAACAATTTGAAGCTGCTAAGCTGCTAGTGCCGACCAGTGAAAGTAATTCAAACCCGAGACCTCGGCTGGCAAGTCCGAGTTGCGAGAGCGTAAACACTTTGAAGCCTTCGACGAACGAAGGGGAGGGCAAGATACTACGAGTCTGTATGGGACAAACAGCAACACTTCCGTGCACATGCCGGCAAACCCTTCGGGCAGCACACTCAAATGTGTGTGTGTGTGCGTGTAGATATATGCTTGTACGCATGCATGTATGTAACTGTATGTATGTATATATGTATGTCTGGAAGTATAATATATCCACCAGGACCTCCGGGAAGTTGTGTATTGCAACCTGGCTCATCCCTCTACCAGCTTGTCACTTGGCAGTCAGCTTGGGATATCTGTGATCCCCAACATAACGGCACACAATTGCTTAGATGGACAACTAAGCTCGTGATGGAGAATCGTTGCGGCCATGGGGAGTTCTTTCGGAAAGTCTTCACGGATTATCCGGCACTGTGGTCTGCTCAAAGGGCTCCCTCTCTTGCTTTTTGTGTTCGCTGCAGCGTTGGCTCGTTGTGACCATCCAGTCCAGCCCAAGGGCTGTTAGGCTGCTGCTCATGAAGAGGCAGGCAGAATCCCAGCATGTGGCTGGGGCACAAGAGCAGCAGCGGCTTGCCTCGATTGTGGTTTCGGGTTTGCACTCTGCTTCCCTTATCGACCGGAAGTGGCAACAAAATTCAACGAACGTGAGAATTTGCCACCCGAACGCTTGCGGCATGTGTGTCGGGGCACCGCCGCGATAGCTTGGACTCCATAATCAGAGCAGTCGAGGAGCAAGGTCGGGCGCAAGCGACCCATCATCTGCTACTCTCTGCCGCTGATGGGCCATGTGACCCCGATCCTGAGCATCGCGCCCGGCACGAGAATTGTGGTGCTTGCCTGGTACGTTCATGAGGCTTTGGTCTCACAACTCCCATAAGACACGTAAAGTTTCATGTTCAACCAGCCATCTTCCGGCAACATGCATCTTGAGAACACAGATGCCAACTTGTATCTATCGCAAACGGTTGAGGCATTTGCAATGCATTGCGGAGCAAGGGCCACAAGGTTCGGCCGCTTTCTGTGCGGATGCAATCATATATGTTGGGGGCTGCCATCATGCGGGGGCAAGCAGACAGGCTCAGGGGCCCAAGCAGGGTTTAGAATCTGTTTATGTATCCGTTTGTCCATCGCTGCGCAGCTATGTATCTCTGTGTCCTTTTGCGTCTCTCTCTCTCTCTCTCTGTCTCTGTCTTTCTCTCTCTGGGGCTGTGGGTTAAAATGGCTTGGAAAGGGATCAGATTAGGGCTTGTGGGGGGCCTGAGTGGGTTTGTACATGAATCAGGTTTTTTGCTAAATATGAGAAAATGAGACCCAAAGCCGTGCTGTCGCGTGGATACCTCAGACTGCAATGCTGCGTCATACAGTGTTGCGCATGAGCCTAGAGACCCCCGTGTGTCGCGTCTCTAAGCTTGGTGTGCGGTGTCTTGACTTGTAGGCTTGTGCGCGGGGTGGTTGTGAGTGTGGGAGGGTGTATATATGTGCTGTGCTTTGATCTGCTGTTTATCTCTGTGACAACCTGCTTCCCTGCGCTGCTGAAAAGGCCCTGACCCTCACATCAACAGTCCAAGGACTTGAACAATGAGACCTCACGCTCATGACCCAACTTGGGTATACAAAGGTGACAAACCCCTCCACACAACAATACACAACATGTAATTGTTTGGGATTGAGACGGGTCCGGAAGTCACCCAATGTGACCCCCCAAACCGCTCCCGCGCCGCGGCCACAACTGCCCCTTCGCCCCGGACCCAATCAGACCCCCCACCAGACCCAATCTGACCCCTCCCCACCCCCCCCCCCCAAGCACAATTCTTCCAGCCCCAATCTGACCCCTCACTCCAATCCGATCCCCGAAACCCTGGAGCGAACCCCAAACCCCAATCTGACTCCCAAATAAGGGCCCGGCAACACGCAGCCCTGTTTCTCTTTCTCTTTCTCTCTTTCTCTGTTGCATGTGTGTTCGTGATTCTGTGTTTGTTTGTCTGTCTGTCTGTCTTTGTGTTTTTGCGCTGCACGAGAGCAGCAAATGTTGAGAGCGCATGGGCTTCCGGAGGTCCTCTTCGTCAGCTCCGTGGGGCTCAGAAAGAAGTTGGAGGACAGGTGCAGGAGGCCTGGCGGCCTGTCAGTCTGCCGTCAGATGCAGGAGTTGGTTCAATTGCCGTTGCACGTTCGTTGGCTTCGATGTTTTGACGTTGTTGTCTCGGTTTGCTCGTTGGGGGCTTTTCGGAGCGGGTGCTTGGTTGTCAAGCTTCAGGGTTTTCGACCCTGTTATTTACGGCATCTACAGTTGACAAGCAGTGTATTTGGCATCTGTGGTTTCTCGGACCTCATGCTTGGCAACCGCAGGTTATTTTCATACTCAGCAGAATCACGTGCAGAAGAGTCCTTACCATCATCACAATCAGGCCTCCGGAATCATGCTCAGAGTCTGCATTTGATCCTCGGAGTTGTCGTACTGGTGTTGGTGGTGGCGGTGATGGTGGTGGTGGTGCTGCTGCTGCTGCTGTTGCTGCGGCTGCTGCTGCCGTCGCTGCAGGTGGTCGTGATAGCAACTTGCGCGGCATTTCTGCTGCAAGCCATGCCGCAGGCAGGGCTTCACATTCCGTCCACTCGAGGACGGAATGACCGAGGAGGAGGTCGCATCCATACATCCGGCAGCAGGACGGAGCATTCCTATCCCTGATCTGCTGTACATGAAGAGAACGCTGCTCTGCACGGCATCATTCCTCCCATGTCTGCTCTACCAGCGAAAAATTTTGCTTTCGTTTCGATGAGACGTCTCCTCCAGGCCCGACCTTCAAGGACTTCACAGAGAAGCACGGCCCGCTCCTCGCCGAACTCATCCGCGCCTCTCGGTCGAGGAGCGCAGATGACAGGAGAGACATGCAGAGTGCTCTAGTACTACTGGAGAAGTACGTTAAATGTTACTGTACTATAAAATATAAGTACAAGGGAAGAAAAGTAGCCCGTCAAGGTATATCACGACTTAGGACCTGGTTCAGTAGTTCCCAAGGGCTGTAAGCATTGTGGCCACAACTTCCCTAGGAAGCCACTTCCGAGGCAGAAGAGCCCATCGTCGTCGTGGCGGACTTCGCCAGTGGCGCTGGCCTCCTTCAGGCTCTGTGAGGGAAACGGTTTCGGGTTAGCGACGCCGTTGGTGACTCATGAGCTTTCGATTTCAGCAAGGGCCGCCAAGAAGAGCCTAGTGTACTGGAGGCTTTGTTCTAGTAGACCGAACATTCGGTGATGTTCCCGGTGTTGCTGTAATTAGGGGAAAGTGGGCGCATGGCCTCATCGCACCTGTGCTGCAGGCACCGAAGATGAAGGTGCCACTGGTCATCAATGTGCCGATGCCTGCCAGCTTACTGAAGCAACCTCGCTCAATTATATAAAGCACGCAAGCATCGAGAGAAGGCAAGACCGCCGCGGGTCGTAAACCACTCTGTGGGACACATTGAGGAATGTGCTCTTGCTGACCAACCCTTTCATCAGCGCTTTCGCGAGAAGATGGCACAGTGGGGCACTTCGTCTCTAATTTGGCGATGTTTCGTTGTGGAAAGCAGCCCTTCGCGTTATTATCTGACAGCATGTCTAGCAGGTTCGGTGCTAAGGGAGCAGGGCCCGGCCTTGGGTCTTGAGCTTCGGGCCAGCATCTGAACGAGCTCAGAAAATCTCTTTGACAGTTAACGTCTCCTGATCTCGCTTTTGCTGGCAAGTGGGGCCTTGGCAAAAGGAGAGCTCCCAGCCCGCACAAGGCGATTCTTCGGCTCTCGTAGCTGGTCCAGCAACACTCCAGCTTAGATTTCTTATGTATGACGGCCAACCATTCTCAGCATGCAGGAGTCCTGTTCAACGGGCTATCCATTCCTGTAGACCTCGGATGGCCGAAACCCTCGGGTTCAAATTCATCCCGCCAAAGCCAATGTTTGCATTCTCCCTTTCTTCCATTGCCACGTGTTTACAAGCGGTTGCGCAAGTGCGAGAAGCTTTTTTGGGAATAATGTTTCAAGCTTGACGACCAGCCAAACCCAAGGACAGGTTTGCCATCGAGTACCTGAGTAATATCGGGATGCCAGCAGTGAAGTCCGCGATCAGCAGCGTGCCGGTCAACAAGGAAAGCTAGGCCACTTAGACTCTGGCACTCCTCAGTTGAATGTCTACAGACAACCCAACCGGCTCCTTTCCAGCAGGCTAGGACCAGCTGAGGCATTGTGAACAGCTCGCCTGCTGTGGATCCTTGGCTTTGTATTCGCGGGCAGCTTTTTGAGAACAATCCCGTGTCTTGAGGCAACGCATTTGAAAGGACTGCTTACCCATTAGCGCGCAGAGTATCCCCTCGTCTGCTGCGCGGTGCTTGCTGTCAAGCGAAGAGGTCGAAACCACAGCCTTGTCCTGGTTCGCCATCATTCAAGTGCCCCTACAGTTGGCCTTGAACGAAAGGCGACATCGCACGATACAGGAACACACGCTAGCGCGAACACACACACACACACACACACACACATTTGCACTTGAGATCCCGCGGAGGAGCTAGTGCGTGTCGTAGAAGTGTTTGTCTTGAAGTGTGGTACAGACAAGACAAGAACCAGGTTTCCTCAATTTCTCTCTTTGCAGTGACACCCGGCGAAGAAGCCAAACGCCGCGAACTCTGCGACAACAGTCGGCTGCATGTGCAGCGCGGCACAGCTCCGCCTGCTGCTAGGTCTAGGTGTCACTACTGTAGCACGAACCTCACGAATGTTAGACTTGCGCTTCCTACTGGCTTCAAGAAGTTCGCTTGTTTCAGGTTCACTTTTATGTTTGTTAGCTCTTCGTTTTGACTGCCTTCGTCGATTCTTCGCAGCACACATGCCTTCGGGTTGATGAAGGACGCACATGCTACGTTCGTAAGTGCCGGAACCTGTCAGGAGCTGACGGGAAAGACATCACTGTGTGGGTGCCGCCGGCCGGCTCGCTCTGCAAGTGCCGGCTTGAAGCATCAGTTTGTGGCTTGCCTTTGTCTGTTGGCCATGTGTTAGCTAACCAACGCAGTAGTTGTATCCTCAAGAAACTCTTTCGGTGCAATGGCTACAGACAAAAACGGATGGACACCTGGCGAAAGGGGCAGAAAGAGAGAGCGAGAGAAAATTTTGCAGTGCTCAGGCGTGTCATTACTTTTCAGCCTGCTCCCTTATTTCAGTGCGTTTGGGCCCTTAAGATGTGCTGCAAAACTGAGCATGAGCCCATGCCCCCGCTGGCTTTACACATGGCATAGTAGTTCCTGCACCGTCGTTTTGTTTAAAGTACTGCTCTTTGTTGCTGCCCGTGTCATGCCATTCCACTAGTCTAGCCAGGCACGGGGAACAAACCTCGTACGCCCTTTCTTTTACCAAAGGCCCGGACCATGTGTCCTCAACTTTAGTTAGGGGGGTATTCACCTCTGTCATTTACTGCGCGTCCTCGTTGTGATTGAACTCAGTAGGGCCTGGGAATCCAGCTTCAAAGGGGAACAACCCCTACGATCGGCAATGCATTTCCAGATCGTTGACCCCCACCAACTTTATGCAATCTTCAGGTAAGTTCACGCCACTTAGGGCTCTCCGTCCTTTGGAATCCGGTTGCCGAGGGAAGCTGCGAAACACTGACACTCAGTGCCGATGGCACCTCTTGTAACACAAGCGTCCCGCAACAGTCGGGGGCGCGGACGCGCGCGCGGTGTAGGGGGTAAAGCCCCTACACCACAGCCCTGGCGAAAGAAAGAAATTCTGAACATTCCTCCCAAATGCCGCCCCTTTCATAAACACAGTCGGGGGAGTGGGCGGCCTAAACGCCGGAGGGACGGGCAACTAACCCCTAACCCCTAAGCCCGGCAGAAAGAAAGAAAGCCAGGGAGCTCAGGGATGGAGTGGGTCCCTGCCAGACATACACTCTCAAACATGCGGACCACGGGGCCGAAGTCCCATGCGAAAACACCCCAAAGCCTCCTCCCTCAACCTGTGAGGAAGGGGGGCGCCCAGCCTCTTGGAAGGAAGGGAAGCCAGGGAAGCAGGCAGGAATGCAGTCAGCCAGCTCTTGCAGCCAAGCTGTATCCCTTGATTCTCTTGGATGGTTTTAGGTTCCTCGAAGCTGAGGAACCCGTTTCCCTGCCACCGAACGTCTTCGTCTCCGGGCCGGGCCCTTTGCTTGAGAGACCATGGCTTAGGGCTTAGGATGGCTTAGGCTTTGTGACACCCGAAGGCCGGTCCGGTTGAGTGCAACACACTTGGCAACTTGATACGCAAAGCCAGCAGAGGCCTTTGGATGGCTTCACTCCGAAGCCACTGCTGGAAAAGGCAGCGAACCATGCGTATGTTTTGAGATTCTTGAAGTCACTTCATTGCAGATTGGAAAAGCTTTGTCTCCCTCTACTCTGGGTTTCGGGTTTACGTGATGTAAGCACCTTTGCATGTGATCGGAAAGCCTAGTTACTTAGTTGTGCCGGGCACACCAGGCACACCACACCCTACCGCATTGGTGATTTAGCTGCTGGATTTGGGGGGGCTGCCGAGCGGCTCCATCAGCTAGGGCCTTGTGGGTTCAGGGCTATACTTGATATCGGCGATGCTGTCTTAGGATTTAGGGTTGTACCGTAATTTTAGGCAGTTGGTGGGTCGGGTTTCAGCTTCGGGTGGATGTAGAACCATGATGTGCCGGGCCATGTTCCCAGGACAAGCAACTCTGCCAAGCCTCTGTTCTACATCACAACCGGGACTCTACTGGACCTGTCTGAGGCAGCGAGTGCGGGCATGATTTCAAGGACGCGAGTTGCCAAGTCCATTCGGCATGTTTGATATTTGCTGTTTCTAGCCGAGGGTTTGCTGCTGTTTTTGCTCGCACCAGTGCAAAGGCCCGTATGGCTCACGTCTCCCTGTGACAGTGAGCGTGAGCTCTCGTAAGACCTCCATCCGGAAAGCTTGCACTACAAGCACAGTCACCGGACACACGCCGTTGCGAGCAGACTCCAGTTCGAGCTGACGAAAGCAGCTGAAACATATCTTGAAGTTGACAGTTGAAGTAGAGAAGTCGGGCTTGAGCACATCATGTCCGACCGCACCAGCATGGATGGCACGACAGTTCTGCCACAATCAAGGATCATCACCACCTGTGCCTAGAATTTGCTATGTCAAATACACAACAAGTTTTCGACCAGATATCGGAGTTTTCAAGAACGTTCTGTGTCACACTGCAAAGTGGTTGTTCAAAGTGCCGAAAATGGCGAGGCTGTACGTTGATCGCCTGTACATTAGCAATAGCGCGCTGGCAGCGTAATGAGAACGCACCCGCGCACCAACTTGCTGCAGCAATCAGCCGAATACTGCAATCTGCAGGCTTTCTGCTGGGTATCGTGTGGACATGGCACAACAAACAGTTACGCAGATACGAAAACTTGCTAAAACGTGCTCGGAAGAATCTAGGGAGAATCTTGTGTCTATGACTTGCTTTACCTTGCGGCTGTCTGTCAGCTGTCAGAGCATAGGTAGCCGGCTACAGCAGATGCTACAAAGTCCGAATCCAAGCAACATTGTCTGCGGAGGCCCAGGTGCTGGCCCTCTACAATGGCTTTGCCTTGAGAGATGTGCGAGTGATCTGGTCTCTAAAGGCTGGGATGAGGTTGATGAGCGGATGCGCGTCAGGGGGCCTTGTTGAAGCCAGCTTGTATACGTTAAGCAATGAAGCCTAGTCCACCGTACGGGGTGCGGATTGATGCGGCATAGTGTAGTCTTGTATCGTACGCCAGAGTCCTGCTGGAATGAGTGGGTTTATAGAACCGCCCAGGGTGGACCCAATGCCCAAGCCCTATAGACTTTCAACTAAATCCAGAACCAGGTTCGGCATGTGGTTCCTGAAGCCAGGGGGCCTGCTGCACCACGAAGTGTGCGCTTCCCTTTCATTCTAGTTCCAGGGCTCGGTTGTGTGTGTGTGTCCTTTAAGGGTGAGCCCGTCCACGCCGCAAGAGCCGATTGAAGTGGCACTGAATGGGCAGCGCTAGTTTTGAAGCAACCCGAGAGTGGACTGAAGCTCTCTGCTGGCCTGCTGGCAACGCCCTCAGTTCACGCTGCGAGGAAAGCAAGCGAAGCTTCCTTCCAGAGTCTGTCTCCGAAAACTTTGTGATCCACCACTGGATGCCGCAAGTGGAGATCCTCTCCATTCCGGACCGCGGCATCTGCCACGTTGCTCGATGTGTAGTAGGATGGGAGCTAAGCCTAAGACTTATGACTTGTAAGACCTTTGATGATCGTGTTCCGAGTCTGCGAGGAGCTCACAGCTGTCTTGACCCACTGCGGATGGGGCGGCTCCCTCGAGTGCTTTGCCTTCGCAGCAGCTGGGGTCTGGCTGCCTGAGTCCTCACTATTCCCATCCTTAACTAACGGAGACCTTGGCTTCGAAGGATCAGGAGATGATCCTGGTGAACATGCTGCTGGATGGGTCGCATTGTGTGTCTGTAAGTCCGTGCAACCTATTTGTATAAGCGCATGAGAGCCGCTGACGGCTGGCAGGTTCGGTCCTTGGGAAGAATCCCACCTTTACACCCATGTCCATCCGGCGCCTCAGGTGCATGATGGCCGGTAAGCCGGTGATTTGCTTTCCTGGCTTTGGCGACCAAAAGCAAAATGCAGCTGGACGGCAGGTTCAGGTTTTGGAAATTGTGGCTTTGCTACGAAGAAATCTCAGAGGCTCGGTTGGGGCTTTGAAAAGTTCTGCGAAGTCACATGCTCATGCATCAAGGCATCGTCATTGTCATACAGGATAAGCGCATCTCAGGGTTGGAGCTGGGCGGGGGGGGCCTATGTAAGTCAGGCACGCATCCTCCTCCAGAAGGGCTGCGGCACGTTGCTCAAGCCTGCCACTCTGACAGCAGAGACCGTTGCAGATGCGGTGGACGATGCCGCCGGGCTTCATTATGCTGACAGTTGTTGTCGCAGCAGGACACCGGCTGCAAGCAAGCCCAAACAAAGGAGTTTCGCATCAGCTCAGGTACTGATGAAGCTGGAGACCTACAGGGAAAATGCCTGTGGCTGAGCATTGGGGCAATGAAGAGTCAGGTTGTAGATGTCTTTTCATGCCAGCAATGTTTTCGCGTGAGTGTGTATGTGTAGCGGCAGAAAACATGTCCTCCATGTGTCTATGTGGAGATACCTGGAGATGTACTCGATGAGCCAGTGTCATAGTAAACATCAGAGACCAGTCTTCCGGACTCCAGCTCTAGCACATCGGACCATAATGCAAGGCAAAGCCACAAGTTTTGATACTTGTAGCCGTGATCCATCTCATTCCAACTCAGTGCTTGACGTCGTGCAAGGCGAGGCGTGTTTCCGACGAGCTTCGGAAAAGCCCGGGCCCACAGGTGGACCACCGTAGGACTGTAGGACATCGGTTCCCTCAAGGCATCTTGCAGCATAATCAGCCCAAGCAGCCCGCAGCAGGCAGTGGTGGAAGTGATCGAGAAGGCTTCGAAGCAGGAGCCTCTCTCTGAAAATGAGGACTCCGCGCCAGCCACGCCGGCTTGCGTGGTCAGCTAAACCGCGCTTGGCGGCTGGGGCAGAGTTTCCTCACAAGGTTGCAAATGTTTCGAGTGTGCCCAGGGAATGCAAGCGCGCTGCTTTTTCGAAGTTACAGCTTGATTCTCCCACTCGGAGTGGCTTACCCGATTTTCGGGTCGGCGTGGAGCGAAAGTTGTACAGCAAACATTCAGTAACTTTCACAATGTCACAAAGCTGTAAACTACTGGAAGCCTGTAGTTATGTGGTCTTCATAGGCATGGTCACCTGATTATGCCTGATTCCCATGCAATTGGGTCAGCCACGTTGAATGCTCATTGTCTGCCTGCGCTGAGGGGCCAGGGGCGGAAGTGAGCCATGTTTGGGCTTTGTCAAGACTCTTCCAACTTTTGAACTTGCAGAGGCCCTAGCCTGTCAAGTTCTGCCACCCGACGCTTTTTGAGCGGCGCTGGCGGAGTGATCCCTCACTCAGTAGAGTTCCATCGTTTGCATTCAATTCGAAGAGCGTGCAATCAAGCCGAAAAATCTTGTGCTACCAGCAACAAGACCACCGCGGAAGGCTTTAGGTTTGCCCTGCCGCATCATTCTCAAGGGGTTCGGGCCATTGCCCAACTCTGAAAACCCCGAGAATCAGAATCAGGAAGGGCTGATCCATATAGGCTCAATCGTTTAGGGTAAGTCCGAGGCTAGCGGCCGATCCGACAGAAGAAGAGCTCCCGGTAGGTGATGTTTCCGGACAAGTACCCACAGACAACAAGTAGATGGTGTCTCCAACCAGGGCACCAACATCCACGTCTCGAAATCTGCGAGTTCCCCCAAGCTGAGGTTCTCGTCCCCTGCCACAACGCCGCGTGCTCGATTGCCCAGCGATGCCGACAACGTCACGCCGCCGAGGTGGGCTCTGCCTAGCCTATCACGGGTTCGAAGCCAAAGCCGTTGAACCTGCGAATGCCTGGACATCATGCTTTCTGCGTGCTGAGTCAATGTGTGCATGGCGGGATCCAGATTTTGGGCCAACTGACTTTCGGGCCGTCAGCTCGAGTATTCGACGGCTGGTCGCATGTCCATGGCTCTGTTCGCCACATCTTCCCATGTCGTTTCACTCATCTTGTAGTGCTGAAACCCAGGAGCTCCCCAGGAAGCAGCCTCACAGTATCAACAATGGAGCGCCACAGCTGCATGGTCCTTACTGCCAGCTCACTTTCGGCGCGGGCGCGGAAGATCTATCCACCCATCCAGCCAGCCAGGCAGCTACTAGTACCTGCTTATCTATGAATCTATCTATCGTGCAATCTGTCATTTTCGGTTTATCGATTACCGATCTATCGATCTGTCTATCCGGCTTCTATTCTACCGGGCAGATGAAAACTCGTGTCTGTACATACATATGGATGATTTTTCCCAGGATTCATATACACACATATACATATACATATAATTATATATAGATATTTTTATATGAATATGTTTACTTGTTTTTCATTCATATATACACATAATTGTAGCATCTAGACCATACTTATGCATTACAAATTCTCGTCTGGTATGTGTGCAATTCTGTAATTAGTAGTTTGATCTATTTGCTGGTATGCACAGATGCACATATGTATGTGTATGTGTGTATGCATATGTACATGTATGTTTGCTAGTTAATGTTTTCGCATATGCAGGTGTCCATATGTATGCACAAGTTAGTATAAATACATACATACGTATGTATGTATATACCTACATACATGCACATGTATGTGCATATATCTTGTCGAGTGCGAGTGGCACAAATGGGTGTATATACATATGTATGCACATGCATCTAGAAGAACATACATACACACATGTGTATATACATATGTATATATATATATATATATATATATACATATATACATGTATACATACATAAATACATACATACAGGCAGGCAGGCATGCATGCGTACACACACGCACAGAGACGTATAGCATACGTGTGTGTATGTGAAAGGTATGCACCTGCCTAAGGAACGAGGACCGCGAGAAGGCTCGGCCATCACTGTCTCGCGATGCAACGCGGAGGATTGCATGGTCGGCACCGGAGCAGAACTTCAGTTGGGGAGTTGCTCAGACACAGCCGCACAGAATTCGTAAGAGCTGGCATCGAAGCGTTCGCTGGGAATCAAGCCAAGGAAAGCTGGCTGTCACAAGCGACACGAAAGCAGCTTGGAGCTTAGATTGCCGTGATGATGAGCCTTGTCTGCAGGGATCCAGGCTACTAAGATCTCAACATGGGAACAAAGGCTGCCTGCCGCCAAGACGATCAAGTGGGCGTGGTCAGACCTTGCGACGCGCAGGGAGTCCTCCGCGTCCTGCTTGGATTGATGCATAGCTGCGCCGGGCCAAACCCTGGATTCCTAATTAGCTTGTCCGAGCTGCAGAGTGCAGTTAGATAATACAGCCCCAAACCTCGCCTGACGTTGCTGAGCTGCGAGTGCTGAAGTGAGTTAGATGGTACAGGCACTGTCTTCAGACTCCAGGTATTCCGGACGTGATTAGACACGCTGCCCATCAACCCCATGTTCAACGATAGTTTGCACTGGTCAATGAAGCCGAGACTACGGCATACACGGCATTTGAGCACGATGCCTGAGCCCATCCAATCTCTTGCAACGAGGAAGTTGCTGTCGCCCAGCATTCGGAGCATATTTCGCAGTTGCAATCTACAGTCTATAGGCACCACACGAATCCGATGGTTCCAGGGGGGGCCTGGTGCAGTTCCTTTTCAAGGCTGTCGTCCTTTCGCATCGGCACAGTCGAAATGTTGCTTCAGGAGGGATTCGCGATACAACAGAAACTTTCGTGCAGGTCACTTCAAACTGTTCTGCTGCTTAGCTGAGCGGAATCCCTCGGAAGCTTTCACTTTGAAGTAGCTTAGGAATCTGTAGTGTAGTGTAGGAGTAGTATAGGAAACCGCTGTACCCGGCACCAAGCATGTGCTGTGGGCCACAGCCAAGTAGGTACTGCATAGGCTTGAGATTGAAGCCGGATCAGGCAGCTGCTTGGCAAAGCTCCAGGCAAAGACAGCAACAAGGACGTTCATGAATCCAGTTCTGCCGTGCTTGCCGCACCCGCAGGCAAAGGTCGATGGTGACGGATGTATGGCAAAGATGAGCTAGGCTAGGACACGCGAAAGAATCTCTATCACGCAAGGAAAGCCTTCATGTCCCAGTGCTACGTAACTTCTCCAATCTTGAAGCAGCGGCCAACGACTTGTTTCCATCCCTGCGATTGCAAAGCGGCCCCAAGAGGTACACGGATGCATGCAAATTTCACACGCGATTCGTGGCTTTTCTGATGACAAAGCTGCGGTTCCGCAGTGGCAAGTGCCACCCTCTGCTGCCTCGAGCCCGCAGGCATGTTCCACAGAGATGGGGTCCCATGCTCCTTTGCAGGATGGCTGTGAAACTAAGCTGCTACTGGCAAACGGCAGAACTCCAGGAGCCAATCGCGGACTCGGGTCTACAGTGTAGACTCAGTATATAGACGCGAATCCGGCCCCTCACGGGGTGGGAATGCCAAGGGCAAATCCAAGCGGCTCACCGTTTCAGACCCAACAATTTGCCCTTCGCATTGCCATTTTCACAGCGTTCCTCTACAGCCTGTTTCAGACTGGACGTTGTTCCGGATTTGCATCATATGGTCAGTGAATGTCAGTGACAAAAGTGGAGAGCTTGGATGGTGTTTGAGTCCCTGAGCAGGAGAACGTGTTGTTCGGCCAGTCTTTTGAGCAACTTCGCTTCGGGCTCAGACGGGAAAAGCACTGCTCCTTGCTTTGGATTTCTCGGTCCTGCAGGTGGCAAATGTTGAATCAGGATCTGGGATCATTTTGATGACATCGAGAGTGCTTTGTCAGGTTATGAAGAAGCGCTGCAAGCAGCGTCGTTGGGCGAGGATCTCAACGTCCTCCCAGGCGAGACTTGCTTGTCAGTGGATCTCCATCTTTGCCAACTGGCATTCGGTTCAAGCTCGCAGGAGGCCTCATCTGGTGAGAACTGCACGTTTGTTGATCGTGCAGGTGGTGATCAGGTTCCCATCGGCGCCCGTGGGATTTCCTTGTCTGGCGGCCAGAAAGCAAGGGTGGCAGCCTTGATCGTTCGCACTGCACCTTGCCTAGTCGTGGTGGTATTGATCCCCGGAGAGCCAGCCTTGCTCAGTGTAGTATATCGCACCTGAGCGACAGGGAGACGTAGAGACTTACCACGTCCTGCCTTGCGCGCCGGAAGGTCTCCATGGCCCGTGCCGCCTACCACCTGAATTCACAGCGATATCCTTGGAATGACCGCGAACGTGAGCGGATTAGGTAGCCAATCTTCAAATCGTCGCTCAAGAGTTTCTTAGTCGGCATCCAGGAATTTCTGCGTCTTGTCTCTTGAGCAGCTTGCGGATGAAGTTCCCAGAAATTCGGCTCGAACTACATTCGTCATAATGAGCGTGTGCTCCTCCATGCGAGCACGGACTCATATGGGGGCTATGCGGTCTACATCTGATTCAAAACAACGTGCCCTGCATGAGGCTAGTCTTGATGGATGACCCCTTTGCATCCGTGGATGCGTCTGGCTCCCGGCTAGGCTCACTTCAGAATGCCGCCGACAAAGCTACAACGCTTGCAACCATGGTGCGAGCAGCTGCAACCTCTGGACCGACAGTTGCGACGAGGCCAACGGCCAAAGTCATCATGGAGAAGCTGCTGCTTGGAAGGCTCATGGAAGGCAGGTCGTTGCTTTTTCAGTGTTCGTGCTTTGAGCTGTTCGGAGAACGAACTCTCCTGTCATACGCATCGGCCTCAGTATGGGTTCAAAAAAGCTGGGGCTTTGGATTCGTATTCTGGAGTTGGGCTGGGGCACGACCGAGTTTTGAACCAAGTTGCCAGCAGAGACATTGAATGAATGAGCCTTTTGTGCATTTTTGGGTCTGCCAGGTAGAACTTGCGTCGTGGCTCGTGCCCCAGGGAGCAGTGTTGAGACTTGTGCTTGAGTTTCTGTCGGCTTGTGGGCTGTTGTTTTCACCACTCCTTTCGGCGGCGCAGCTGCCTGAGCCTTGTGTTTCAACTCGGGAATTTGCTTCATGCGCTGCACTCTGCCGAAGCTGCCAAGAAGGGCAAGTAGACGCTGGCTCAAGCGGGCCTTGTGTATTTGTGCTTTGAGATGGCTCGGCAAAACTGCGACCTGGAAATTGTTTCAGCTGAGGCCACGCAGCCCGATGTCGAGCGTCTTAGCAAGTTTCACAGTGTAGCCGCGACCTGAGTGGAAGCCAAATCGACGGAGTCTCCACAGTTCACAGTCCCAGGCAGGGGCCCCCCAAGCTCCTCCAGCGCATACTAGTAGCTGCCCGGGCACTCTCGTCTCACGCATTTGCTCAAGATCTGTCGATGTGTGGCACAGACAGACTTGTCAGGTTTCGATTATTCGAGTATGGATCAGGTGCCGTAGTCAAGTGCTGTAGTCAGCTAGTTGCCGCTGCTTATGCGAGATTTCCGCAGTTCTTAGATAGAAATGTGGCTGAACAGGCATTGGCCAGCATACCCTCGTGCTCCTTGCTTGCGCAAGCCTGCTAGGCTTCGGAAGTATCTGAGTACCCAATCAGACCAGTTGCTGCCTTCTACGGCTTCGGTATACTCCGCTGCAGCTTTTTACTCCCTGCTCGCCGAGTATCACATCGAGTGACAAAGTGCTGCTGGAGTCAGGTGTTGATGGCCGAAGGGAAGGCCGGCTTCGCAGACGATGCTCAAGATACGATAGGCGGAAGGTTATCCCGATCCATTTTGCAAGCCGGCGAAAGAGTTCGAAGCTTGGCCGACAGAGGCCTGCAGCCTTTTTGGCCTGTGCAGGTCGTGCTCCAAGGCGATCCAGAAACAGCCGGGCTCTCGGTCCGACCTGGCCTTGGTGCATCTGTATGACTAGACATGACTCGAGGTCATGGCCAGCGAGGCCCCGTCCTGCGAACTAGACTCAGACTTAGTTTCAGCTTCTATCGTAAGGATAGTGATATACGGTGGAGATATATAGGTGTTGTCGCGAGGCACTGTCTGTGCGTAGCCTTGGATGTTGTCATGCCAAACATGTGATGGCTCTTTGACTTGATTTTCGCGCAAGGCGGAACTGCAATGGATTCTAACCAGCAGCCAAAATCCTTCAACTTCAAGTTCCACTAGACGGTCGCATGGCTTTTGCCGGTTGGTTTGTATTTCCCTCAGAGGGTCACCATTCGGAATCCATAGGTGCAGACTTACAAGGTCACCTGAGCAGCAGTTCGTCCCGTACCGGAAGCACCGGCTGCCACGGCAGGCCTTCCAGATGCTGCTTAGCAGCCGCGAGGGCGAGTCCTTCACAGCGCAGGAGGATGCAGAGCCTGGGTCCAAATCCCGTGCGGAAGACTTTGACTCTAGGGGATTCGATGGGATTCAATGTCGTAGCTTCGCTCCCACGGCCCGTTTGTGCCGCCAAGCACCGCACCGAGTCCAGACATCTTTACAGGTTCACTGGTTCACCGAAGTATTCAGGAATTGTTTGCGCAATGCAAACACTAGCTTGGGGACCGCTAGGCCTAACGATTCTAGTAAGGATTTGCGTGTGTTGCTTTTGTGCCTCTAGTCCTGAAGGCAAAAGGAGAAGAGGAGGAGTGGCATTGGCATGCCGAGACCAGGACCATGCAGCGTTGAGCTCAGGCCAAAAGTGAAGCGAAAAGCTTCAAAAAGCCGCGAGCAGCCGCGGCCCTGGAAAAGAGGGGGGGGGAATCTTGAAAGTAGGCATGCGCATGCTGAGCAAGTATGCTGATACGCCGTACGATGGTGTACGCGACCTCAATCGCTTTGCGGAGCTGCAGCCTGCGACGGCCTAGGGCAGAATCTCTGCGCGAAGAAGAATTTGAAGGGCGGCCCTCGGTGTGGGTTCCCAGGAACTGATGCTATTGCTTGTTGGTTTGGATTTTGATGCCCCAGAGACAATGACACCTGGAGTCGAGCATAGCCGTAGTGCACTCGGAGAATCCAACGACCCGGCCACAGCAGTTTCCGAGATCGCGCTGGTGAAAGACTACGCACAGATTGGCCGATACCGCCACTTGTTTTCCGCCTGACCCTCAGAAAGAAGAGCTACACTACTTGTGACTTGTGACCGACCTCCAGCATGTGAAGTGTTCTCTCTCTCTTGGCTGCCCATTGTCAGAAGTGCACCTTCTGCAAATCTGAGTGAAGTTTCGTTGCCCATGGCATGCATGCGTGCACAAGGCGTGCCTTTTGCTGGCCGTAATGGTCTACGTTTTCCTCCTCTGCGACTTAGCCGCGGGCCTCAGCTGGCATCGAGAAGTCACGACTTGGCTTGCCATCCTTGCTGTAGGCTCCTCCACAGAAAACGTTTGCAATATCGGTTATTGAGTCGGAAGGTATGCCTTTTGCCAATGTGTGAAGTCTTGCTCGTCTGGCACAAAAGCATAAGCTTCGTCCGTGAAGTTATCGAAGCCATGTCCCGAGAACTCCAATACAGCTCCACGATGCAGCTGCGACTACGAATGAGTCTTCAAGCTGCCATCTCCTGCTCACAAACAAGGTTATAGCACATTGGTCGAACGAGCTGGCCCTCAATCCCACAGCCGGAAGCTGAGCTGGTGCTTTTGTGTGTATGTGTGCGTGCCTCTCTCGAGCAAGCGTGAGGCCAGCTCGCGCCCGTACCTGACGGCTTACATGCTGGGACCCAAAACCCATCTAGTTCTCTAATTGAAAGTTGGACTTGCGGTTTGAGAGGTGCATGCGGGTGGGGCGTCGGGTAGGAGTGCTTCGAGTGCTACTACTCGTGCAAGTGGCCATGTTTGGCGGACGGTAGTTCTCGCATGCCACATGAACTCATTCGCGGCTTGCGAGATTTTCTTGTGTGCTCCCAAGGTTTTGGCTACTGCTTTCGCTGGTGTTCTTCGTGTTCGGATGGCACCAGGGCCAGTCAGGGTCTCGGCCGATCAGTTTACTTCCAAGGAGTGACTCGCACCACTGTCGCGACAATCTCTAATCACGACGAGGGCCAACCATGATGACGCAGGAAGGCCATGCTGCACAGACTGCGATCAGGACGTTCACCATGCGCCTGTCCGCCGCAATCCACAACCGAGTGATCCACAAGCCAGGGACCCAAGCGAGAGCCACGCTGGACTTTCAAATTCGTGCTTTGGAGCCAGAATCATGGGGAGAGAAATGGATAGCTTCCTTTGGCTGTGTGGAAGAAGCGAAAACGGGTTGGGGGTCTTTAGGTCTTAGTGGTTTTGGAAGAAGGCCGGTGAGTCAGTTCTCTTCAGCTTGATTGTGTCATTCCAGCCTCCACCTTCTCAGTGGGCGGAGTGGAAGAAGAAGAGAGAAACAGTAGACTTGAAAGGCATGTTGGTGCCAGGTTGCAGGTGCGCGGTCGGTGCAGGCATGTTAGCCTTCAGAGACAGCCATGCAAGTCGCGATGCAGTAGGAAGTGCACTCGAGACGCGGCTGAGCGGGATCCAAACTTGCATACATGTTTTGAGGGATCCCGCGCAACTTCAATGCAGAGACGAGCCATGTACGCAGCTTGAGAGGTGCAAAAAGCAGGATCGTGTAGTATGATTTGTATGTGAATATTTTGGATGCTTCCTGTGACTCGAATTTCCTCGTTGCACTTGCTGAGCATAGCCTGCTGCTTGAAGGGTGGCTTGCTCTTGTTGTTTTCGTGAGGGGCCTGAAGGGCTTTAACCTCATGCGTTGCCTGGCGCTGCTAGACTCTGGATGCAACGACAGAGAGAGCTTTCGGAGGAGGGGATGGCACTGTTCTGCACCTTCAACCCCCAGGCTAAGGAGCCACCACTGCCGGTTCCTAGCCGAAAACGGGGGGAGAGTTCCCTGTATAGCCGAGCCGCTCTGAACGATGTTTCGGAGGGGAAGCAGACCATCCGCGAACTGCGGGTGTGCGGTGCGCACGGGGGGATGGCCCAGGACGCTGGCCTGAACCCCAAGCCCGGTAGAGAGAGAGAGAGAGAGAGACTTGCTGAGTACAGATCCTGCGAGATGGCCGCGAAGGGGCAAACCGGGACCTTTAGAAAGGAATGACGAAGGGGGACAGTGTTTTGCTGAAGCCCTGCTTAGCATGATGTTTTTGGGCTGTTATGCTGAAGAAGTGTTCTCGTTTACGCTTTCCTTTCCCTTTAGTGACTTTAGTGGGCCAGTAAGCCTAAGTTCCCTTGCTTCCAAACTGACCACTCCAAAACGGGGTGCGCTTGACTCGCTTGATGCAGGGGAGGGGGGTGACCCTTCCTCACGCCCTTAGAGAGAGCGAGAGAGAGGGGGATAGAGAGATAGAGATAGACACTGTTTCTAGTCAGTTTTGGTGCTGGAGGCTCCTTCGAGCACCCATCGACCGCTTCTTTGACAAGCAGCCTGTGGGTCGCATCATGAGCCGCCTGGTGGGTGACTTGTGCCTCGGCTCGCCAACCGCTGCCACCGCATAATCTAGGACGCCCGTGGTAAAACCTACTACTACACGCGGAGGGTGTTGGTAAGGGGCACGACACAGGTTAATGTGCTGGAGGAATTTCGCAGTGTTTCCGTTTCACAAGCACAAGCACATCTAGAATCAAGTGCATGTGCTTTCAACTCCCCGAGGGCAAGCGTCGATTTGTCCCTCTATGCGAAGACGCTGCAGACGGTCACGACCATCCTTGCTACAATCACCCCCCTGCTCTACGTGGATGCCCCGGTGTGCAGAAGTGTACGGTCATCACTGCCGTGCAAGTCGTCCGAAATGTGGGGTGAAGGAAGAATCATTTCTCGATTCACTGGTACTGCAGGCGGCATTAGTCATGCTTCCGTGTTGGGCTGCAAGCAGCTTTGTCGTAACTGCTTGCATGAAGCGCTCCATGTACGTAAGGCCTTTGAGGGGCAGGGAGAGTTCTGTCATGAAAGCGTGTGGGCAAAGAGGTGCACACCATGGTCCCCATGCTCATTTCAGTGATGCGGGGAGCTTAAACACTTGTTTGCATCAGCGCGGCGGTCGCCGCATGGAGTGCATTCTAAGCTCTTAAGACTCATGGTGAACGTCTTGATGCTGGGGACTTTCCCAACCCGAGAACCCCTGCACCGTAATTGAATAACACTGGTTAATCGACAGTTTGTCAGGACATCTAGTGGCAAAGGCAGCTCTCAGTGTCGAGTTTTCGTTTGTTCCGTTCCTGCCTTCAGCAGCGCTTGAGTCGAGAGAGGTGAGCCGGAACAAAGTCCGAAACTGCTGGCTTTGAAGGGCACTGCTTCTACTTGTCAGGCGTTCCTCATTATCTTTGCACTCTTGCCTCCTACATGTAGCCAACCACGCCTCGCAAAAAAAAAGCGAACATGCCAGGTTCTTGAACCACTCATGCACAACTAGGCACATGCTAGTGACATCCACAACACGCATGCAAGCTCAACTCTTCTCTCTGCTCCCTACTTCCAATCACCAAAGGGCGCTGCCGCTCTACTACGTGATCTTTGCCATCTACACACGGTACCGGAACACTTCGGTGTGAGGAACTCAGCTCGTCAGGCACCGCATCTGAGTTTGGGGTCTTGGGTTCTATAGTTCATTGAAGAAGCCGCCCGTGACAGCGATGGTGACAAGGTAGCCATGCCAATCGTGCACCACGGTCCAAGGCCTATGCGATATTGTTTTGCGAGCACGAAGTCAGTCGCGTGCTCAGCCCTTCCGAGTAGGCACAAATCAGAGCCAGAGCTTCGTTAGCACGCTTATCGGAATAACGGCATGGAAAACTCTCTCTCAGGATATGAACGGCTTGCTCACCGACGTAATGTCCAGCACTGCCAGCCTCGCAGTCGGGGTGTGACTTTGGAGCTTTGCTTCAGTTGGCACGCTTGCCTCCCCACTACTACCGCTCTGCTACTCCTGCTCCTACTCCTGCGGCTACGACGACGACCGACGACGACTACCACCACTACCAGGCGTGCCAGGAGGGTGACACAACCACCGGCAACCGCCACCACGGCCATCACTGCCACTGCTGCTGCCACCACTACTGCTACTGCCACGGCCACTTCCACTGCCACCACTACAACTACTACTGATTACTAGTACTGGTGGTGGGGAAGTTGGTAGTTGTCGTGACAGTCGCAGTCGTGGTGGTGGTGGTGGTGGTGGTGGTGGTGGTGGTGGTGGTGGTGGTGGTGGCGGTGGTGGTGGTGGTGTTGGTGGTGTTGGTGGTGATGGTGGTGGTTGGAGCAGCACCAGCAGTAATAGTGGTACTAGTAGTAGTAGTAGTCGTCGTCGTCCTCGTAGTAGTAGTTTCTGCCGGTACTGCTGCCGCTGTTGCTGCTGCTCCTGTAATCGACTTTGATGTCGTCGTCGTCGTCGTCGTCGTCGCCGTCGGAGCTGTTGTAGCAGATAGTCGGTATCCGTAGTGGTGGTACGAGGAGCAGTCTCAGAGTTCTTCCTCTCCTTGCCTAGTGCGACGACGAGTTGTTGCGACTTGGGCTTCGCGCACATGCCCGACAGCGACAGGCTGCAACAGATGAACATAGTAATGAGAAAGACTATAGAAATTCTTCATCAGCGTTCAGCCACCGTGTTGTGACACAGAGGGCGATCTGTACTGACAGGCAGCTATCCGCGCCTACGGAGACGAGGAGCGGCTCTCCAAAGAGATGCCTGGGGCTCGCAGACATCTCGGCACCCATATTGTATTGTACCAAGCATACAGACAGAAGCGTCCTGCTCAACCAATATTGCTCTGGTGACAACTTGCCACCATGACAACTCGCATAATCTCACTTTGCCGTAAGATTCCAGGTGCATGCAAATGGACAAGACGCTCAAGGCTCACTTCCTCGAGGGCACAGCCTATTTAGTCACCTCGCTTGAGTCGGACGGATACTGGCACAGGTGTGCATGATGAGTCACAACGTGCTGAGACGTTGGCTGGGAAACCGTGTACAGTACTTGTCGGTACCTCAGAATGCGGACGTCCTCCAGTCTCTTGCGCAGCCCCGTAGACACGGAAGCCAGCGAACGCCCACGGGTCTCTCTACAAGTCCCAGATGCTGCAATGACCCAGGTGGGGCTTCCTGACCAGCACAACCTATGTGGCTCCAGCCCTGGTGTGGTGCGGTGATCAGCAGCATATCATGTACTCGCTATATCTCTAGCAGCTAGCACCAGCGCCTTGAGTCTGCCATGGCCTACAAGCATGCTTTCCAGTGCAGGCTGGACTGCTGTATCCCGACAAAGTTGGCGCAGGGACACTGGGTGTTTGCTTGGAGCTGAGCAGGCTCAGGTGTAAGCTCCCCTTTCATTTCTTGCCAGACTGGCCGAAGCTCTGCATTTGACATGTCGGCCTGTTGGAGCGTTACATCCTTCGAGCTGCTCCGAGGCATAACCAACCTATTGATGATGCAAAACTTGATCGAGAGCAACATCGACAGCATCCAGCTTGCACTCTGGGTTTCTGAGGGTCTCTTGTTTAGATGTGGCTTCGTCATGCGACTTGCAGGTTGTCGATAGATGCCAGGGCTGTGCCGAGGTATCTAGTTTGGCTATCTGCACGAATCAGCTTGTCGCAGCACAATCGATGTGCTACGGTTGACGATATATATATATATATATATCCTGCATTACCCATAATAAGGAATATACCATAATTCCCATAGTTTAGGGCCCTTGAGGTAATGCAGGATTTACATCATCAACCGTAGTAGTCATGGTAACAACGGCAGTATTGGAAGCAGCGCATGCGAACTGTACAGTGTAACAGCTGCTTGATAGCCGTTCCATTGCAGCCAGCAGGCATTGTCAGATACGCGCTAGCTAGTCGAGCATTCACAGCGCTGACCTTGTCACCATAGGTGCCATCGGGTCGCTCTTCGAGATCATTGCCCTTGTCGCTCTTCCGCATTGCTGGCGTTTGCAGCTGGTATCGTGCTTCGATGCCTAACAAACAGCAGTGCAGTTGGAGGTGAGATGCAGCCGGCAGTCCTCCAGAGTTCGAAATATTTAGTGATTTGCATTGGCTGAGTCCAAGTGATCCGGTGGTGTTAAAGATGAAAGAGCAGGCGAGGATCCATGAATACGTGGATGCGGGACGCTCAGTGCTTTCTTTGCTGAATGTTTTCCAGCAGGCCGCAGACCCAGTGGTTGAAGTGGTCCTGTTTGGAACGAGTCTTGCGCATCTGAGCGTACTTTCAAGTTCCTGAAAACTTGACGGGCATCGTGCTTGTTGAGAAACGTTGGGCTTGTAGGCCGGCAGCAGCACAACAAAGTCGAAGGAGATGCTGACACCACCGACTGCAAGGGGAAGCGAGCGATCGATACGCAAAACTCGCTGCGTGCAGGCACAACGTGTGAAGATGCAATCCTCTCGAGCATGTGAAGATGAGTTGTGATGCTGCAGGAGACGCGTTGATGGCAATTCTTGCGACCTGCTACACGTAGTACTCTCCAGCGCCGCCACGCGAATCTTGTGCACGTCGGGCTGGTGGGTCGGTATTCATCTGACAATGGAGGCAGACATGAATATGAGTGTCGCTGCGAGGGCGCCAGTGCTTGTTAAGCAATAGAGCGTGCTTCAGGTGCCGCAAGAGAGATGCTTGACAAGCGTGGCACTTGAGATGGGAGAATGCGAGTAATTTCGGTTGCGAGTATTGAATAGTGTTTGCTATAGCCTTGCATGGGGCAGCTTGAACACTACAAACAAGCTACCATGGCATGCTTGCTCGCTGCATGATGAGCCCAGGTAACACTGATGCTGCGTGCTGGCCTCAGACCATGAAGCCCGAACAGGCATCTGCTCACGGCTTTCTGTGGAAATCGCAGACGTACTTGTTATTTCGTGTCGATTCTATTTTTGAAGGCTGCACAGGCTGTGATTTGCGTGGCTCTGGGAAAATCACGAAGGGACTCCTGAGTGGGTCAGCAACGCTTGTGGTGGATTCACGCAGGTACCGCAGCTTTACAGTGCGAGTTCCCCGAAGCGCCGCCATCTCAGAGAGTGCACGGAGCTTGCAACAAGTGCTCTGCAAAAGGCCACACGGCCAAACCCATCGGTTGAGACAGTTCCCAAGCCTGATGGACGCGGAGGGACGGATGTTGAGGGGAGCCCCAGGCCTTGGGTGTGTTGAAGTGGTGGCGCCATGGCGAGATTGTGCAGGTCTTCCGAGGTGGGATCGGGAGCCCGTTGTCGTGCCAGCTATGTAATGTCTCACGGCCTGCATTTCTTTCTTCCAACCCCAGTCTTGGGAGAATTTTCGGCACTGAAACATCCCGGCAACCGTCAAGCAAAACGGGAGTAGAGCTCAAGCTGACCTGTGTCGCTTTTCACTAGCTTTGGGTCAAGTGCATACTAGTGACTTATCGTTTGAAAGGGCTTGCGAATACTTGCCACGACATTGACCTGAGTTAGCCTGCCGCCAAGTGTGATGGCTGTTTAGCCGTCAGCAACAGTCAACACCGAGACCGTGGAACCTGGCCGTTCATGCAATAGGACATCATCAGAGGACATCGTACGGCGTTTTCCATGTTGCATGATCCAAAATAGTTGGTGCATATCTTGGTACAAATCAGCAGTTCCTGAGCTCCGTTGCCTAAGAGATCTGCAGGTGGAAAGCTATTGTTGCAGTCCTCTGCAGACAACAAGGACGTGGGCTCAGACTGAGGGTGAAACTCCAGGTCCAGATCTGTATTCTAAGATAGTAGCACCTTGTCGTGCCTGAGCAGCCATGTCCACATACATTTGCACCTGCACATGTTTAACATCTGCAGGTGCATGTGTGTAGCGTAGGCAATGTAATGTGATGTCATGTTATGTTATGTCGTATAATGTAATGCAATGTAAAGTAACGTAAATGCATGCATGCATGCATGCATGCATGCATGCATGCATGAACGGGTGTGTATGATGTCTTTGTCATAAAGGTGCGTGAAGGCTATCTGCTATCCATGTTACGCACATATATATATATATATGTGTGTGTGTGTACATATATATATATATGTGTATATATACATATATGCATGATATGTACATTGTGTATGGCCTGTATGGCTAGCATGTAATAATGTAATATTTGTGACATGTGTCATGTGTGTGGAATTGCATGCATGCACACATGCATGCATGGATGTTCGTACGTTTGCTGTGTATCGAATGATCGCGCATTCTGCGAAAGTAGCATGTAGCTTGCATGCAGCATACCGCAATACGAACACGCAGGCAGGGATCTACAAGCGAGGGAACTCACAAAGCTGATTCGATGGAGAGCAGTCGTCGGTGGCTTGAGTGCAAGCATGCAGACGTACATGCCCAGATGTCGATGAGAACCTGCACTCCCAACAACGTCGATGTTGTGGCACGTCCTCGGAATTGGATTTGACCGAAGATGCAGGCTTTACTGCCAGCGGCTGCCTTCGAAAAAGAGGCATCGACTGGCTTTTGCGGCAAGGATTTATCATGAACTGCGCCATAGGCTGCATGCGTATTCAAGTACACACAGGCGAATCGCACCAAATCCTTCTAAGGTTCTGCTCCATTGCACTAATTGCTCAAGCTGTGGACATGCGCCTTAACTTTCAATCACCATGGGGAACGGTGAACCCACCTGATGCCTGCATGTGTCAAGGCTTAGAATTATCGTGTGCAGGGCTCCCAGCTGCACGACCTTTGCCTTCAGAATGCAAGACTACGCGAGGCACACGCCTGGTGCAGAGCCCAGAACATGGGTTCAGAGACTGCTGCTACTACTACTACTACTACTACTACTACTACTACTCCTGCTACTACTACTACTACTACTACTACTACTACTACTACTACTGCTACTGCTACTGCTGCTACTACTACTACTTCTACTACGACAGCGATTCCTGCTCCTATTGCTACCACGGCTGCTGCTCTTGCATTTTTGCTCTCATCAGCCGCTCCGCCGGTTCGTCTCATTAGACAGGTTGTGCAGGTCACTGGTACATCTAAACTCGTCAGCGCAGCTGGCACGTGACTTCAGGCACCGGCTCATTGGGGTCAGTGATGTTGTTGGCGATGCAGAGCAGATGGCGCCCGGAGCTTACAAACCTTGAGCTCAAAACACCGCAGCACTTTCAGCTGTCCAACACGGCGGCATACAACTCCACGGTAAAAAAGAGTGTTGAGAGTCGAAGGCCTAAAAGAGCTGAAGAATGCGCCCTCCGCAGTCGCACGACTGCTTGGTATAGTGTGGTCTTCCTGTTGGCTAAGCAGACCTGTGCCGACAAATGATTGCGATGCAATTGGGGCTTGAATCTGCACCAATGCAGGCGTGAGCTTTGCGGCGAAGGCACGGCTTTTGGGAGTTGTCTTGCTGTGCACTGCATGCTTCGATTGGACATGTTCTTGCACGGCGTGGGTGTGCAGAACAGGCATCAGGGCCCAAACGGTCACCTGTGAACTCAGTTGGCCCAACTGCACATCTCGTCTCGGCACCTGCACATTCACTAATGCCTTCAATGAACAAATCACGCTTGCCTGCCAATTTTGGATTGCAAGGAGCTCGCAGCCCTGACGTGGTGCTGGACGTGTCCGGTCGCTGAAGTTGTTGGGAGTGAAGGGACAGCGAGAGCGATTTGCTTTTCTTTAGCGTGGCCGCAGTATACATTCCTCCCAGAAGAGTTACAATCTCCTCGGCACTGAGACTACAAGTCGGCTTGCCTAAGAAGGCACGGAGTAGACAGAGGTTGTTTGTAGTTTTTCAGGAACCTGCTTCGAGTCGGAGCCTTCTAAAACATGGCAAAGGTCGCTGCTTCCCGTCAGCACTGACCGTATAACAGACAAACTCGAGCCGGCTGCAAGACTGGATGACAGTAGAGAACAGGCCGAGAAATTCATCCAACGGATTCACTTGCCGACATGAAGTTTTTGCTTCAGGCGCAGTGGCTGGGTCGCAGATGGTGCAAAGGTCGAGCTGGAGAATGCCCGGGAGCCGAGCAAGGGAATCGGCGAACTAGGCGTGGCAGAGGACGTATCATGCCTCAATCTCCTTGTGCGGAAGTGCTCGCAGACCATCATTTCTACTCCCATGGCTTACTGCTACATAGCTCTGCAAATATCAGGTGAAGGCTGGCTATGCCGACATTCCTCGAGATGTGCTCAAGGGAATTAACCTTGTGTTCCAGTCCGTGCCTCAACAGAAATGATTCGCTAAGCCTTTACAGATCGCCTGCCTTAACCTGGCTTCCTGGCCTCTTTACCGGCATCTGCGGGGCGTCAGGACTCGTCAAAGAACCACCGAAGAGCCGGAGACATGCCTGAGATTGCTTGAGGCCCAAGACCAAAGTCGGTATTGTGGGCACCACTGGGTGCGGCAAGCCAGGGGCTCAGCGGCCATGTTCGATTGGCCTGTCTTTGAGGTGTTCGATCTCTCTGCGAGTATCCTTGCATCCCAGTACCAATGTCACCAATCTCGATGCGTGGGTAACCCATGCGCTAAACCGACTAAATGTAATTCCGACATGCACAAACACGCGTGGAATGGGATGTCCAGGTCGAGCCTTCTCTTGGTGCAGTGCTCAGCATTGGGGGCAGCCCGGCGTGACCGGTGATGGCATGAGCCCAGGATCTTGGGGTTCAGATTCCACCGGATCGCTACGTCTCAGACTACGCCAGCTGGGATGAAAAGCATCGCAAGCCCAAAAAAGCCACAACTGCAAACGCTCTGAATCATCAAACCCAACTTCCGCAAACTTGAAACATCTATCATCTATACCTAGCCGCTCGTCCTAATATGCCCTCGAACCACAAGCCCAAAGCATGGACGCCTGAGGTGCTTCTGCGCATCCTGGAGCCAAGAGCTGGACGGGCCAGGAGCTGAGAGACGCTGCGAGGAGTTTGTGTGGCAATCCGTTGTGGCCGTTCCTTCGTGCAGACTGTTCCAGCCCTGAAGACGCCTGGCCATCTCGCACCTGCGATTCTGATTATCTTTTTCCGCCGAGAAGTGTTTGAAACATTGACGCTTGAGCAGGTTCTTATCAACAATGTGGACACGCAGAAGCTTGGTATCAGCCTCACCCATCGTGAGATTTCTGCTTGTATGGGTGGCTGTGTTTTCGAAGACAGCATCATGCAGCCAGCGTGATCCTGCTAACTGTTGGGGACATCACAACATGAACTGCCCAGGGGACTAGAGGAGCGTGTTTTTTCCAACTTGCTTTGCAGATCTTTCTGCAATGCATTACTTGATTTGAACGGGGTGACCTCTTTACTCGCAGTGGCAGTTGAAAGAGATGGGTGCTAGATCTCGGCCTGCCCCAAACTCCGACTGAAGCTGCATGGTTTGAGTTTGAGGCCTCATGACCTTGCGTGGAGCGTTGGGTCTGGTGCCACAGGCACTGCTGCTGTGCTGTAAACTGCCATGACCTATCATCAATATGTTGGGATGTGTCGGGCGCATGAAGCTGTTTGTTCCTTTCGCGAGATCCTCAGCCGCGACGCCCGCATGTGGTGCAGGATCCCATTCTTTTCACCGGCAGCTTACGTCCGAACCGAAGCTCCCGGAAAAGTGCGGTTGAAACGTGTCCAAGCACAGAGCCTTATGTCAACATGCATACTTTTCAGGACAGAATATTGTGCAAGATCAATCATGCCATATGTTGTGGAAGTTTCCGCCTCGATGTCTTGCTGCTTGGGGGAATCACTTACGAAGAAAACCGCTACTCCGAGGTCACAACCTGGACCCCTTGGAGTATTACACGGCCAGAGCTCCCGGTTTTTCATGCTTTTGCAACAGAACATGCTGGTCGAGGCAAGGGAAAGACATGTATCTTGCTAAGCAATGTGGGAGCAGGTGGACGATCTGCTTGACCGTTGCACGCATGAGTCGCTTCTGAGGACGGCCGAATCTGGGAGGCTTTGCGCCCCTAGCTTGGTTTGCACAGATGGCTTCAGAATGAACCAGTACTGTCTAGCTTCGAGACGATATGTTCATGATATGAGGCGAGGCAGAGCAAGCCTCAAAGTGACATCAAAACTGGTTATATCGGTGTGCTTTTGGTTGGGCCATGAAGCCTGGAAAAACTGGTGAGGACTCATGGCGAAGCATCGGAGAATCATACTTAATGTATTGTATGCAGGAAACACAATCAACACGTACTTAGCATGATACATACCTACGTACATACCTATAGGTACACACATACACAGGGAATAATACATCACATAGAACACATGAGGTGTATATAGCGCATCTAGTACATTCTGTACATACAAGCGCAGGTGTAAACCGAAAACTACACAAGGTCCTCGTTTCGTTGCAAGGTTATGGCGCATAGTTTAGGGGCCATAGTAATTAGAACAGGGTTTCAGGCTGAATTGTAGTAGGCGTTCGTCCCAGGCTGTGCGCACCTCGACGGCCTTGTGCGATCCTTCGTGGGCGGTCTGGACTATCAGGCTCTCCTTTTGCTAAGGCATTTGACGGGCCTTGAACGGTAGGATAAATGGCACGACACCACGATATTTTCGAAATTCTCTACTTTCTAAAGTGCTGGTGAAGCAGGAGGCGAGTATAGCAATGGCACCGATTCTGGTGGTAGTGTAATTGAGAACTAGACATGCCTTCTAAACGAACAAGCAACAACGTGGTGACAGTTCCACTGAAAGATTGGGATAGGAAGGAACGTATGGCCGCGAGATCCGACATGTTTGAGGTCACTAGTTACAACACCCGCCATGAGAAAATACGTTGTTGCAGTACTGATGCGGCAAGCTAGCTAGCTGCCTCCCTTTCTCTCTATACATGCGATTCTCTATGTGAGTGTGTGTGTGTGTGTGTGTGTGTGTGTCTGTGTCTGTGTCTGTGTCTGTGTGTGTGTGTGTCTGTGTGTGTGTCTGTGTGTGTGTGTGTGTGTGTCTGTGTGTGTGTGTGTGTGTGCGTGTGTGCGTGTGTGCGTGTAAGCATACATGCACATACACGCACGCGTCGCCGGTGTTTTCCAACCTTTGCATCTTTTGCAGGTCAGCGACGAGGGCTCCAACTTAAGCTTCGGGCAGCGGCAACTTTTCTGCTTAGCGAGGATGGCCCGAAGCTCAGGCTCCAGAGGACAAGGAATTATCGTTTTGAGGGGTTGTTCGTGGGGTTTGGGTTCGGTTGTTTGTCGAAATTTGGGTTTGAGGGTTTGGGGTTCTATGTTGAGGAGCAGAGTCTTTTTTTGCTCCAGCACTTGGGTGCCACTTCTGGCCACGATGAAGCTTGAGGACATGCATGGTTATACAATATAAGTTTTCTTATGTTAAACTATACTGCACTTGCAGCGCCGCACAGGTGTTGAGGCAGCCTTCGCTGCTGCTGTTGGATGAGGCCAGGCTGCCGTCGCATCGAACTGGCGTAGGTGCTCAGACCTTATAGCCCCTGGTTGCAGTCCCGGTGCAATATGGTATAATATAGCAAAATCAACACAATAGAATTTTATTGCCTTGATTCCCAGCTTGAGGTTGGGCATTTCCTTCCCCAGAGTCGAAGTTCTGGAGGACTTCTATCCTCCACCCCAGCACTGTGTTCGCTCCTTTACGCGGCTTTCGATGATTTCCGTTTTCATGCTCGCCGCCTAGCCCGATGTCCCAAAGGCTCACCATGGGACCTAGAGCACCTTTGAGCGTGTGAAATATGTTCTTGCAGGCGACATCCGCTATTGATCCTCGGACGCAGGCACTTGGGCGGTCTTTCGCGACGTTGTTTCTGATTTTAGCTTTGGGCTGGAAACCATGAATGACAGCATGGAGCGGGATCCGGCGAATCGAACCTTCAAGTCCAGACTAGACTGCGTGTTTTGATCGACACTCCCAGAGCATTCTTAGGCACAGGTGGCTACTGTAGTCCATGATAGCCCATACTCAGTACTCTGTTTGCAGCAGCCGAAGTAGGAAAGCCGTTGTGCATGCGCATACTGCCGCCATCGGCAGTGAGGCCTTGAACAGAGTGCAGGGCTGTACACCGCATGCAAGTTCTGCGGCCATCATTATGACAGGCTTCGAGCAATTCTGCGAATCTATCTGGGATCATACGTAGTCTCTTCCGTTGTAAAATCGTGTTGAGGACTCGGCATCTCGACCCTCGCTCCATGCGACGGTGTTGGGTAAGCAGGTGTTGTCTGCGCAGTTTTCAACTTGAGCCGGTGCATCAAACACACAAGGCTGGAGAGGTGGACGAGTGGATGCAAGCTACGCAGACCTGCCTTCGAGTGACTTGCGAAACTGCCGTGAGACAGGAGAACGTGCAGGAAACTATCAGTGGGCACCCCAGCATCCGCACAGAGGCAATTGTGTAAGAAACGCAAGATCCTGCGCCGAGTTGTCGGTTCCGGCTAGGAACTTGTGTTATCTGTGCAACGATATTGCGGTGGGTTTAGTTTGGGAGATCCCCGAACTGCAGCTGAGTCCCACGATCTTGTTGAGCTTCCCGCTAAGGTCATGCTTTTCCTGATTCGACACTGGTGGCTATTGCACATCGCCGAAGACTCAATGCGACGGGCAACGAGTCCATGACAACAGCAAGGGGCAAACAGGTTTGTCGGTTTCGGCGCGGTTTTGAATGCGATCCAGCGGCTGATGCTGAAAAGAATCCCTGAGCGATGCATGGGCCTCTGCCAGGGGTGCCAACCGGAAGAAAGAAGCGAGCGAGCAAGCAAGTAAGAAGCTGGATTAACTTCTGCTCTTGGAGGATGTTGCATGTCAGGTCTGGAGACGGTGCTCGAATTTGACCAAGTGGTAGTGCTGGATTCCGGGGAGGTTGAAGAGTGGGACCCTCAGTGATTGCAGCCTCTGGGTAGCAGAGATGATTGCTCCGAGCCGCTGAACTTGAAGGCTTGCAGGCTTTAGGATACATGTTGGCCTAGCGGGACCGTTTGAGCTCCTCTACCACTTTGGAGTCTTGAGCCAGTGCCACCTTACAGTCATTGCCTGGCCCCAAGGCAAGGCACGCCGAAGGAGCTCCAACAGCTCCAGGACTTGATCAAAGCCCTGGATGTAAAAGCCCATACTTATACACGGGGATCCCTTTCATACGAACCCCGAAGTAAGGCACCCTTGCTTCGCTGAATCTTGTGCTGTCTTCTGTGCACTTGCTAAAGAAGACCAGAGCATGAGCAGCATTACTATATGAGAGGTGGAGGGTTATGGATGAGGATAAGGAGTTTAAGTACTTTGGGCTGAAGGGTTTGCGGGTTTGGTGATTTTCGCCGATTGTCTCATGCAATTCCAGCCGCAAGTCGACGGAGGATGGCCAGTTTCGGAGGATGCTCGCGGCAAAGAAGGCCCTTCCTGCACTGGCATAGTTCGAAGTGGCGCTCTTTGGCTGGTAGTAGGGTTCCCGGGAAGCTTGAATTCAGTGTACTCTCTTGTGTCTTGGGCGACGATATGTAAGCTCAGGAGGTTGCTAGGGAGCGAGTGAGAAGTTTGTCAATAACATCCAGGACTACGTTCGTATCATGCGACAGCTAAAGGCTGACCCCTCGATACATTCTTCGATGACGCAACGTCGCGACGCTGGTAATGTGGAAGAGTGCCGTCCGTCGGTCGGAGTTTCCTGCTGGGTGCAGCAGGCAAGATGCCAAGATCGGACCCTTCAAAACCCTAAGCTGCACTGGCACTGCATCCTTTGTTTGCGAGGAGTGACTCGAGTTCTGGGGTTGCGACTTGGTTGGATCGAAGGTCCACATTGAGTACTTTCCTGCCTGTGGAGCGATGTAAAAAGGAGCCTCTTTGCCTGGCCGTGCAGGTGTGGTGAACCCCTCGGCAGACCAAGGTGCCATGACCATCCGCCACTTGTGATTTGTTCGAATTTCCTGAAGGGGCTCACTCTGAGATGCAGAGCGCACAAGTGTAGCTCCTGTCATCAGCCTCGGGATAACTGACTTGTCCTGTCCCGCATTGAAGCCATGCTGGTCTCATAGACACTTAGCAGATTTGCGCCCTCGAATCTTGCTGATCCACACAACCAGATCCAGCAAGACGATTAGAGCATCCACGTCTACCCACGGCAGGCTCCCCAGCGAGCGCAGGGCAAGGACCCGCTTGAGCTTCCAACGGCCGCGTACAGGGAAGGTAGGTCGGTGGAGGAACAGGTAAGCATATATTGACACATTGAGTTGAAGGACCTAGGGCCTTAGGGCAGTCATGCACCGGCCGGCTACTAGCTGCATGCGCATGCCTCCTTGAGAGGCAGCCCAAACGGGCATATAGAGTCGTGCTATAGTTTCTGCTCAACCTCTCCCTGCATCTGGCAGCCTGCATGTGGGAAGAACAAAGATCAGTCTTTTGCCCTTCTTTCCAGCTTGGCTGAAACTTGCCATGCATTTTGTGAGAATGGACCTTTGGGCGATTGAGTTTTCGCTGCTTACCCGGGTGGCTCGAAATTAGGATGTGGGGGTAGGGGCTAAGGGCCCCCTACAAGCCCACAGGTTCATGGACCACCCAAGACCAGACTCAATCTCCGGGCGTAAGTAAGATCACATCGATTTACTTCCAGCACCATTTGCCCTTAACATACCTTAACTCAGCCATGCGGTGGTCGCTCCTCCGCATTAGACGACGTTTGCAGACTCACAGCCGTGCAAAACGTCGTTCAAAGGCCAGATCATTTCGCCTTCAATCCTTGGCTGAAGTCTTTCCATTCTACAGTGCACAGCTGACGCCCGAAAGCTTTCAGGCCGCCCGACACTTTTGACTTGACATGCCCTTATCCCATGTCGGTCCTGGCCCCATCGGGTTCCGAGGAGCAGTGACCCCAGTTTCGGTTGGAGCTTGGGCGTGTGTGGATGTGGCCTTTGCATGCATGGTTGCAGCAGAGACGTAGGCAGATGGGCAAAGCTCCTTCAGCCTTCAACCCAGGGTATCGGGATTGCACCCAAGTTGTCTATGAGCATTCGTAGCTGCAGCCAAGAGCCTGCAAGATCCAAAGACTTGTGCTGCCCAGGGCCGAGAAGAAGGTGCTGGGCCTATGCGGCTCGGCAGAGAGCTAGGTGGTCCTGTATTTAAAGTGTCTGACACGCTCGGCGTCGTGCCACACCCGTCCCGAGACATACGCAATCGCTCACGGTGGGGACAGCACGGCTTGTTATGGTTCAGCTCATTGATTCATCAAGCCGGAATTGGTTTCTCAGGCAAGCTCTATGTGCTCCGCACGGTCCTCGGTTTCCAAGTTCGAACTGTCATCATGCAATTACGGAGAATTGCCGGGACATAGCCGCGAGGGGTCTCAACAGCTGCTCCATATTCCCACCAGGAACTCATCCCTCGTGATAGAAGCTGAAGCTCCCGAACCTGGGCTTGAAAGCAGAACCTAGAAAAAAACACACAAAGCTCCTAACACGAGGTGAGGATGCCTGGGAGGCAGGCTTGGGAAAAACTTGAGGTTCTGGTTGGGGAAGAAGGGAGCGCGGGACGGTACTCTCGCTGCTCTTGTTGTGGTGAAGACTGACCAGGCCGAGATCATGCTTTTGCAGGACACCGAAGGATCAAGTTCCGACTGCCTTGGCGTTTCGATGACAGGACAGAGGAACTGGGCGGGCCTCTGTTAATGCCGTCCCTGGCTCGGAGAGCAGCGCTGCTGCAGTGTTGGAGAGCACTGTGCGAGTAAAATTGAAGGCAGCTGCCTTTGCGAGGCTGCGAGAGACAAGAGGCTGCAAGTGCACAACGAAGCCGGCGAGGTGCTTCTCTACGTGCGAATCTCGGGCATGGTCGGACATGGCTAGCTGATATTGGGTTGATCAAGTTGCCATGAGCAGCACGAGTGCCAACAAGCGTTCCGGCCAGCGACCAGATGTTGTGTGCACTTCTTGCACATTGTTGGTTGCATGGACTGTTCCACAGTTATTGCTAAGACGACAATCCAGCTCGGAAAATTCACAGGCTGTCCGAATCAGCTTGAACTTGTTCCTTCGAAGGCTGAGAAGCTAATCGCGGGCCGCCGATGGTTTTGTCTGCAAACCCACCTGTCTGGTCTGGATCCTCGACCTTGTGTGCTTGGGTGCGTTCTGCATGGGACCCTCCCCTTCATGCGAATCCCGTCCTCAGTTTTTGCAAGTCTGCTTTGCTTCATGCATGCTGCATGGCTTAAATGCCGCAGCCAAGGATCGGCCTGCGCTGCCACCAGAGAGCTACCGACTACAGGCGCTGCATGGGCCAAGAGCTGGGGCATGCTTTGGGGAGCACTGGTCGTCGTCGCCGCCAAGGTGCCGCTGTTGCTGCTCTCCTTCAGTTGGCCGTGGTGATGGTGGTGGGAGTGGCGGCAGTGGCGGTGGTGGTGGTGTTGCCGTTGCTGTTGCTGTTGCTGCTGCTGTTGAGGCTGCCTCTGCAGCCGGTGCTTGTTGTCCTTCTCGCTGCTGGTGGTCCGCTTTGCTGTTGTGGCATGCCGGCTGCCCACACCCCACAACCCCTACAGTGCACGGACCACCGAGGGCCAGTATGGAGTATGAAGCCTCGATAGACTCGACTGACGCGCCAAGAAGTGATGGCAGGGGGACGATGCTGTAAAATCCATCGTCGCCGGATCCTGAATCCCACCGCCTGGGTGATCGGTTTCGGTTTTGTGTTTGTCTTCGTCTGGTTACCTGGGATGATCGTTCCCTTCCATGGTTTGTTGCTACTTTCGGGGAAGTCTTGTCAATGCCTTAGCGCTGACCTGATTAGCTTGGCGGACATGAGCAATCCCAACTGCTTCGAAATCACGCATGAGATGAAGTACAGGACACAGGGCGTTCGTAGACCGGCCGTCTGAACCTCTGTAGCTTGTCTTAGGTGTGGGAAGACGTGGAGATGGGCACTCAGATCACTGGAGCAGCTGGAGATTGCAGGAACTCTCTAGCAGCCTTTGATAGTGCCTTTGAAGTCAACCTCCCAGACATCCGCTGGTCCGGGCGACAGAAATGAAGTGTTTGGCATCATTGTCGGTAAGCCGGCTTCACTTCCCAACGCATGCCTGGGAGATGTTGTCCTTTGCTTTTGTCGGACTGCTTGAGTGCTATGCTTGCTACGGATCAAATATGCATGCTCTCGCTTGGTTTGTCTGGGCTGGACGGGTTCTGAGTTGAACACTGTAGTCCGTGCGCGAGCGCTCAAGGCTGATATTGGCCACTGAGGCAGCAGACAGACTATGCGCTAAGCTTCCGAGATGCTGCCGCTGGGCATTGATTTCAAAAATCGCAAGTCGAAAGCGCATCTTCAGCACAGCATCAAATACACGTTCGAACGTCGGCTCTACACTGTCACTGACTAACAAAGATGTGAGCATGCAGACAGAACAACATGCCAACATGTGTGACTGCAAATGTATATTGTACACACAAACACACATGCACACACAAGCGCCCGCACGCCCACACACACAGAGTATAGGTTGACACCATCATTCACAGTTTCTGGAAGATCTTGTAGAGGATGAGGCAGTTTCCTAAGTATCCGGGGTGCCCTGACAATGATTCGAACGCTGACATGTTGACAGGACTGATTTGCGCAGGCCTTGAAATCGTCGGAAGGGGTTCTCGGCTTAGCCCCATGCCATATCCAAAGAGCATCATCGACGAAAGTAGAGCGTTATCCAGGATAACCACTGTACAGCCAAGGAACATACATGACGTCACGTCACAAGCAAATTGAGGTATGTGGTCTAGGCGTTTTAGACCATATCCTGGTGTGTGACTGGAGCTTCGTTGCACCAGGCCAAGCCACACATCCCTGGTGCCCCTGCTGCTGATTCAACAATCTCACAAGTTACTTGTGTTGCCAAAAACCCTTAGCTTAGAGTCAGGGTGTACACTCACACACTGCTTGACTGCATCATGCAACCGTCCAGCATGCAGACATTGCTTATGCTGTTTTTGCTGGGATACCTAAGTCTAAACGCGTCGGGTGTATGTATACATCAGACGTCGCTCCCGAAGTCATGTGTGCAGATATGCACGAAATGCACACATGCTCAACCGGCGTGTTCACACACCTCTCCATCTCCCGTTCTGCTGCCCCCTTTGGCTCTTGTTTTTCTACTCTCCCGCCCTTCTCCTCCTCTCCCCTCTTTCCCCATCCCCGCAAGCCACTACAAGCCTGCACAAGCACACCATGTCCAGGCTCTGCCTGTGTTTTGCACGTAGCGCTCAGGAGAGCGCCGCTCAGCTTTTTGCCGAGCTCCGCAAGGGACCTAGTCCGGAGAGCGGTTTGGGCCCTTAAGGTTGACGGCTCATGACTTCGCGACACGCTTTACTTTAGGGCTTTTCTGGGGTTTAGGTGCGTGGTTTTGGGCTTCTTTTCTCCGTCAGAAGCACAAGAGCAACCGACGAGGTTGCGGTGATTGATGCCAGATGGTTGCGCAGAGCGAGTATTGCTCCGGATTGCAATTTTCCAGCGAGCCGCACGCCCCAAACCCGTAAAATATTTGCTATGTCTTCATCCGCCTGTAAAACTGTTCTGGGACACCTGCGAGAGGGAGTAGCTAGTTCACGGCTGGACGCGCAGCAGGGCTTGTGTTGCAAGGATGGTGTTGTTGGTTGTGAATGCTTCGGGCGAAACATGGCTGCTTGCCCTGTCTTTGACAGACTGCGAACCGAGGGACCTACCCGGCCAGTCCGAGGTGTGAGAGAAAAAACGGCTCGTCGTACGACTGGACACGAAGCCTTGCCTGCCTGGTGCGAGTTGCGAGAGTCGAAACCCCAACCCTCGCCACTAACACTGCCAAATCACAAAGCAGACTTGGCCTTTCTACAAGTCTACTTTGTGATTTCAGTTATGTGAGGCATCCTTGTCTCAACAAGGAGAAAAAGGAGTTGCATGTGCATGCAAGTGCAAGTGAATACGCAGCAGTATACAGACTGAAGAACAACGGCATTTTGCTGATCCGGCTGTATCATCTGCAAGACTGCGCTATGTCAAAGCAGTACGAGACACTTTGAGGGAGATGGTAGTAGTGTGCAAGGGCATAGCCAGCTTCTCTGCGTTATCTTGTGGCCATCAAGCTGCCAAAGGACTGGACTACACTTGTAATCATACACGGGCTTCAGTGCTAAAGCCTGCCGCTGTTCAACCAAGTACCCTGCAATGCGGGCTTCGTCCTTGCCAAGTAGGAGGGAAAAAACACTGCCATAGCCGAGTATGAGCGTCTTCCCAAACCGTACAACCCTTGTTGCGCTTACCTTTCCTGTGTTCATCGCCTGCGTAAACACGAAGCACTTGAAGCGAGGCCTTGAGACGGTGTGGCCCTTGGAAGTGCTGCAGACCGTTTTCGCGTACTTTATGTTATTGAAGGGTAAATCTGAATATAATATTTCATGGTATATAACTGTTTGTTTTGATATGTGGTAGTATGTACAAGTAAAGAGTAGTATGTTATTGTGTTTGCTGTATATCTTAGTACATCACGGTACGCGGTAGTATGTTATTGCATAGGATGAGTCTGATTGTGGGTTTGGCATCAGGCCATGCTTCGAGTCTGATTGGGCTCTCGAAAGTCTCCTACAGACGTTTCACGTTGCAAGGTTCGAGGCCTCTTGTCTCTTATCGGGGTTTGAGACTTCAGGTGCTGCAAGCATGTTTGCAACCTTGCAGGCACAACCGCCTCAGAACTCAGCATGGCGAAATCATGGATAGAGCTTGTCGCGGCGTACGATGTTGAAGTAACGCTGCCATAGGCAATGGACACTTCATGCCGCCGTGTATGGTGATCTTTCAGACTCGCGGCCTGTGGCCAGGAGACTCCAACACAACTGCTCTCTGTGCAAGACGACTCATTCATGCGGGATCTTCCTTTCGTGTGGAACATTGCCATTTGTGGATATGAGACTTTATGCACGTGCTGAGGGTATATCATATATTGCAATATATGACGATATGTGAACCTCTCTATGCAACATCGAATAAGATGATATTAGGAGTCAGCTGCTGATTCTCTTCATCGTGTCGCAACTGAATGCCTTTGCGACATGTTACAGTATACTGGAAGACATTGCCTAGTACTACACTATATTACATTAATCTGCATGAGACTACGGTATGTGACAACAGTTTATCAGATACATTGCTCTTACTGGTCATTGCTATATAACAACTTTCTACTATATGAAAACTTTATACTACACACAATATGTCGCTAAGTACATATTGCATGTGATAGACTCTTAATGAATAACATAAACTATAATAGATTTCCTGTAGTTCGGGGAAGCGTGTTATGGTATAGTAATGTATTCGATTATATTACGCTGTATTCCTCATCCCGCTATGTTATGATTATGTTGTATTTTATGTAACATCGTTATGCATTCATAGTGTAGGGTACATTCAGCTCTGTGTATCATACATTTCGTACTATGTAAGATGTAGTCTTACATTTCATGAGGTCATATACAGTTCATCATAGAGTACCTTATACACAACACTTTACTGCTATCTCATTGGGTATAATCTCCTAATGAGCTGTTCTTGGAGATGTGTTACGTAAACAGATGCGAAGAATGTATATATACACATACAGTCATACAGTTACATGCATACATACATCTGCCATGAAATGCCATGCCATGGTAATATGCCATGCGACGACACGCCATGCCATGCGATACATTACATACATACGAACTTACATATGTTGAGCAAGACCAGCTGCAAATTGAGGCTGAGCATGTGCTGCCTTCGCCAAAGACGGAGAGTTTGCGACACAGCTGCTCTGTGTGCATGTTTTCCCACAAGTTCCCCTGGGGTGTTTCAGTACAGTTAGATGCACGGCATGAGTGCGCGATATCGTTGCTGCTGCCTACCTCTACAAGCTAGAGTTCTAGAGGTTGTGAATTCGACAACCGGCCACTACGTCCATGGCCACGCGTGCTGATTATTGGATCCTCCTTTCAGCCTGGTTCGATCAGCGCCGAAGCAAGCAGCATGCTTGGCACCCAGTTACATTGGCAAGCATACGTGTCACGCTTAGGAGGTAGTTCTACGCGAAAATGAGAATGATGCTTCCAGTTGTATGCAAAGTGGGTAGACAGAAACGTGCACATCCTTGCAGCAGTAAGGTGTCTGGCAAGTCAATGTGTAGAGTGCATCTCCAGTCTTCGTCGCCATGTCTGGCCGTGCGGTGGTGGTGGAGGCGCACCATCAGCGCCGGCATGGCATGCAGCGCGCTCGCCCCAAGTCTGCAAAGCCCAGCGGGGCCGGCATGGATGACTGGACGCCAGCGGCGGTGAGAGACTGGCTGACGGAGGTGGGCTACGCCAGTGTCGGCGAAGCCGCACTGCGTGCGGGTGTCTCGGGTTGCGCGCTCCCTTTTCTGGGCCACGAGGGCTTTCGAGAGCTTGGTCTTGAGAGCACTGTGGAGCGTGCGAAAGTTCTTGGCCTGTTGTCGAAGCTGACTGCACAGTCGGGAACGACGGAGACGAAAAACGAGTCATGCTGGCAGGAGCTTCGAACACCTTTGCCCGAGATATCCCCGGACTGCTGCCGAAGCAAGCCTCGTTCGGCTTGGAGCCGATTGAAGCAGGTCGCAGCCAAGATAGATAGTGTGGCGTGGGCAGATCACAAGAAACCTTGGTTTGAGCACTTAGCAATGTCAGGCAGATCACCCGATGCAGTGCGCGAAGCTTTCATGGCGCAGCTGGACAGCTACAACCTGCTGACCCTTCTCCTACTTGCCACGGTCCTGCCCACGTCGGTATCCATCGGCGTGGAGTTAAAATGGGATGCAGACGGGATGCCGACTTCACGGTTCAAGCTGGCATGTTTGGTCTACAGCGTGATGTACAGCATTGTCATCTTTTTTCACTTTTCCCTAAACCACATCACTTCCGTGCTTGTCACTGACGTAAGCACAGCGAACTTCCAACTATTCTTAGATGTGTTTGGCAAGGATCTCATGGCGGATGTGGGCATATACTTCCTGGTGGTGTACTACAACTTTTTTGCCTGGGTTCTTCTGTCCATGGCAGCAGTGATTGCTGAATCTGCGCATTGGACGGTATGGGCTGTTGCATTCCCATGCGGCTTGTTGCCCGTTCTCTTTCTGCTGTTTTTTGCAGCTAATCGTCTTGGCAAGGACGATTCGGGACAGAGACCACGGGTAGCTGATTGTGCACTCCTGAACCTTCGCCCACTGCTAAGGCTCACGCTGCATTGTGGACTAATGAGCGTGGCTCCCGTGGACATGAACGGCGTTCCAAGGGACCGTCGCTCTTTGCTTGAAGCTCTTTCCCAGCGTGCCATGGAGTCCATGCAGCTCCCCTCTGCGGAGCCCGATCACGCCGAGTCCGAGGCAGAAGAGGTAGTGGAACAGGTGGACAAAGCTGTCCTTTAGATCCTGGCTCTTGGCAGAGACGCAATTTCGTTTTCACCGGAACTAGCTCCTGACGCAAGGGGAACACTCCCTGGAATCGGCTGCTTCACCGAGTCACTTGCACCAGCGCGCAAGGTTGGAGGACTTGCACTTCCAAGAAGAGACAAGTATGACGATCTTCGCCGAGATGCGAGAAGAACGCTCTTGGGAGTCTCCGGTTCCTCCATGAACGCATAGCGGGTTCTGCTGGTTTGGACGCTTGCAGGGGCAAGGGACGGAGGGGGCAGGGGAAGGGCGGGCGAGGGGTGGGGATGGGGAATGCGGGGTAGGGGGGAAGATGGGGGGGTGGGGGAGTCCGAAAAACACAGGCACTAAGAATTATTTTGCTTCGAACATCCCCACCCTAGCGCCTTGTCCTTCCTACACGCAAATCCTTAGACTAAACCTTAAACCCTGGTGTTCCCGAGCATTCCCGAGCACTCCAGGGATTCTCACGGTAGTCTGTGGGGTTGGGCACTCCAGGGATTCTCACGGTAGTCTGTGGGGTTGGGCACTCCAGGGATTCTCACGGTATTCTCACGATAGTCTGTGGGGTTGGGTACTCCAGGAGGTAATCTCAGCGGGCGAGGAGTAATAGCTGAGTTTACAATCTAACAACCCCACACCGAGGGTGGATGAGGGGTGCTGGGTGGGATGAACTCAAGTTGGTCGAACAGGGTCTCCAAGCATGTTGATTTCGACGGTCTTGCGTTATTTCTCGTCGTTGGCTGAAGCCCGGGATGGATCGAAACTGTAGTGTAGTGTTCTTGTTGATCATGAGCTTCCGTTCAGCCCCACCCCAACTCCGCAAGCTGCCGTCTCAGCACTGCAGATACATGCTTGCGCCTGGTTGTTTGATGATGTTGGGTGGTTTTTTGCAGCGTGATATGGCTGGCTTCTCCGCCTTAAGGGCACAGCGGCACACGGCCGGTCTGGCATAGCCTTCTTAGATGGTTGACAGGACTCAAATAGCTACACAATCCCGAAATCGTGTATCACATGGCAACCAATTTCATTGGGGGGGCTTCCGCTTCTGAAATTTATGGGTTCGAACGGCAGCATGAGAGAAGTAGCTCTGCCATTGATCCACTCGGCTCTCAATCCGTTAGCTTCCGACAAGCTTAACAAGCGCGACTTGTGGGTAATGCCGAACTCGAGCAAAATAAAGGGAGGATAGTGCATGCACGCATAAGTAACAATAACATGAACACATATCGCAATTACGTGTAGGGCATCTCTTGTTGTCGTGGCGATATCTCGTTTGGCCACACGGTGGTCGTGGAGGCATCTAGCTGGCGTGACATGCAGCGCCCTCGCCCCAAGTCTGCAAAGCCCAGCTGGGCCGGCATGGATGACTGGACGCCAGCGGCGGTGAGAGACTGGCTGACGGAGGTGGGCTACGCCAGTGTCGGCGAAGCCGCACTGCGTGCGGGTGTCTCGGGTTGCGCGCTCCCTTTTCTGGGCCACGAGGGCTTTCGAGAGCTTGGTCTTGAGAGCACTGTGGAGCGTGCGAAGGTTCTCGGCCTGTTGTCGAAGCTGACTGCACAGTCGGGAACGACGGAGACGAAAAACGAGTCATGCTGGCAGGAGCTTCGAACACCTTTGCCCGAGCTTTCCCCGGACTGCTGCCGAAGCAAGCCCCGTTCGGCTTGGAGCCGAGTGAAGCAGGTCGCAGCCAGGATAGACAGGTTGGTGTTCGCAGATCACAAGAAACCTTGGTTTGAGCACTTGGCAATGTCAGGCAGATCACCCGATGCAGTGCGCGAAGCTTTAATGACACAGCTGGACAGCTACAACCTGCTGACCCTTCTCCTACTTGCCACGGTCCTGCCCACGTCGGTATCCATCGGCGTGGAGTTGGAATGGGATGCCGACGGGATGCCGACATCACAGTTCAAGCTGGCATGTTTGGTCTACAGCATGATGTACAGCATTGTCATCTTCTTTCACTTCACACTGGTCCACATCACTTCCGTGCTGGTCACTGACGTAAGCGCAGCGAACTTCCAACTGTTCTTAGATGCGTTTGGCAAGGATCTCATGGCGGATGTGGGCCTCTTCTTCCTGGTGATCGTCTTCAGTTTTTTCCCTTGGGTTCTTCTGTCCATGGCAGCAGTGATTGCTGAATCTGCGCATTGGACGGTATGGGCTGTTGCATTCCCATGCGGCTTGTTGCCCGTTCTCTTTCTGCTGTTTTTTGCAGCTAATCGTCTTGGCAAGGACGATTCGGGACAGAGGCCACGGGTAGCTGATTGTGCACTCCTGAACCTTCGCCCACTGCTAAGGCTCACGCTGCATTGTGGACTAATGAGCGTGGCTCCCGTGGACATGAACGGCGTTCCAAGGGACCGTCGCTCTTTGCTTGAAGCTCTTTCCCAGCGTGCCATGGAGTCCATGCAGCTCCCCTCTGCGGAGCCCGATCACGCCGAGTCCGAGGCAGAAGAGGTGGAACAGGTGGACGAAGCCGTTCTTTGGGCTACAAACGTGTAGTTCCAAGAGACACGAGTCTGAAGGTCGCCGCCAGAAAGAGACGAGAGCATGAGAATTGCCGGCACGTGCACGAACGGAAGGAGTCGTGCCGCAGTCGACAGCGTAGCATTGAGGGTGTGCAGATTGAGCGACCTTTGAGACCGCGTGTTGGGCAGACGTCTTACCCGATATTCAAGCCACTGAGCAGCGCCGTGGTGGACGTGTGAAGCAGGACATTTCGTATCTGGGTTCTGAGCGTTCCTGTTGATGGAGACGGACCACTGCATACTGATGTAGATGCATATGTACAGGTATATGTATTTGTGCATGACAGCGTGTGTTTGCTTGTTTGTATGTTTGTGCCTTAGTGTTATTCGTTTACTTGTTGTCCACGTTCACTACGCGCTGTCTGGTGGTGAAGCGAGTGTTATCGTGTAGTTAAACGCATCAACGCTTTGTAAGCGGAGGCTGCACCAGTTGGTAGGAACAAGCTTCTTGCCGCACGACGGATCCTCAACCAGTTTAGTGCTGACCCAAGCAGTGTTCTCAAAACATTGATAGCTCTGGGCTCTGGGTGATGAAGTACAGGAGGGTTGGCTATTCCACCTCACATATTCAGTGCGACTGTAAACGGCTCGGTGCCGGTTCTCGGACAGCTCTCAGCAACAGCATGCCGACAGCATGTATCGGATGTAAGAGAGGGGGCATGGAGCTCCTTGACGAGCTGCTTGTTTGCTGAAACCTGCCGGGCTCGAGAAGCATTAGATCGTGTGCTAGTCCATGCTTTCAAGAAGTCATTAGCAACAAGTTCAACAGACACCAGTTGTGAGCGATGCTTTGACACCGTTAGAGGATGGCGGGCAAGTGAGAGCAGCATAGATAGCTTGAGCGAGCAGTAGTGACGTATGATTCTGAAATATTCGTATAGCACATAAATATACATATACATATGTAACCTACTGATACATAGATTGGTTGATTTACTTATCTAAGTACATGCGCATAACTGTAAATATACATGTATGTATATATATATATATATATATATGGAAACACTTGTGCACGTCGAGATTTTCCCACCTTCGCAGTGGTGGCATGCAGCGCGCTCGCCCCAAGTCTGCAAAGCCCAGCGGGGCCGGCATGGATGACTGGACGCCAGCGGCGGTGAGAGACTGGCTGACGGAGGTGGGCTACGCCAGTGTCGGCGAAGCCGCACTGCGTGCGGGTGTCTCGGGTTGCGCGCTCCCTTTTCTGGGCCACGAGGGCTTTCGAGAGCTTGGTCTTGAGAGCACCGTGGAGCGTGCGAAAGTTCTTGGCCTGTTGTCGAAGCTGACTGCACAGTCGGGAACGACGGAGAAGACTAACGAGTCACGCTGGCAGGAGCTTCGAAGACCTTTGCCCGAGATATCCCCGGACTGCTGCCGAAGCAAGCCCCGTTCGGCTTGGAGCCGATTGAAGCAGGTCGCAGCCAGGGTAGATAGCGTGGCCTTTGCGGATCACAAGAAGCCCTGGTTTGAGCACTTGGCAATGTCAGGTAGGTCACCTGATGCAGTGCGCGAAGCTTTAATGACACAGTTGGACAGCTACAACCTGCTGACCCTTCTCCTACTTGCCACGGTCCTGCCCACGTCGGTATCTATCGGGAATGAATTAAAATGGGATGCAGACGGGATGCCGACATCACAGATCAAGCTGGCGTACCTTGTCTACAGCATGATGTATAGCATCGTCATTTTCTTTCACTTTTCCCTTGTCCACATCACCTCCGTGCTGGTCACTGACGTAAGCACGGCAAACTTTCAACTATTCTTGGATGCGTTTGGCAAAGACCTCATGACAGATGTGGGTTTGTTCTTCCTGGTCGTTGTGTTCAATTTTGTACCGTGGGTACTTCTCTCGCTTGCGGCTGTGCTCGGAGCGTCTGCTCATTGGCAGGTGTGGGCTGCTGCTTATCCGTGTGTGCTTGTCCCGGTCGGTTTGATGACAGCTTGTGCTGGAAAGCTGCTAGGCAAAGACGACTCGGGCCACAGGCCTCGCCTCAGGGACGGAGCCCTGCTGTGTTTGCGACCGCTTCTTCGGCTGACAATGCATTCTGGACTTATGGCTGTGGCTCCAGTTTGTGTGGACGGAGTGCCTCGCGACCGAGTTTCCCTGCTCGAAGCTCTTTCGCAGAGGGCCGCCGAACAAGTTCCCGTTACGGACGAAACCGAATCTTGCGATGAGGTGGAGGCAGAGGTGGAAGAGCCGGTAAAGATTGTCCACGAAGCCTTGTAAAGATTGTAAATATTGGCCTAGATGCTGTATGCTACGCCTTAGCAGTGTGTCGTCAAAGCTACGATCTGGTATGCATACAAGAAGCAGTGAGCACCAAGTTCGGCGGCAAAAGAAGTTGCTGCTCGACGTGCTAGCACCCGGAAAAACAACTCCGTGCGAAGTCTGTTCAAGCCAGGACCTAAAGCCAGAAATTCTCCACGGTCTGCTTGATTGTCATACTCAAAGAGAACATCCTTTCCTCCATGTGTGGAACGAGAGGCACCGAGCTCCCTAGTTGCATTCCGGATCGAACGAAGACTCCTCACGCCGAGATCTTCCATTTCTCGCCCAGCGCCTGTCTTTCGCCTGGGTCCCGGAACAGTGCAAAGACATGGCTTGCAGACTTCCGATTAGCAAAACCAGTTTAGTGTTTACTTTTTGTCTATGGTCACACGCTCCGCAGCCCCCGCCCCCTATGGTCTATGGTCCAGGATGTCTTCCCTCTCCTGTGGGGTGTGGGATCCCTCTTCCCCCTGTGGGGTGTTGGGGTTTTGGGTCCAGCTTAAGCTTTTGGGTTTAGGGTTAAATGCGGTACAAGGCTTCGCGGCGACACGGGCTTACGGAAGGGTTGGGGTGTAGGTTCGTTAGGGTTGACGGTTTATGTTCTGGTTTAGGCTGTTAGCCTGCATTTCGGCAGGGTTCAGGGTTGGGTGTAGGGTTGTAGGTATAGGTTATAAGGTTATAACGTAACAAAATAGTAGCACGCGCTACTGCGCTACGTTTTTGTTTTGGATTTATGATTTAAGGCTTGTGCAGGGCGTGTGTAATGTCAAGTGCTCAGTGCTCATCGGCAGTTCGAGGATGGTAGTTCCGGTCACTAGTCCACAGCTAAGTCGCATTTACTTGATCTTGCTCTGTGCGATACAGGATGATACGCGGTAAGGTTGCGCATTACACTACGCAATTACCCGTGGACCCTCGATCTGTCAAGGTAGCTGCATGGTAAATGGTACCCGAACCGAACAGCCTTGCCCGGAGTGCCCGAGTTGCAAAATCCAGAATGTGACAGTCTCGCTGTTTGTTTGCCCTCCCAGGTGCCGCCGCCCATGCGTGCACAGGTGGCCAAGGAGTGCATGGACCCCCAATTCACCGCCGCACTTCGCCAGGCCCGCGTTGCTGGTAAAGAAAGGCAAAAGAAACAGCGGCCTACTATAATCAAGATTCTTCCTGCCCGAAGAACTAAAGCCTGAAGCCTAGTCCCGAAGCCAGAACCGTCAGTTCCTGCGCCCACGAATTCTGTTCTGTTTGTGCCACGCATCATGCACTGGCCACTTGCTCTACTATAGTCCACAGAAGTTCTTGAATTCGTCAGGCCTTCCACATAGCGGAAGATGCTGGTGCTGAGCAGGAGCCGCTAGCTCGCGGGACGCTATCCCCGGATGCTACGCTGCAAAAGCGCAGAGAGTCGGAAGCCAAAACCAGCTAAGTCTATGCGCGACCAGGCGAAATTGTCAACCCTGGATGACTGCAGTCGCGACCTGCTGTAAGGGTGGAAGCAGCATCAGAAGACTGAGGAAAAGCTTTGCTTGCAGGAATTAGTTGTGCTCTGGCGCATTGTCAAAGGCGTGCTGTCCTCAGCCTCCAGAGAAGCCATGAGAAGCCCAAATGTCCAGAGTTTTCAAGAGCTTTTGCAAATTGTTGTCGTATTGCCAGTATCTGCAGTTGATCGCTGGATTCGATTTCTAACCTGTGAACACTGGAAGACCACGGAGTGCCTGCGCAAACAGACCTTGGTTGAGACTCTGGTGTCCTGTGCTGTCTCCGTCAAACTCTGCCCAAGGTCTTTCTGCTGGCGGACGCAAAAGCGACCCAGCGTTACCTGAGGTGCCAACTGTCGAAGATTCACGAGTGGATGCGAACTGGCTGATGTGATGCTGAGACTGTGACCCCTCATCTGAGCACAAGCGCATCGATATGGTGTCTTGCTTCACTGGAACTTGAACTAGTGTACCATTGACTTGAACAATGCTGAGTAGACATCAAGCATGTTTCTAGATCATGTGTATGCACGTGTATATACACAGATACACGATGGATCGTTAGATAGGTTCTTATACATACACTAATGAATGAGGAAAATATCAACAAATGCACATATGTATATATATATATATATGTAAAACTATGTACGCGCGGTTGTGTGGGTGTGTGGGTGCGGGCGGGTGTGCGGGCGGGCGTGTTGTGGTCAGGTTCTTCGCGAGCCGCGCACGCGCACAAGCAGACACTAAATCCACAAGAAAGGCATTGCTGCTGCGGACCACGGATTGGTTTGAGGGGCACTTGGTGCGATGTTGGAAAGGAATCCAGTGTAAGGGTGCTGAGCGGCGGGGGATGGTTGACAGGGTAAGAGAGTATGGAAGCGACCAAAGTCTCGCCGGAGCAAGCGAGGCTCAGGGAGCTGTTGTTCTTGATTCTGCATATCTCAACTACGCCGGAACTCTGGAAGCTCCTTTTCTAGCTCACGGCCGGTCGGCCCCTAGTTTAAACCGGAGAAGAAATGCGAAAATGGAGGGGAAGCTGTGCAAGAATGAGTTGGAAACAGGAATGCAAGCAGCACTCGTCACTGCACTACTATGTCTTCTTCGCGGCCAAGTAAACTACCGTTTTCTCGACAACCGGCGAGCATGTGCGAAGCAGAGCACGCACGGCTATCCGGTTTTGGAAAGACGGGCGTCGTGCCGTCGACAAGATTTCGTTTTCTTGAGAAGGGTCGGTATGGCAAGGAACTGGGCTGGTAAGAATGAACTGTCCTTCTCAGTGTCGTGTTGCCGACTGCTTGTTCATTGTGGAATCCACTTTGCATTCCTCACGCTTGATCCCTGACATCAGCGATGAAATCTTGCCTGCTGTTCATACGTCCGCGAAGGCAAGACCTGTACGAGGACGTGATGGGCATGCTCGAGTATGATGAGGGCGCGCCCGTGAGACATCTTCTTGCGTACATACAGCGCCTACCAGAATCTGCCATACTCCGAGGCATACCGAAAGAAAAGCGCATCTGTCACAGGCAAATGCTGAAGGCGGAGACGGGGCATTGTGCAGTTGTTGGGTGCTTCAGAAGACAGGGGACGTTCTGTAAACGACAAAGCAGAATCCTTGTTGGAGGGACCCCGGCCGGAAGAAGTCCCACATCCTAAGACATCCGCGCACAGCCGAAAGAAACAGAGCGATAGATATGGAGGGAGGCCAGTGGGCCCTCGTGCGCGAGTAGGGTTGAGTGCCCTGCCTTGGATGTCCCTTAGGAAAGAAAGAGAGAGCAAAACGACACAAGTACATGACGATGCCGTGGAATGGCTTTTTGTGGGGTTTGACGGGTGCTGTTATGGGTGCAGTGTGTCCAAGGTGTTGAGGTCAAGGCAGTCTCTCGTCGTTATCCGGCGTCTTGCGTGGACCTGCGCTTTCCTCCGTCTTGTGAAGCCTTGAGGTTAGTTCGGATGCCGCTTAGGTTGTTCCTTCAGAGTGTTCCCGTTTACGCGAATCGGGCGTGTCACTTCAGCTGGCTTCCTGCGCAGATACTTAACTTGCTGCCTTCTGCCGCGGAGAACACTCCTGTGATCTGTCCATTATGCGAGTGCTGGAAGCTTCATACAGAGACACAATGCACTATGTCGGGAACGAACGGCTTTCCCAGATTCATGCCTAATTGTTTTTACATCCCTGCAAAGCCCCAAGACATTCGGGGACCTGGTGGCCGGGGCGCTTACTGAACATGATGTACAGTACACCGTGATCACTGATCGTGATTCGCTACTAGAAGGGGGTGCCCCGCTCTTCCTTCATGCCATGTAAAAGAAGAAGAAGAAGCGAGACAAAGACAGACGTGACTTTCCACTCGTCCAGGTGGCCGTTCGCTTCAAAGAGGTTCGGAGCTTGGGGTGGTAGAAGGACAGCTCAGTTTCGGGCTTGGTCTGTATGAAGGGGCCCGTTTTTCACGTAGAAAACGGTGCTGAATTGAAGGCTGTAGCCACACACCTGAGTCTTTGCGGCTACTGAGGCTTTTACATTGACGTCATTTGCATAGTGCAAATGATCATACACACATATATATATCTACATATTTCGTACAATTCCAGAATATGTTGGTGTATTCCCTACTTTCATTACTATTGTTGCTGGCCCTTTGCCAGGTCTTGACCTTCCAAGATGCTGAGATGCTCGGGGGCCTGGGGAGCTTTACCCGAATCGGGTTGCACGATGCATGTTCGAGGTTCGAGGTGTGTAACCTAAGCTCGAAAGACCTGGTCGTCGTAAACTGTGTATTTGATCCTGGTACGTTTCGTAGCTTCCTTGTGTCCTTAACGCCTGTCTGTAAAGCAAGATCCGCCACCTTGTTGGCAGGCTCACTGCTACTGATAGAGCCTCAAAACAAACAGCGCGCTCGCGGAAGTAGCACAAACTGCACCAGCTGCGAAGGCTCTGCTTGCAGGGCAGAGCGGCGCCGCTGTGATCTCTCGACACCATCATGGCAGCTCGAATTCCCCAGCCCCGGCCCAGCTCCAGCCCGGCACACCCTCCGAAATGCTGCAGAAACTGCGAGAGATGTAGAGCCGCGAGCCAGCTTGCAGCCGCCCAGGCTTGAGCTGATCCACTTGAACTACCGGGTGCCAGGAGTCCCAGTAAGCATCGCCCATGCTTCAGCCGGTTTCTGACAACAGATCCTGACCTTGGGTTTCGGGTCGGCCCCGGATCCCGGGCCCTTTCTGCACGATCTCTCTTCAGTCCCGAAAGCTTCGTGGCTGAGGCAGTACCTGAAAGACGCCGTGCACCTGCCTCGGATGACAGGTCATTTCCAGTCCTTAGGAGGCTTTGGTCGAAGATCAGGTTCCTCATACCTTCGATGGTAGATGGTGTAATCAGGAGCGTCTGAATGCACGCGACCCTTTGGTAGACATGTGGAGCTTGAAAAACCAGTATACTCATTTCAAACACCCTTCGTGTTTAAGTACCTCCCTCCAGTTTCACGAAAGCCTGTTGGGGACCCAGACTTCTTTCAAGACCTTTGCTTATCTAGGGGGCTGTTGTTCAACTAACCGGCACGCTTACCATACCAGGGGTCCTGATACTCAGGAAATGAAGATAGCATCACGTAGGGTTGCCCATTTTCTGGAATCAAATTGCCGAGTGTGAGTGAAAAGAGCATATATTACATGTATGTGTATCTTGCGGTGCTAGGCATGTGTGCGAGTTTGCATGTATGTATGTATATGCATATATGTAGGTAGATATACAAGTAAGTATGTGCATATTCAGTTCACATACACATACACAAATTCCTTTTTGATAGATTGCTTAGTGTACAAGTACCAATATGTATCGATCCGGTTGATCTCAGCGACGAACATGTGGACTCGGTAGGGGCTATGAGGGGTTGCCTGATCCGAGCGGCTGTAGTTCGCAGGATATTTGCGCCATAAAACAGTGTATGTACAACCACCGGGCAGCGGTTAGCTTGAATGTGCCAAGGACACGCATCAGGCTCACATGTGGTCTTCGATCCTTGTCGCGCAGGTTGCCACGTGTTTTGGATGACGCAGCATTTGCTTCGTTGCCATCAGCCCAGACGTGCCAGCACTGGGTCTCTAGGATTGGGAGATTTGCCACATATTTCGCACCAGAGCATTTTTCCCGGCCCTGCGAAAGGACCACCTCCAAACAAGCGCATATGTATCGAGTCCAAGCCCAGGTCTGATACAGTTTAAGCCCCTTGTCTCGGCTGTATTCTGACATGCATGGACCTTGCTGGTGTCTGTTTTGCAGCATGCCGTCACATTCCGACAGATACAACAGGTTTTACCACAGAGCTTGGGGGTCTCCCTTGCCGGTCCTTTCAGCATTCTGGTTTCGGCATGTCCCGGATGTGCCCTCGTGCCGCAGCCTTGCTGGCTTATCGATGGCTCTCCTGCTCCGCGTGCGAGCCCATGGAGCCGGAGAGAAGCATGGCAGAATTTCCCAGTGTTTTCTGCACAGAAAAGGCGTGTGCATGTCTGTGTGTATATGTCTAAAAGAATAGAAGATCTGTGTGTATAGCAAAGGGGCCTTGTGTGAAATTTCGAGGATCGTCAGCCAAGGAGACCAGAAGGTGTCGGAACAGGCATGGACAGAGCCAGTCGTGGAGCTGCCGCATGCCGTGCCTTGAGCCACATCCGCTTGGGGCTTGCAGCGATTACATTGATGAAAGCTCCAACAAAGCGCAGACAGTTCTCGATGTACAAGAACAGCTGAAGCTCCAAGATTCGACGGAGCAATGCATGCCCTCTCGAATGCTGGAAGTTCCACGCCACACGTAGTGACTGCTAGTGTTGCTTGAGGTTCAGGACGAGCGGGAGGAGAATGATCTCATCGATATCTCGGCCAAGGCAGCGAACGACGGCTTCCATAAATCGGACTTTCAGCTGCCATCGCGGGTCTTCCACTGTAGTCGTGACAAAGCTAGCACTCGCTGTTGGCAGCCTTAGGAGATTTCCGTACAGAAAAAGTACACCAGGCCCCGATAGCCCTATATGCCCTTAAGGAAGCCAGAGCGAAAGGCACCCGACATCTACGAGGCAGATGAGGAGATGGGGTTCTGAAAGATTCCGGGTTTAGTGTTTAGACCCTCTCAGTCTGCAACGCCGAAGACCAACCTGTCCACCAGGACCTTCCTTGCACCCTTGAGTAGGGGTATGAGAGGTATTTAGGGTATACTCGAGGGAGGATGGAGAGTCTAGGCGCGAGGCAGAGCCGTGGAAGTTGAGAGCTTTGGGTTGCTTCTTGGGCTTGGCTCTTGAGCTCAACCTTGAGTGCACATCACTTTGAGATGCATCCTGCCAGACTTGGCGATGTGACCCAGGGCGGTACTCACCGAGGGGCTTCGGGCTTAGAGGTATGCTGGGGCGCCGGGCTGACACGCTTCTCTGATTTCAGCTCTTCGCGATTTCCACGGCTGGTTTCCGTATGTTGTTGGCTTTTGAGTCCGTGCTTCTGCAGGGTGACACTGAGAAGTTGGCCTTCTCTCTGCAGCGTGACTTCCTTGAGCTCAGCTGCTGGCAAAACAACTGCAAGGAGCTGCCTGTGCCGCCGCAGTCAAAGGAAGATACGGATGTCGTCAAGGACGGACCGCGAAACCTGATCATGAGTCACGAGTTCAACCTGCAGCCCATGCCCAGGGTGTATGTACATGCGTGCTTGCATGCCGCCTCGACCGCACATACAGAGCCAAAGTTGTTTGCATGTAATGCCGCCAAATGCCGGGAGAGAAGCTGTGGTGCATTTGGCAAGGAATGTCATTGTTCTGATTTCCGTCGTTGCTTACATTCCGGCCAGCAACTACAAGTTTGAGACTTTGAATTGCTTTCTGATGCTGTGCATTCCGAATCTTTTTGGAATGCGGTTCGCTTGGAAAGTTCGCCGCTTAAGCTCTCACCAAATCCTCGCCAGGGTTGAGTGTCTAGTGGCTGTCAGTTGAGGCATGAGAGCAGGAGAAAGTTCCTTTGTCGTGCCTGCATTCTCTGCTGGTCCTTGCACACCGCATTGGGTTCAAGTTTTCACTTATTGCAGGAAAGGCCTGCCACGGCATCTCTGTGCAAGCTGTACTCCATGATGGATGCTGTGGACGCGGTGGTGCTTTTCTTGGGCTTCGTAGGCCAGTTGGGGAACATGCCGCAGGGCAGGGATTTAGAGTCATGCCTACGATCGAGTGCGCGGACAACCTGTCTTGCCGACATGCTGTCAGAGCAGAAGGCCGCTTCCCTAAGATGGACCGTAGAGCTATGGCGAACGAAAAACTGAACTGTATATCCCGACGAAAGTGCCGGACCCCGATGCGGAGTTGGAGCGAAAATCTGTAAAGTGCCAAGGAAGAGAGAATCTTCACCGTTTGTTTGACAGTTCTCTACAACTCCATTGGCTTACGGCCAGGTGCCGCTGGGAATGGGTTGTGTCAGCCATTGACGCTGGTCTTGAGCAACGTGTCGTCGTGAGTCGTTGCGTAGTCTCCACAAGGACTCGGTTGCGTGCAACAGCAACATGGCATAGTCAAGTGCAACTACCACGAGCGGCCACTGCACGCAAGCGGGCATGCTCGAAAGCGCACGTCACATGCCTAGCCTAGACTAGCCTAGCCTAGTTTATCCTTTCATATCAAGTCATTCATATAGACACATACATAGACATACCAGTAAATACATACATACATACATAATTAATTAATCCCTTCATCCGTTTAACAAAAACCCCAACCCCCCACCAAAAATATATATATATATATATATAAAGAGTGATGTTGGGTCTTTAGTTTTTTAATTTTAGTGGGATTTTGGGTGTTTGGATTTCTAGTGCCAGGCAAGGGCACGCATCTAAGCAAAAGCATGGGACAGGGCAAAAGAGCGCTAGCCTGGGAGTTCCGATAACGCCACGCGCGACGTTTTAGGTGTGTTCACTCGCCTAGCCTGGTAGTTCCGGATCGAGACAGTATGAAACATGCAAGATATTCCGGAACTCCAGGATAGGCGAGCGAAAGCTCTTAAAGTCCCGAGGCTAGTGCCAGTAAAAGATACCGATGCGCACCCAGGTGGCTTTCCCCAGGCAGGGTCCAATGCGCACCCAGTCCGAAATACTCCCCCTAATATTAAACTTCTGTTGTCTAAAATGGCCCCAGCCTGCGAATATCCAATTCTCCATGCCAGCCGTTCCAATTCCAAACGCGGCCCTAGCCTGGGAATTCCAAATCTAGACCGATAAACCTTGAAATTCCCACATCCGGACTCTCCTCGGACCTCCCTCAGACGCATTCGGACGCCGCGTTCCTGCTCCAAATGTCCGCGTTCCAATTGCAAATGCGTGCCCTAGCCTGGTAATCCGGGATTCGTTCCAATCGCTTCATGCCGATCCTACTTGTGCCCTAATTCAACATGCCTTTAAATCTACTCATTTGGGAGCTTTTTGCTCAAAACTGGAATTTGTTTCGGCCGGTGAATTCTTTGTGAAAAGGGGGGTTTTATTAACCGGAGGATTTATTAAACGGATGAAGGGCTTACGTACGTACATATATGCATACGTGCGTGCATGCATACTTACTTACATACATCACACACATACAAAAGCACATTCGTACATACACACCTATATACATCAGACATTGGTAGGCACATGCATACATACATACGTACAACTGCAAGACCTCACAATACACGTACGAGCAGGATTTCTTTATACGGCTGGAGAACGTGGCGACGTTCGAGTAGGTCCTGTGTAGCAGTTTCGGGCTCCAGACCGATTCTGAGGAGGATGTTGGTGATGCGATGGTGCTGATGATGAAGATGGTGAAGTTGGTGCTGATGAAGGAGGGTTGTGGTGCTACCTTGATGGCTAATGAGACTCCCATCATTGGGTCTTTGCCGCAACCCGGTCTGCTTCCTTTCCGTGCCGACCGGACACGCCCCAGCAGCCCAGCGACAGAAACACAACCTCCTGTCAGGCAATCTGACGCCCTGGACCCCAACCTGACCCCGAAATCGCCAACCGACCCCCCAAACTCCAATCTGACCCCCACCCAGACGGGCACAAAAAAACACGAGACCCTTGATTCATACTAGTTTCATACTCCATCATCGAAAACAAGGTGTTTCTGAGGTGGGCATATACATGCATAATGTTTAGGTCCATCGGTACAATCGATGCATATGTTTGTTTGCTTTTCGCATGCATGTCCTTTGGCCTTTGTTCTTCGAAGAGATGAGTTTCGACGTGAACTGCCTTGAAGTCTGTTTTGAAGTCGGGACTGCCATTGCCCAACATGCAATGCCGTCGCACGTGGAGCGTCAGCTAGTCAACAACTAGTTGTTCCTGTGCCGAGGATGTGCATCGTCTTCGGTGACCTCATTGATGGCATGGGAGGCAACGCCGTGGACGTGCCACTTGGTCGCGAATTGTGTGGAAGGGAGTTTTCATTTTTAGCCCGGCACGGGCAGTAGGCAAAGAGTTGTGCACCGGGTTCCGTTCCCATTCCCCACACACACAGACGGAGACGGTGGCCCATCCGCCCGTCAGGCCGGGGGCCGAAGCCACAGTGACTGAACTCTGCTACTTGTACTCGTAGCAGCCGCTTCTTGTCGGCACGTGGCCAGCAGTTGAGGTCGCCCGAGATGATGGAAGCAGGCAAGCCGGCAGGGTAGGGTGAACAGATACGAAGTCGACTTACAATACTTACAAGTTACAAGTACAACCTCTAAACTCTGGGCCTGGGCTATATCAGGCCTAGTGCTCTCTACACGGTCTCTGCATCGGTTCAATGTAGAAGCAAGCAACTTTCGAAGCCGTCTCTTGCTGGGCATAGGCATGGCGGCGATGATGGACCAGATGGAGGCCCCGCATAGCTCGAGAGATCTGGAGAAGCAAGTCTGTGGCTGTCGTTCAATCCCGATTCAAGACCCGTCTGGTCAGCAGCATCCACCGTTTGAACCAGAAAGCGTTCGAAAGAAAACCAGAGAGCTCGGAGCATCTCGGAGCTGGAGTTAGGACAAGCTTCGCCCTCCGAGCACCGAGTCCCACTGAGCCTAGCAGGAGCTCTGTGTGACGATGTTACTCGTCGGCCTCGGTTCCTTCGTCGGGGCCTCCCTCCAGGCAGGTTCTGTCTCTCTGTCTCCCTATGAGGGGAGTTAGAGCGAAGTATCCGTGAATGATGGGCTGTTTGCATGAAAGCATTCAGAGGCGGCATAGACATTTGGGTAGAGTCCCTCTTAAAGAAGCTTCCGAAAGATTTCAGATTGAGCACATTTTGAACTCCTACTCTAGCTCTCGGGGAAAGCTCTGGCACTACCAATCATGTGGCCTTTGGGATCAAGCAGGCGAAGCTGGATTTCTTACCACACAACTTGGGATCTCCTAGCCTTCTGCAGCGGGTGTGCAGGACAGCGAATTTACGGAATGTTTGGAGAATCCGGCTGGCGTTGCACTAGGGCTACGCTGCTATGCCCTTCTGCCTTGGATTGCCGACCAGCTCTGTGCATCGCAGAACTGACTTACCCAAGAGTTCACGCACTGACTCGGCGAAAGCCATCGTCAGTTCAAGAGCAGCGAACCCTCATTTAGATGCAGGTTTGAAGCTAGCATCAGATCGCGAGCATGTTCTGAAAAAGCGCTGGCTGCAGCGTGACTGGCTGACCTCCTCTGAGCCATTGCAGATCCCTCGACCGGCATCCGCTCTAAGATTTGTGACTCTTTGGAAAGCCGCATGGTCCGTATACCCTTCAAATCTCAAATCGCTAAACAGCCTTGCTGTATCTAGGTCGGTTCACTTGTCTGCTGGTGGAATGTCGTGCGACCCTTGTGTTTGTGAACGGACTGTCTAGGTGACCTGAGGAGCCCCATCGCAACATTCGGAGGCTTCGTAGCTAAGGGATGCCTCAAGAAGTGAATCCGAAAACGTTCCGCTCAAACCGACAAGAAACCATAGTCAGCCATAGTCTCATGATCTGAAGTCTGAAGGGATCTTGCTTCAAGATCTTCGCCGAGCGGCAGGCGCTGAAGTACCGCATGCTGCCGATTCGGCGGCAGTACGGGCGGTACGGGCGGGTATGGGTAAACGGGCAAAGCTTCGGTACTTGAGGTCTAGATCAAGAGGCCTTCTGGACATCGTCCGAGTCGTGACCGAGCCGATTGTCGCACACCGCGCTGTCTTTGTCAACAAAGGCACTCTTTGGTGTCACCAGATGTCTTCTAGGGTACAGATTCGGCGGTGGTCAGCGTCAATTTAGACTGTCCCGCCAGCAAAAGTCTCAGGTACTTCGATGCGGTTCTGCACCAGGACGTCGGCTGGTTTGACACGAAGGCCTCTCGGACTCAAACACGGGAGACAGAGAAGGCCTCGCATACCTCTAGACAGCCCAAAAGAATCTGTGGCGCATCTGCTGGTTGCCCCAAGACCACATTCATACGAAACAGAAGTCCAGGAACTGCGCGGCGGCTGCCCACGACCAACATACCTCTCAAGATCAGGGTAGGATGTTGCCGAAGACATTAGAAAGCAGGTTGGTAAGGATGTGGCCACCCAGAACACAAATAGATACACCCAACCATGCTCATGCATACATTCTATGCAGCATATAAACAGAAACGTGACGTATAATGGTGGGTATACATTAGAATGGGCTGTGTGTCAATATTGCGGGGAGAGGGGTCAGATTGGGTTGTTGGGGGTTTGAGGGGTTGATTGGGGTCAGATTGGCTTGAGGGTTGTTTTGGCTGGGTCAGTGGGGGGTCAGATTGGGTTCAAAGGGGTCAACTCGGATTTGTGCGTTTTGCTGGTTTTAGAGGGCATCAACAGCAATCATTATTTTGCAAGGCTCTTGTGTGTCAGCCAACTCGGCCTTGGCGGTGGGCACGGCGGCGGATGATTTTCATATGCAACAAGGCAGCACCAGTGCCGCAGCCCGGAACATAAGCTGCGGGCAAACGACGGCCACCTCGCCGTCTACTCTGATGAAGCTGGCGGCTGCCTGTGCCAGGCGTTCGCCACTGGAGGAACTATGGATGTCAGCAAGTACGTCGACATCCAGATGTTTTTGACGGCAACCCACGGCTGAGGGTCGCGCCTCCCCACCCCAAAAGGCCGGTACAGGACGAGCCGGGGCTCAACATCGACCCCGCAAACATCCACCTGATATTCTTGCAGCAAGAGCTCTTCCCTGCGACTTGGTGGGCTCAGGTGGCAGCGACAAAGCCCATTGGACTGATGCAGCGGTGCTTGTTCGGTTTCGCTGCCCGGCTTGGCTTCGCGGCAGCTGCACATCAAAGATTCCTCGACGATGTGACCGTGCCCATCATCGAGAGCCTTTTCACAGCAGTGCTGCGCCACTGTGCAAGTCAGTCTACGAGAAGCAAAAAAAGCCCAAGGCCCTTTACTGGCTCGGCACGGCTGTATTGGTGACACATATCCCGGCACATTTATGGCCCCATGCGCTCGAGGGCCGCGTAACAGACATCATCCCGCCAGATGTTTCGGATGGATGTTTGGTCGCAGCCCTCAACTTTGTTCATCGGCGCTATATCTAAGGGCAAGTCGCGGCTGCCCAGGATCTAGCATCGGTCTACAAGACCTGTTCAACGTGCCATGCGGAAAGGAGACCTTGCTTGGCCGCGCATCCACAGCATCTGGCGGCGCCTCGGTGATCTGTGCATTAGTGACCTGCAAGGCGAGGGAGAAGAGACGCACAGCACCTCAGCCAGGATGCATCGCGTGCCACTGACCTTGTTCGGTCGACGAGCCCAGGTCGATCGCCACCACTCTCCTGGGCGTCAGCTACCTCCCTCCCAGCCGCCCCCGCGTGCACGCAAGCCTTTTCACCCCCAGCCGAGCCCTCCGGTGCGCTCTGCTGCTCCTCCTTCTGCGAGCGCTCCGGAGGCCAGGGTTGCATGGTGTCAACAAATCTGCCACAAAGACTAATTTGGCCTGTACCGTGCACTTCTGAGCTCTCCCAAACATGTTCACTGTGACGCATGTTTGAACTTGTTCTTGTGCTGCTTGGCCGCAGGTCTCTGCAGCAAGCGCTACTGCACTGTTACTACATACGCCTTCTCAGGGTATATACCGCTATCATGGACGTCGAGCCTCTGTGCTGCAAGGGGTTTCGAGTGCGCTGTGTGACATCGCTAGCATGTTGTCACGGTGTGTCCTGTTGTTTTGCGCTGGGTCGTATGTATGTGTCAGCTCCTCTCTGTGTCGTACTGTGTATTGACTGTGGCCATTTCCTGTGCAAGGCTGCGCGTCTGGTCGCACGCGCTAGTGATCCGAAGCCCAAGGCGCAAAGCCGCCGCCACTTGCAGCCGAAATATCTCGACCAAAAGGATTTAGGCGCCGTGTTGCGAGCCCCAAAGGCCTTGCTGCAGACTGTTCACGCCCGACAGGAATGGCAGCACCACAGCCACACAGTGGAGAAGGCACATGAGAACCGCCAGCAGGTTGTTTTTCAGGTTGCTTGCACACACGCACACCCATGCCTGCCCGTTCCTTTGGCAGGCTACATAACACCACAAGCAGCGGCTGGGTGGGCATCCCCCACCACTGGCGAGCATGTGCACCAGCCTCGGGCTGAAGAAGCAAGCCGAGCAACTCATTCGCTGTTCACGAAAGCTCAACTTGCTGAGGCACGGACCTACATGAAAGAGACCCGTAACGGTGAGCGGTGTGCCGCCCAGCTCCTCCAGCATCTCGCGGGACGCCGCTTCGGGGAGGTGCACGAGCTACACAGCTGAGCGACTGGATGCGCAATGAGCACAAACGCAGCAAAAGACGTGCCGATCCGGCTCAGCCTCGCGGTGAAGCACGCAGCAAGGTGTACTCAACGCACGCTGGAAGACTGGCCGCAGGAGCTCCCCAAGTCTTTCACGGCACTGCACCTTCTCCAACCCCAAGTTGTTTCTGCAACGGACATCCTTGTGCCTTTCCGTTCCCAAGGCATGCACATGGTGCTTGTTCGCGACAGCCCTGACGAGCGGGAAGTGCACTTTCGAGTTGACACGAAGATGAAGGTTTTGGAACGCGGTCATGGTGTCGCGACCGTGAAGGACCAGCTCCGGAATACACGCTCACGCACGGAAGCGGCAAGCGCGTGCAGGGTCGGGCCTACACCACCCGCGCCGTGCCGTTCCTGCAAGCTGTCATGAGCGACGGGGGCACAGCCCCCAACGGCACGTGCGACCCCTCACAACCTAATCTGACCCCCCAAACATGCCCCAGAAACACGCAGCCCTGTTACAACCCAATAGTGTCAGAGCATGCAGGACGGCAAAACAGTTTACAACCGAAAACAGACAGCACTTACCATCACTTACCTAAAAATAATACTCACATGTACACATCTGCATAAGTCCAGGCACGCATGTATTTGTGCCTGAGAGTTATTACATTCAGCGACCATCCGGTTGCAGCTGTTAGGGCAGGCTTGCAAGTAGCTGCACTGATCCGCGCTTTGCCCTTTCTATCTCTTTCGGAGCTTGCTTCAGGATATTTCTGCGCTTCCATCGGAGATCAACGACGATCTACACAAGATTCAGGATGCCTTTGGCGACAAGTGTCCTGCTGACACGAGATCGTTCACCTGAAGATTTGCTGGGTGCAGATGTGGAGATGTTCCTGCGAAGCTCCTCATGTTTTTTTGCTAGTAGCTGGGTTGAGAATCTGATGTGGCTGAGGTGTGGCAACGGCGTCATGTCTGCTGCAGCATTTTTGGGCGGCTTTGGTTGTGCATTTGGCATGGGCTGGCTGATTGCTCTCGTGTGGCTCGGCATCGAATCCCTGGCACGGTTCGTGCAGGCACAGGTTCTTGTAGCAATACGTAGCCGTGCGTCATCATCCGTGCCCTTAGTGACTTAGTGCTGGCACATGTGATGTGAAGCTCCGGTACGTAGATCTATGATGTTTAAAACTACGAGATTGAAATTCACGCGGATGTCGTTCTACAAAGGCTGCAACCGGAAGGGACTATGCTGTTTCAATCTGTCTCGCATTCCGCCATGCATAGCTAAGTCTTTGTTGTTGTTCTACGCGTAATTGCTGCAGTTGTTTCCTAAGCTGTTCTCTTGAGACTGGCACACGGGCATAAATCCACTCGCCAAGAGTTGCCTGACCACAGGATGTGTGCCATGCTTCCGTTCATGGGAGTCGGCGCGGCCGTCATGGGCAAAGCAATTCAGGCGTCTCGACTGCTTTCAAAACGAATAGCTCGGAGCCTCTGTCGACTTCTGATGCGAGCCCTTACGATGAGTTGCTAGTGTCGGAATCGTGTGGCTCTAGTTTGTTCTGCGCCCCTCGTGCGACGTGCGTTATGCCACAGGACTTTTTCGAGTATTGCAGGTCAAGAGCGAAACGGCAAAGCTGCAACCATCCAAGGAAATCATGCTGGAATCGCAGAGCTGGCAGCCTTTCCGGCAGAGAGAGTTTGCGCATCACGGAATGTTTCTGGCTTCGGGCAGATCATTGTGAAGCATACTCACAGACTGGCTGCTGTTGTATGGGCGCCGAGGGCTTCGGAAACTGCTTCTAGACGAACGAACTTCCCCGTGCAAGGTACGCCAAGGCATCCGGGATAGTCGAGGAGCCGGCTTCTGAATTCCCACCCCGACGGCAAAGCAAAACGGTAGACGCAGGCAAAGGCATGTAAACGCCTTCGCTCAGCCATATTGTCGATGAAGCACCCGGGCCAGGACCTATATAGAACTCTCTACAGTCCATGGTCGGGCATCAAGTCAAGCCCACAACGAATTTTCATGTAGCACATTTTTCTACATGCCCATCACTTTTTGAGGAGTGCCTTTATGCGATGCGCACTGTTGTGGCCTTTGGGGGCGAGCATCGCGAGCTGAAGCGCCTGGCCTCGGATTGTGCCTTCCGAAACGTCGTTGGTCTGAAGTGTGAAGGCTTAGGGCCGCAACAAGAAGCCCGTTTCGATGCCATGCTGGTCCGAGAGCAGGTTCAGCAATTGAATCTTTTGGTGCACCAACTACTGCGCACTGACGGCTTTGCACATACACGCACTGAACACGCATGCCATATGGCCAATGAGAACAGCTGTAGCTAGTACAAACACGCATAATTGCCAGCAGTAGTCATCATCATCATTGTTCTTGTGTCACCACCGCCACAGCAGGCAAAAAAATTGTGTCGAGATGAGGGCTCCCTGCCTCCTCTAAGCACCGTCAAGATAGCAACACTCATATTGGCACAGTGCACCAGTCTGTTCCTGTCTCTAGGCCTCCCTGCGTCATGTCTCTGCATACAAGCGACCTCAGGAAGTTTGCAGAAGCCTTGGTCTATACCCGTCGCGGAGGAACCAAGAATGGCTTCAAGGCGGACGCACGGGCCTGCGTCCGTTCGGACAACACACTGTTTCCAGAGAGCTCACTTGCTTGTCGAACGTAATTTGGCTTGACTTGAGTCGACATGTCGCTCCAACATGCTGGGAAGGAACATGCGTTGCCAGGTCGGGGCCGGTATGGGATACACCATGTGTGTTGTCTTCCTTGGCTACGCTCTTGCCTTCTGGTCCCTTGTCAGATCAGGGTATGCAGGGCAACAACAAGACCATGCCCGTGGAACACAGAAACAAGCCGTTTCGGACAAAGCTCCCAATCTGTTTCCCTGGTTCTGTCTTTTGCTCATCCTGCTGTCCGCAAGATATGCAGCTTGAGCTGGCGACCTATGTTGTCTGAGTAGCGGAACAGTTCGCCTCCCGCTTCTGCAGAGCATTGGTAGGATGGGAAGAGCGGCTTACATTTCGCAATTAAGTATGGCTCGTTTTTAGGCTTCGTATGCGAAGGTCCTGCTCCGGATGACTGTCCTCTCAATCCTTTCCTTCGTTCGCGTGTAACAGAAGCAGAGAAACATGGCATTGCCATTTAGCGATCGCGGAATGCCACTCAGGTTCGGTATGACTCTCCGTTACCACGACCAGATCAACCCATCTACCGGCCGCACGCCTGTGGTGTAGTGCAGGCTGTACTTGAGGTGGTCTTGCAGTGTTATGGGCATGGGTTGTCAAGGCTGGATGCGCTAGTGTTGCTCCCCAAACCCTAGCTCTGTCATTGAATTGAGAATAGGCGACAAGGGTTGACTTCATTCTCGTGAAGCTTGCAAGAGAAAATCAATCTAGAAAGTAAACAAGTCTTCAATTGATGCTATTGCCACAGGTGCGGCAAGGAGGAATCATCCTAGAGCAAAGGTCTTTTGCATGACCCACTCTTGCACAGGCTAGTGCTGCAGGTCAGGGTAAATTGAGTGCCTTACCTTGCCAACCAGATCGGTTCGAATCGGCTTCGGTCCACCCAGGGAAGCTTTGGGAGCCCGGCACCATTATGTCGATCTTCTTTTGCATCTTCATTGGGAGCTTCAGCATTGGAAGCCTGGACCCGAGCTTGAAGGTGGGAGTGGCTCTCCTGGGGTGGGGGATGGGAGGCTGAGGGAACATTGCGTGGTAAATCAGACGGTTCACCCAGTAACATTTCATCGTCGTCGCCTCATCAATTCCTCATGTTGTGCTGCTGTGCCATATCATTTAATTTCATCTCATCAGCCGCAACACTTGTGACAACAGTTGACACCATAGCAAGGAAATGAACACAGCAAGCCACCACGGCCATCAGCACGCCAGAGTAGCAACCACCACTACCACAGCAGCAGCACCACTACCACCTCAACCACCACATCATTGAAGTCAAAGCACCACCGTGTCCAGCACCACTATCTCCATAATCAAGAATCAGAAGGGCAACTGCATGGAAACTATGGAGATGCAATTTATGATAACACGCATTCAAGCGTCGAGTGACGATCAACACACGACCCTTGCCAAAACTTGTGCTGCAAATGCCCATACGCCTGACAAGCAACAAGTACGGCACCGGCAAAAGAACTGAACAAGCACCACAGTGGTCGGGCGACATGCATCTCTCCACCACCCTGCTCGGCGCAACAAGCACATCCACACACAGGCACTTCCGCATGCTATTGCCACCACTTCTTCAACCATGTGCAGACCAAGCTTCCCGACCTCGTTCCTGTCTTTTGTTTTAATAGCTGGGACAACGACAGCGTCAAGGAACTTGCTGACGACGACGACCAAGAAGAAGAATGATGCTACCACGACAACAGACAGGATGACGCCCAAATTTACAGCAAGTGAAGCCTAAGCAGACTGGCTTCACATGCGGATGAGTCGGCAGCAATGCGATGCTTGTCCATGTTTTTGGTTCAGTAATCAGCTTAACTGCACGCACGGATGCATCACACATTTTGGTTATGCACAAGAAGTTTCGCGATTAGTTCCAAGCAGGCCATGCGGGCTGCGCAAGCAGCAGCTGGACGCTTCTACTCCATCCTTAACAACAAGCTCCTTGGTGCTGCTTAAGGCTTGGCCCCACACTGCGGCAAAGAAGGTTCATGTGTAAGGCTGTGAGCTTGTATCGCAGCGGCGTCCCGGTAAGCAGCTCATGGCGTCAGCCTTCGGGAATCTTCAGGCTCTCTGTTGGCTGCTTACGGCAGTTCATGTTTTTTCTGGCAACTGAGGTCTGTGATCCAATGTCGGTTGGAGGACAACAGCTGCTCTGCACCTGTCGACGGGGATGTGTCAATCAAAGTAGGTGCCAAAGTCTCAAAACTGCCACATGAGCTCAGCCGAAGGATTCTCGTGACAGCATCGACAGCATCGAGAGCTTTGAGTTCAATGATGTCCACTTTACTTACCCCGCACGTCCAGATGTGAAGGCCGGTGGCTCCGAAGCCAGAGCTCGCGTTTTCGTGTGGACGAACAGAGGCCCCGCCCCGGTGGTTGCATTGTCGTTTTGTGGAGCCTCAGTTTGAGCTTTGTGGATCCGTCACCGCATGGGCTAACGGCTATCGGCTAACGCGAAATGGAAATGAATCATCACAGCCGGCAGATGGGAGGTTGGTTCGGAACAGACCGGATGCACGCAATGATTGGAAAGAGCCAACCTGGACGCCGAAGGTTATCAATGGGCTGTCCCTCACCGTCCAGCGCGGTCAGAAGGTCGCCTTTGTCGGGGAGTCTGGCTCCGGGCTGCTGGGCCGTTTCTCCAGCTTTTGACATGATGTTCAGAAGCATCGTGAATGTAAAGGTCCGGATTCTGATAGCATATGTATTTACGGATATGTATGTGTTTGACAAAACACTCGGAGCGGAGAGCGCTCTGCTGCCCAACTTCTCCAGCATGTGGTCGGAAAATGCTTTGACGAGATCCTATCGGTTTATCTATCTATCTATTTACCTATCTACAAGTTTATGCGTCTGTCCATCTTGTACGACTGTATGTACATGCACCTGCGCGTGGATGTATGCATGTATACATGCATGCATTGCATGTGCCTCTCAGCATGCGCTTGTTTGCAGTGTTTGCCGCATGTTTGAATTTAATTTGTGTGTGTGTGTGTGGGGTAAGAGTAGTTAATTAGTGCGCATTGATGGGTTAGCCCAGGTAGGTTGGCAGGGGCTGTTCTCCATAAACGCTTCCTGACCCATCTGTTTTCTGACCGTATACACAGACTCTCTCCTGAGCCCGAGCCTGGCTCGACATGGCTTGAGGGGCAAGGTCGGTTACATCAGCAGCCTTATTGAGGATCTTCGACGCCATTCAGGGCTTGTCCATGATCGTTGGGACCAGCCTGTGCAGAAGCTCAGGAAGTCCACCGTCATGGCTCTCCTGGAGCGGTTCTACGATCCTGACGCTGGCGTCGTCTCGATCAACGGCAAGGACACCACTCAAACCTTGAGCTAGGGTGCGTTTGAACATAAGGGCCAGACCGTGAAGAGCAGTCCTAGCTCTTCCGATTGGTGGGAGGGTTCGTACCACTCACAAGCGCGAATGTTAAAACGCAGCATCTCATGGGCACATCATGCATCGAGAAGTCCAATACGGGACCGTTGTGACAGATTGCTCGACTCGGGATCTACTCCAGGTATCGTTTTGCCAAAGTAGCCTCCAAAACGGATGCAGACGTAGGGAAATCGTTTCGAGACATGTCAGTAGCCATCTCTGTCTCTCTCTTTCTCTCTCTCTCTCTCTCTCTCTCTCTCGATCGCCCTCTCGCTCGATCGCCGCTTGAACAGTGAGCCTGTGTGCAAGGATATGAGATCCTTCAAGGTGGGTGCGCTGCGACGATGCATCGGGTATGTTGGCCAGGCTGGGAGTGGTGTTCAAGATGCGAAGTGATCTGAATGATAGCAGAGGTACAATTTGCAAGCCAATTGTATCATTGTTCCAGCTACGCAGTGCTTTATGATCCTGATTTGAAAGCTGCCTAGAAAGGAAGCCTGAGTTGAAAAGCCCCGCACAAGTGAATGTGGCAGGAGCCGGTGCTGTTTGCAAGCTCAATTCGCAACAACATCATGCAGGGCAACCCGGAGGTGCGCGGGCCCTCGATGAGGGACCTGTTTGGAGACTTACTCAGTTCTCGGGATGTAAGCCTGTAATTTGTACTTTAGTTGCTTTAGGTGAGATGTGCTTGACTGCTTTGCCAGGGGTCGCGATTAATCGCACCTATCAGTAGCATTCGCATCTTGAGGTGGGTCGTACGTGACTCAGTGCATGCCCATACATATCTGCGTTTGTACACACGTGCACGTCGCACAGTGCATATACCCGTACTGTATGTGCACCTGTTCGCTTATGCATGTATGTGCATACATGTTTGTCTTATCGGGTCGCTCAGCCCCCCTAAGGACAGTCCTTAAATCCAAGATACCAGCCGTTCTCCCTACGAACTGGGAGCCTTTGGCCGCGCATGTGCGAAAATAGAGACAGAGATCCGGAGTTATGTGTGTTTGCGCATTTTTATCCACTTGGCTCGTCTTATTGCTATATTGGCCTATCTATCTGCAAAAAGCCGGGCGAAAGATAGTGTAGCAATTCAGCGAAAAGAGCCACAGGCCAGCAAGGAAGCGTTCACCAAAGCCTGCATGGATGCACAACTGGACTACGTGGAGAATCTGCCGGTCCCTTTGTGCAATGCTACCATGGAGGTCGTACTACTTGTAGCATGCAAGGGTTGGTTTGGTCTTCCGGGGTTGGCTCAAGTATGCTTGGCTCGGTTCGGCTTCAGGGTTATATATATATATATATATATATGCGCCCGTCTGGCACCTTCAAACATGCACCCGAAACAGGAGAGGCCTGTCCTGTTTCTTCTGGTCAGCGAGAGATCTGCGCCGAACAACCCAGGATCAGTACAACACATTCGTTGGCAGTGGTGGAGGGCAGCTCTCAGGAGGCTCCGAAGTTTGGGGGCTCGGTATGGGCTTGGTGCTGTATGCCGAACCTTAAATCAACACTCGTGCCCTTTTGGATCCTACCTTACGATCTAATGCGTTGATCTTTAAGTCTGCTTGGCTCACTGCTGCCCCGTCGCTGACTTTGGAGCCGACTCTTTGAACTATATAATTGTTGTGTATTGTTCACTGCTCCCCGCTGATGTACATGGAAAGTCAGCAGGTAGCACCGCGTGTCAGACATAGAGACCTGTCAGGCTCAACAGCTGAAGCTTTCCTAGCATTTGGGCCCTCTTGGATTCGAAGATCGCCGCCCTTTATGGGGATATTCTAGGGCCTAGTGCGGTGATCTCCTGAGTTTGCTCTGCCAGCTCTTAGTTTCCACCATGTTGCTGACTTTCAGTCCCTGCATTTTGAATTATTGAGGTTTTTGGTGTTGTTCAATGCTCCCTGTGGTGATGCACTGGAAGTCAGCTTGTAGTACCGACCGTCAAAGCACACAGCACCAGAGACCTCGTCAGGCATGTCCGAGTTGCGAGAGCGTAAATCAACACTCGTAGTGGCCAGTTGTCGATTGGGTTCCTGCGCAGGTTGGTTTAGAGGTGGTGTTGGAGGGCCGTTTCAGGTGGCCCTTCCCTTGAGGTATGGAGTGGATCCTCGGGGGGTTCAATTAAACCCCGGGGAGGTTTGCATAAGAGTGATGCCATCTATATCTATGAAGACACGCAAAGATATCTGAAGACATACAAAGGTCACAAAGGCTATGAAAAAGCAAGTTTGCACAAAGACAAATCCAGGCAAGCAAAGCCGAACAAATACAGACAACCACAGACAGAGCTATAAAGACAAAAGCAAACAATTCAACAGCAAACCCAGCCCTTTTGCAATCCCGGAAACCTTGACTCCAAAACAATCGACAGTTTGAAACTACAGAAATAAGTATCCCCAAACACACAAAAAGAAGGGCGGACCCGGTTTGGCCCTTGGCGATCGACAAGGGGGACTTGAGGGGCCCGCACAAAGGTGGAGAGACGGGACAGCAAGCATCTTCACTGTTGCACTCGGCTGCGCCCTATCGAACACATCGTCAACATTGCGAGATAAGAGTCTAGAAAGATTTCAGAGGATTCAAGAAGATGCCGTGAGATTTACTTGCAGCGAGTTTGAAAAAGATTCGCAAGCGAAGAATGCATTCCCAGAAAGCTCTGAGTGGGGTCTACGGGGATCAAGACCACGAAGATTGCCAGCTCAAGGAGTTTCGGGTTTGGGCTGAGGCTGGGGTTCCGGGCTGATTAGGGTTTTGGTGCCCGCGAAAGACACACGAACAACATAAACAAAAAGCAACGAATCATTGCAGCAAAACGTGAAGCAAACAGCAAAGACAAACAGCTATCATTTGTTATATACACCCCGGAAGTGTGAGGCTGCAACCAGGTTACAGAAACATGGAACGCCAAGGAAGGATCAAGGTGGAGCCCATGAGAAGTTGCAGCACTTGATTCCTGGCGGCTGAGGAGTCATTCCTTGCCAGGTCAGAAGCAACGCATCGCCATCGCGAGGGCTTTGCTCAAGAAAGCATCCTTCCTCTTCCTTGACGAGGCACGTTGATTTTAACGCACCATCGCGGAGTTCATGTCTAAGCAGGCGGAGAAGAGCTTAGATTCTACGGGCGAAAGCATCGCGAAGAGACGCTGATCGCCGGTAGTTAGCTGCAGCTTGGGAGGAGCGGCACGCACCGGTCCAGCTTGAGGTTGCCAGGCTTTAGATGAGCCTTTCGATACCAGTGACACATCAAACCCTGATGTTCTTCCGCATTACCGAGTCCGTCTGCCGATGAGAGTACAGTATCTAGAGCATGGCTTCACAGAGACTTCGTCCAAAAAGCTTTTGAGAAGGCCACAAGCGCCCTGGACAATGCCTCAGAAAAGATGATCCAGGCGCCACGAGGAAGCATCATGAAGCATCCTAATTACGGCACGCACCGTGCGTGCTGCAGTTTGTCAACAGCCATCTGCCAAGTCCGCAGGCAACCATCGACAACATCAGCAGCAACATGACAGATGGATTAGGAATTGCTCCTTGTCGAAGATGTGGTGAGTGCAGCCGAATGAATAGGATCGGGAAGCAGATGTCGGGCTCGGAATGGCTCAGGGTGTCCGCAGGTCTCATCTAGCTGGTGATGTGGGTCTCATTGTTGCAGTTGGTTAGTCAAAGCAGGCACGTGTCGGTATAGTGTAGCCGAGTGCTTTTTGAATCTGTGATCAGGTCAGCATTGCCCACCGACTCTCGACTGTTCGCAATGCCGACGTCATCTACGCCGCTTCGCTTGCGAGACCGCTCGACTTTGCTAATTGGTTCATTGCCTGCTGCCTGTTCGGGAGCATGGCAGACAGTTTTCCTCCTGTTTGCAAGCTTGAGTTGGCAATGCCGAAGCAGACCATGGAGCTTTGCAGCCCAAGGTGCTCAGCAGAGGTTCGCTGGTCGAACGAGGAACTCACACGTCACTGATGGAGCTACTTGGGCCTGCTGTGGGTTGCTTTTATATGCCCGGCGAGCTCCTGCAAGTCCCGTCCCCTCAGGCCATGTGTAAGGGTGGCAGATGCATTCTGTCGACTCTGCAGCCAAGCAGCTAAGGAAGAAGGGCACGTATTATGCGCTTGTGGCGGCACAGGAGTCGTCGGACCAGGCCGACGACCGTGGAGTGTCGCAGGGTGAGAGCTGAACTTCCGTCAGCCACAAGTCTCCAAGCCGGAAAGCCCTAGCTGCTCCTTGTTTTTGTGTGTGAGCGCGGTTGCTTCGTTGCTGTGGCTCGGAAGGCTCGGTATCGCGCAGGCTGCATCGCGACCGCGGCCCCTTCTTGGAGTTTTGATGAATGCGCCCTGCAGAGGCAGATGAAGTGGAGAACAACGAGAACGAGGCGTCGGGCTCCGACAGTCTGCATAGCATGCCCTAGACCCCAAGCCGTTGCCCGATCTGCAAGGGCGCAGACACGAAGCCGAAACCCGAAACCCTTGACTAAGGGAGTTGTGAGCGTAGAAACCGTATCCAGCATGAGCGACAGCTTCGTTAACGTCAAAGCTGGTCGAGGCTGCTGCGGAGGAGAAGGCAACCAGGCAAGGCCGCATGGCCGAGTCACATAAACACATGGACAGTTTGAGTTTGCGTGAGCTTGTGTTTTTTTCAGACTCGGAGGCCGATTGTAGCAGTGGCCGTTTCCTTGCCAGCTAATCGTGAGAATAACGTAGCTCATTCATTCACACAAATTGAAGTAGTGTCTGCAATGCCCAGGTATGCGTCAGCTGGCCGCAAGTGTAAGCCCCACAGTATTCAGCAAAGTGCTGACGGTAAGCGTCGCCAGGAGGCAGTCGACGGTTTCAGAAGAGTCTGAGACTGCTCGCGCCGCAAAAGAGAAGATGCTTCGACGGCATAAGTATTTTCTCCCATCATTCCATCAAAGCACAACCGCGAAAGAGACATGCTGTCCTGATTCGGGATTGTGGGAAATGGGAACTGCCTTTGATTCTTGACATTGAGATGCCAGGAAGGGAGGCACAAGGAAGACGCGACACCTTTGGTTGTTTGGGAGGGGATGGACCATCTGAAGTTCTGGCAACCAGAGAAACACCCCATGGAAACCGGCAGCAAACTATGCTGCACCATTCAGGAAAGCGGAGGAGGAACGCGAAAAGGAGATAGTCACGAACTACAAGGCCGCCGTCATCTCCTGGCTTTGCGTCTGCAGCTTCTGTGAGCCTTCTGGTCTTCTGACACGCGAAGAACCCAAGAGTAGCATCAGATTCCTCAGATCATGGATCGAATTAGTTGACGTTTAAAGTCCGCACCAGGTCCCCATGGCACGCCTGCTCAGCTACAACAAACCGGAGTGGCTTCTGGGCCAATTCTGCAGCACCGCATCGCTGCACAGTTTCTTACATACTAAGAGAGTAGACACGGAATGCATGGGGAACAATAGAACAAGTGGTGCTGTGCTATCCGTATCCGACGTGACTGTCAGACCATCAACGAGGCCGTTCTTTGTTCCTGCAGTGCTTGGCGCGCTCGCTGAGGGTGCAGCAATGCCGGCAGCTGGACTTGCAGTAATCGTGCTTGCCACTCGCTTTTTGGTTTTAATCGCTCGCGCAAAACTTGCTGTTAGTCAGTAGGGTAGGGATGCCCACAGTCGCAACACAAAGTCTGACATGCGATTCTTTGCAGGCATTTAGCCACGAGCTCCAGCCAGCGGCCATAAGCATCATGCTTACAGATTCTAAGTTGTGAGTTAATCTGAACCCTAGATTCTCGCACATTCGTAGCTGACAAAAAGGCGTTTCCAACAACATCGGCTCAGGCTCCAAATTCAGATTGTTTGCTCAGTCTACATGACTGGATACGAACCTGCAACCGACTTCCATAAAACGACATGGCCTGCGAAAGCTGGTGGTCATGGTTCCAAACCGCATAATTGCATCTTCGCCCAATATGAGGACGTGTGCTGTTGGTGTCCGAGGTCTGCACCATCGCTTTGGTCGGTTCCATGGAAGCCTTCTTCATAACAGACAAGGCACCGAGGGCCAGACAAGAGGGACAGAGAAACATCGCGAAGCGATCCAGATCTGATCTGTCATGTGGAGGGAAACAAACTCTTAAACTCGTACAGTGCCCAAAAGCTTCAATGCAGCAGCCTCGATCATTGATAGTCATTTGTCTGTGGCAGTAAATGAGCGAGAGCCACGAAGCTCAGAGCATACCGTTTGCTTCCTGCTGCCCAGGAGGTCATGAGATCGGAACTTGAGTCACCGAGCTGGAATATGCACGAATTCAAGAACATTTCACAAAGCGGGACCCTTGGAGCTGCCGTGTATACTCGAAGCAGACTTAGACGAGGCTTATGGCTATCATTTTCGTCATTATCGGCGTCTCCAACTTGATTGCTGCTCTTCTGTCGAACGGGTGCTTCGCAATTCTCAATGAGGCCTGCTGCCTGGCCCTGAACTGCATGGCATGGCATGACAAAATGTCACCTCTTCAGGGTTACAATTCAGAGGCATAGGCTCACAGTGGCACTCAATGTCATCCGGTGTGTATGCATGGCTCGGTGTCCAGAAGGCCATCAGCAGCTCGCAGCATGAGCCACTCCACATTGCCCAGTCTTGCGGTTGCCCTCATTGCAGGCGATGACTCAGCGCTTGCGCATTGCCATTTTGACATCTATGTTCCGCCAGGAGAGGGCATCTCCAGCAAACAAGTGTTCAGTAATTGTGAGTCTAGCTAAGTTGCCACATTCTGTCCTTACTGTGTTCCCCTATGGACAATCAGTGAGTATAAATCTTTCTACACTTGGAGTCGTAAAAAGCCTGCTGAATCATACTGACAAAGCTTTCGCACTAGTGTAATCAAGCAGTCGTGGCTCCTTCAAACCAGTACGTAGTCGTAGTAGTAGTAGTAGTAGTAGTAGTAGTAGTAGTAGTAGTAGTAGTAGGAGTAGTAGTAGGAGTAGTAGGAGTAGCAGTAGCAGTAGGAGTAGCAGTAGCAGTAGCAGTAGCAGGAGCAGTAGCAGTAGCAGTAGCAGTAGTAATTGTTGTTGGTGCTGTTGTTGTTGTTGTTGCTGTTGCTGTTGCTGTAGCCGCTATGGATCACAGCAGGCTGTGTAGCTTTGCTAACAAGGCTCTGGGTACCAACGCTAGAGGCTCGCAACGTGCCCCTTCTGCGAAGCTTAAGTGACCGTCCTCTTACTGAGCCATAGCTATTCCCGGAGCCGCGTGTCGCTGTGATCTACCGGGTCCCAATTCCCGGGCCTGTGTCTGCAGTTATACAACCTTGGCAAGAGGTAAGCGGTAGGGTTCTCACCTTTCCGCGGGGTGAAGGGAGTCGGATCGAGTTCTCTCTTTCCGGCGAAACTAGCGGAAGGCGCGTCGACTGTGCCTCAGTACTTTTCTCCTGCCGATGCTTTTACATTTACAAAAGGACCTGCCGCACCAAGCCATTCAAGGGGCGGCCCCAGTCATGGGTTGGCCATCTTCTGCACCTGGGTATCCTGAAGGAAGCTTTCGAGTTGAGGCCTCGTTCCGCTCCTCTCTTCGACTTTCCAGCTACACGACAAGACACCCAGGTACAGCTCACGGTCTCTCCTGCGCAGTTTTGCTGGCGCTCTGGTTTTGCGCTTTAACTGGTACACCTCCGCAAGAAGGACACGGATCGTCTGGTATTCTCATGCAGTCTTCTTCGAGCACTAGTTTTTCCTTCAACGGCACAGTGGACTGCCACCAGCTGCTACGAAGCCAGTGCGATCGAGAGTTCTTCGTCACGGTTGAGTGTTTTCTGCGCTTCACTTCTGTTCAGCCGCCAGCGCCTGGGAGCAAGTCAGACTCAGGACAGGCTAGGCGCAACGTGGTGACTCACAACGCGTCAGCATCCTCCCAATGCTGGCCCCGACGGGCATTCCAGGGACTCCTCTTGCTATGGGGTGCCCTTGAGGGCCTAGAGGGGCTATCCTCTCTTGAGGGGGAGGCCTCTCGGGGGCCGCCGGGCCAGACTTGTCTACAAGACAAGGCGCAGATTGGGACACTGGGGACTCAGGTTCAGCAGAGTTGGCCAACGTCTTCAGTTCCAGCACGGTGTCTACCTGGTACGGCTCCACGTCACATCTGGGTACAGTCGTTAAGCGGACGCGCTTGCTGTGCTATGGGTGTCGGGCTACGGCTACGGCCCTCCCAGGTGTGTTCGTTACTGTCCTGTTACCGACGGGGCCAGGCAGTGCTAGGAGTGACGGCCCACGTGTTTTTGCTTGACGACGAATTATCCTTACGGCCCATCGCTGGTAGTCGGGAGTTACCTAGTGTGGGACGCCACTAGACGGGAACTCTGGGAGACGGCTCTTCTGAGTACGACCCACCGGCTGCCAGTTCGTGAGTATTGGACGCAATGACTCACACTGAGGGTGACGGAGGCTACATGACGACGACTTTGTGAGTCGGGCTGTCACGTTAGGAGTTTCGGGCATCGCTCGCGTAAAAAACGGGCAACGCCTTTGTAACTGAAGTCAACTTCTTGTGGCCTATCCCCTAGAGGCTGGTGCCCAAGAGCTGTTGCTGCTGTGTACAGTCTGCAGCGCTGCTCTTCTTGACTTAGGCCCTTTCTCTTTTAACGTTTGTAGCATCGGCTCCTCTTTTTCCTTCACTGAGGATCCTATAGGGGTTGCGCGGTCTTCTCTGTTGGTTTTGTTAGGTCAGTTCGTTTTGGCTTGTTTTACGCGAGGCCTCGGGGCCTGACTTCGGTCGTAGTTCTCAGAAACGGATGAAGGAGGTACCTGCGATTCTCGCATGGGCAGTCCCCTCGCGCAAAGCGCCAGTCTGTTTCTTTTTCTTTACAAGGCCGCCGGGCGAAGACCGCGTAACCTCTATAAGAATGTCGGCAGGTCAGATTCTAAGGGAGTGGTGCTGGCTTATGGCTCACCTCGGTGGCGCTGGCTCACGGCACACTCGAGGATGGCACGCTTCCGAAGTTTCTGCTCGCCCGCAATGAGCAGAGCCCGCTCGCTCAGCGTCCAATAAAAATTGCTGTTGCTGTTGCTGTTGTTGTTGTTGTTGGTCGGCGGGGTCATGGTCACGCAGTGTACGGGTGTACCTTGTTTTTGCGGTTGTTGTTGTAGTTGTAGACAACAGCAGATAGTAGATAGTAGATGATAGCAGTAGATAGTAGAGAGAGAGAGAGAGAGAGAGAGAGCAGTAGACAATCAGGAGTACCCCAGAAGCCGTCCACTCACTATCACAGTGTGAGGGACGGGCGGGCTGAAAGCCTGCGGGTCACGACAGTGACCCCTATGCCCGGCAGAAAGAAAGAAAGAGCAGTAGATGTAGTAGTCGTCGTAGTAGTAGTAGTAGTAGTAAGTAGTAAGTAGTAAGTAGTAAGTGGTGTAAGTGGTGTAAGTGGTGTAAGTGGTGTAAGTGGTGTAAGTGGTGTAAGTGGTGTAAGTGGTAAGTAGTAAGTAGTAAGTAGTAAGTAGTAAGTAGTAGTGGCAGTAGCTGTAGCAGCAGTAGCAAAGGCAGTATCGGCGGCATGTTAGTGGCGCAGAGTACTAGCTACTAGTGACTTCTTCGTCGTTGCGGTGGTGGTAGTCATGGCAGTGGCCTTCGTCGTGACTTCTGCTGGCTTTCGGGCGATGGATCCCCTCAGTCTTTCACTGCTCAAGGAGGTGGGCTTTCACGACGATCCTGCGCACACACCTGGGATGCTGTCGAAAGCCCTAGAGCTTCTTGAACGGTTTGGAAGCAAACCACAGTATCACTTGTGTTCATTTGATCTCGTTGCAGTGTTGGCAGTGCTTGGGAGTCCGTATGAAGCTCCTCGGAAAGGCCTCATGTCAGTCCGGTCCCGTATTTGAGGCTTTGGGCCTTCCGTGTCACTGTGCTGTGCAACTCAGTGGCGTCGAAGGCTTCAGCAATGGCCTCGCCGCTAGCTGCGAAGCCTATGCTGGCAAGTTTGGGCTACAAAGCTTAGTTTTGAGAATTTCAACACACACTTTACCGAAGGCACTTCCATCATTGCCCCCATGTTGTTGGGGAGGGTCCGGGTGTTGATCGGTCAATTCTTTGGATAGAGTTCTGATCGGCTTCTTGAGACGTTCGGCATTCTCGATCGCAGCTTAGCAGTGCCATGCTGGAAATTGCAAAACTCTACCCAGAGGTTGCGTTTCGGAAGTCGCTTAGCCCATTCAAGGTCAGGGCTTGTCAGGCTGCGGCTCGAATCAGTTCTATCGCGTGAAAGCATACTCTGGGCGGCGATTGCTGCGTCATATTGGGACAAGTTGGACCCCTAGGCTGCTCGTCGGCCTCGTCATTGCCTTCGTTTACTGCTGGCAGATGTCGTTGGTTATGCTTGGCGCCACAGCTGCACCGAGTCTTTGTTGATGCAGGATGCCGCAACAGCAAAAAAGATTCACACTGTCGATGGTATAACTATTGATGGTCATGATGATAACCAGATTCCTGTGGAATCATGCTAAGGACGGACGAGAATAAGACTACTTTTGAGTTTAGGGCTTCGCTGTTTAGACCACCACCGACAAGCAGAGCCAGGTAATGCCAGTGGGGTGAAGGCTTATGCTAAGAGCACGTGCTAAGGGCATGTAGATTGAGCAGAAAGGGCTCCTCGTGACTTTTGTCGCCGCTTCAAGGCTCAATTCCCATCATGGTCATTGCCAATGCCCTCCAAATGATCGTGTTGCTGGGGGCTTCCAAGAAGGAGAATGCCAATCTCACCAATGCCCAGCAGATCGTGGTCGACTCTGTCATGAATGCCCGCACTGTTCAGGCGCGCGTGCCCCCAACATGTTGCAACCATACACTTACACACATACCTGAAAAATCCGGGAAAGGCATTGGGTGTGGAGAAGTCACTGGTCACCCTTTACATGGGCTGGGTAAACAAGCCGCCCGGACGAGTCTGTCGCTGTGAATTTTTGAGGTCTTGTTATGTGTCATCCAAAACTCTGCCGAAATTGAGGGTGGCCCAAGGTATGGCTGACAAGTCTAGTGCTGGGATGTTTGCAGCGCAGACATGAACTGACCGGCGCGACGATTGGCCTATGTGAGATTAAATGCAAAAGCCCTAGCCTGACTGGAGAAGGCCAAAGGCCAAACGGATTCCAGCAACCTGCACTGAGACTCGGTGGCGCAGACACCCACCGAGTAGCAACTAAGCTGGTTCAGCTATGCCAAAACAATCCTGCCTCCAGCAGCACTCTAGGTCATCCGAAGGCTTGTGGCACCGCAATCTTCTCGCTGGTTTGGGCTTCGGTGTGGCCAGCGGCATCTCAGTTTAGTTGGACCTCAATGTGCATGTGGCACGTATCGTTAAAGCCGTCAGCTGGGATGGTAGCCTTATCGCTGGCGTAGTGGAGCAGTGCAGGGGTTAGGAAGTTGAGCTGTGCTGCCAACAGGCATCCTCTTCCCGGTGATGGCTGGTGGCTTTTACGTGGCTACTTGGTTATGGTGAGATGAGCGGATTTCGGGGCAGTCGGTGTAGGGATCGGACACCTGTAACACAGAATGAACGCTTCTTCGGTTGCCGGCCGCGTTGTTGATGCGAACAAGACTACGACCAGCAACAGCTGTAGAGGAAGCTCCTCTCATACCTGACTGCAATCCCTTCCTTGCAGATTTACGTTGAGAGTCCGAGCTTTCGTGCCATGAGCCGAAGTTTCGGAGGGGCTCAGTCAGAAATCCCTTGCGTTGCTTGAAGCTTGCAAATGCATTCGTGAACCCGAAATCTGAAGCCCTCCCCGACTCAGCGGCGAAGATCCAGGGACATCCATAACATGAGCCCCAAGATTGCAGTGACTACAGCATGCTTGATGCAGGCATCAATCCTCATCCGTGGCGGAGCAGCAGACTTCAGGGGTGTCATGATGGCCTTCATGGGCCACACGGTCCGAATTCAGAGCAGCCTCAGCGGAACATTCGGCTTGCCATGCCAGTTTAATTTTCCAAGAGGCTTGTTGAAAATGCGCTAGTGCTGGCTAGCCGACCGCTGGGAAAGGGTTCTGAAGTTTTCCGAACCTCCGGGCTTGGAGCCTTAAGGCCTCTTTCCAGAGCATAGTAAGGATAAACTGCATTTGCTTCACAGCATCATCAGGTGTTTCACTGCCGAAATGACAGGCCCCAAACCCTAAACCGTGGTATACTGGATACATGGTGGTTTTGAAGCTTCCGCATGGAGTATCGCGACACGGGATGAAGTCTGACCTGACTGGGCCTGTGCCGGTATCTTCTGATCGAGAGCCGTTCTGCAATGTTTGACCCTATGGGAGACACGTTGACAACAGTGTTCAGAGTTCTATACGGGGTCGAGCCGGTGCCAGTGCATGATTTCTGCATGTGAAGGTGCGAATTTGGACTTTTGCGAGAAACTGCTTGAGCACAGTTGCATGCTGACTGCATGTGAATTTGCGAATTTGGGACTGTGGAGTGGCATGGGCATGGATGCATGATGGGATGCACGAGTTGTCTGCAAAATCTGGGCAATGAGCGAGCCAGCCTGTGGTCTTTTCGCTATCGATGACGTAGTAAATGTAGCTTGGGAGGGATGCGTTAATGTTTGCCTTGGCTAATGTGCTGAGAATGGGCCAATGTGCCGTCGTCGCGACTGGGATCCTCGTTGTGGTATGTCCGAGAGTGAGTGCTGAAACCCTAAACCGTCTAACTAACCTGTCTCCTCTCATTTGCTGGGTTACCTATGTTACCTATGCCTCACTTCCTTTCGTAGGGTGGTTCTAAGCTTTGCTCCCCTTGTCTGACCCCGAAGTGAGAGACCTCGCTCGGCGTGTCCGAGTTGTGAGAGCGTAAACCGTCGAAACCCTGCAAGCTACAAGGCGTTAAACGAAAGCTGGGCGGGTTGCAAAAGAAGGTGTATTCTACGCCGGGGCTGGAGCCGGCCAAGCTGCAGCCATGGCTGGCGATGCGACGAAGGCCAAAGTGGCATGTCACGACATGCGGCTTGGCATATAGCAAGGGATACAATAACTTCAGGAGAACAGCCAAGCACAGCTCCAAGGTTCAAGCTCATGGACCGAGTTTCCCAGATCAATGGCCTTGAGCCGACAGGATCCTTGGAATGGTCTAGACCCATGCAACAGCATGTCTTCAGGCAACGTTGAAACATTCGCGGGAGCCAAAAAATGAATTGTTCAGGCACCGTTGTGTGGTTGATCTTTTGGCTTTCGATAATGCCCATGAGTTGCAACTCGAAGTGTACCACGGCTCAGTGGTCGTCCACTTTGAAATGCCTTCTATCCGGGTCTCCCATTAAAGCGCACTTTGCTTGGACCTCCGTGCAGGAGAAAATCCGAAAGGTCTCGAAGCTGGCCACATTCAGTTCCAGGACCGACAAGACATGAATCCTTCGCAAATGGAGCTGCTTGAATCCCTGCTGGCCACGCATAATCAAGCAGTCTCGAGGACTAATTTGGCATGGGGAGTTCTGTTCGGTTGAGGCTTTGCTCAGCATACAGACTGGACACCACGGATCAGCTCGGTCTCACCAACATGCGTCGCTGTTCAACAAAGTCTCGTGCTTTGCACACCTGTGCAAAGCCGTGTGAAAAAGTTCTGTGAGGACGTGAAGTTCTTTTACCCTTTCCGTCCAGAGATGCAGGTGCTCAAGGGCAGCCCGGCCAGAGTACCACAGAGTACCACTGCACCACAAGCAAACCGCCTCCTCCACTGTCAAGCACGCCGATTCGTAGCCGGGCATGATCCTTCAACTGGTTCCAAGTTGGGCCAATTGGTCAGGTCCTTTGCATCGGTTGAAGCCTGGCCCGAAAGTCACATGAACGTCCTCGAGTCCAGATTTGTGCCCATCGTGCTTCATCCTTTTCTTGCTTGCCATGTAAGGTATTGCTTTCACGATCTCTGCGGGAATGTCTGTGGGCCTGGTCGGGCCGTCTGGAGGCTTGGCAATGTGCGGAATCTGTTGAAGTTTGCTCCCTTTGCGAGAAACTCTCACCTGATTTCAGAAGTCATGAGCTTGCAAGTCTTGCTTAATTACTCAACACTGGCTATAGTTATGGCGACCCAGCTACGGTCGGAGTTGTTGACTCCACAGGCGGAAAGAGCACAGTGATGTCCCTCATCCAACGATTCTACGACCCCCAAGAGGGCAGCGTGCTGATTGGCAAGGACGGGCCCGCAAGCTGAGAGTGCATTGGCTATCACGTAGCGGTCCTTGATTTTGGGGCATGGACATCATGTGCCGGTGAAGTGGCAGCTTCACGGGTCGCTCGTCGAGTGGGCACATCCTGCAACTGAGCATGAATTCCTTCTGGCGTCGTTGAGACGTGCAGATGGTGGCCGACCAGACAAGATCTCAGCGTGGTCTTTGTGCCGAAAGCTGTCACAGGAGCGGGTGCCCCTGAACACCGTCAATATACGGTGGTGGCGGCGGCAGATCGGCTTCGTGGGACAGGTGCCAACAGGGCGTGCTGTTTTTGTTTGGTATGGTCCGATGATTCCAATGGACCCCGGTCAGGAGCCGGTGCTGTTCAACACCACAGTGCGGAGCAACATAATGACGCTCGATGCCCGTTAAGACACGCTTGAACAACCAGGTTTTTGAGGTTTGTACTCTGAGCTGAGCAGCAAATCAAATAATTGCGTCACGTAATGACACTAGGCACGTTGCCTGTGACCTAAGTAGATGATCGCATTGCTCTATTGTTGTTTGAGTGTTTGAGGTTGTAACGGTTCACTGTGGATATTTTGGCTCCTGAGGTATGGCTTGTCCGACGACGAGTCTGTCAGCGAGGAGTACATAAGGAAATGCGAGGGCATGTGCAACCTCGGGTTCTTGCATCTTGACTCGGAGCAAGCTGGTTAAGACTTCGGTCATTTTCGGGGCCCGGGTTTTTGCTGAACCTCAGGCTTGCCCGAAACCAGGATCACTCTGGTCTCGAGGGGCGTGGCTGAACATGCAACACTGCCGGACAAATCAACATGAGAGGCTCTGGAAACTCGAGCTCGCTCCGTGTAGCTGCGCGATGCATGCGTCAAAGTGCCGCTGCAACACACTTCGGCTGAACTCTTAACTTGGCAAAGAAATTGCAGTCTCGTCTGGGCGTGAGTCTTGTCGGGTGTCGGAGCCTTCGCGGCTAGGATGATGCACAGTGAAGCATGACACATTCCGCTACCTTCATCTTGTGTTGTGCCACGCAGGCATAGTGACTTCAATGGCACGTAAATAGTAATACTTCCTGGTGGCGGATTGGCTGTTTAGGTTGGACCGGTGGCAGCCCGTTTCCAGCCTTTCTGCTGTTGCGGAGGTATAAAAATGGCAACAACGGCCTCGAGACGGAAGTGGGCCCACGGGGCAGCCGTCTCTCAGGCCGATTGTGAGTTGTGCTTGTCTGGGTAGAGCGTGAGCATTTCTGAGTTGAAGGGCTACCCGTGGGATAGATTGCTGACTGCTGCTCGTAGTGAATACGGTCGCGCTTTCGTGATTTCGTTTTTTTGGGGGTATGGATTCTGGAGGTGTTCTGCATGGCTGGACTTTCAGCGTTGAGAAGCCTGAGGTGGTCAGAAGCAGCGCGTTGCCATCTGCCGCGCCCTCATTCGCAATCCACCAGTGATGCTCCTTGATGAGGCCCGGGGCCGTCGCAACAAACGGTCTGCACTCAAACTGCCGAATGCAAACGGATCGGAGATCTTTGCAGGCAACTAGCGCTCTTGACACGCAGAGCGAGGCCATCGTCCAAAAGGAGCTTTGGATTGAAAAGAGATCTGGGGCCTGGGGTTTCTTTCATCAAGCCTCTGACGAGTTGTTGCCTGGCCTAGAATCCTAGAATGTTTGGGTTTGAACGATGCGATATTGAGCTAGTTGCCTTCGGTATTGCTGTTGTGGTAGTGCTACAGTCAACCAGAAGACCTGCTCTGACTAACCCCTCGCCAATCCTGCGAAGCCAGTACTTATCACACACTACTCCTTGGCGAGTACGATGCTAACCTCCCGCCTCTGGTAGTGTTTCCGCTTATGCTGTTCATGCTTTGCTAATCATACATACTCGTTCAGGATGTTGCCGTAGGACTGCATACCAAAGAGTGTAATTTTTCCTATAGTTACCCCAGCCTTGACCCTGAAAAGTTTGGGAGTTGCCATGGATGAACCCAACATATGCACTCATCCTATTAGAGCTATCCTCTGATTCTCAGACATCCTTATCCGAATACAGTATCAACCAACTCACCAACCGAATCTCGATATATGATGTGCTGACCGCGATAGCGCGATAGGCTTGCGAACCTTGAACGGCCCGCAAAAAAATGTCCCACCCCAATTGAGGTTTCGAATGCCCTCCCAAGTATCCTCGAAAGCCAATACCTCACTCGCAAGCTTGACTCGGCCCGGCAACACTACGTTTGCTGCAACACAGCCCGCATCAACCCGTGGGACACCCATTTGAGGCGCTGGAGGCGGCACGTGAAGGTCGCACATCTTTCGCAATTGCTCACCGCCTTTCTACTGTGCAAGGCGGGCGCTGCATGCTTTAGATTGAGCATTGAAAACTGTGCATGCCTGGGAGGGAGGGGAGGGCGGGAAAGGATAAAGAGCAAGACCGCCAGGCCAGTGCAATTACTTCTGCCGGGGGAGGGAGAGGGAGAGTTGGAGCCAGGCCGAACATGTCGAGGTGAACAGTTTTTGCGAGGCGAAGAGGACACAGGAGAGCACTTGGTCACCTTAAGCCCTAAGCGAGCGGCAGGTTGCGACATCATCCTCGTAAATGCTGACGGCCGTGTTGTAGAAAGTGGCAATCACGCCCAGCTGATGCAACAGAAAGGAGTGCATCCTGGACGTGTTGGGCAGTGTTCGTTCAATAGCTTTTTCCCTTGCTCCTCGGGTTCGGTATGTTTTGGTCGAAGTGCCGCGGCAGGAGTTGAAGGGAGAGGCAGCTACAGGTAAACGGGATTGAATTGCCGACCTCACTCGATGTCCACGCTGCTCAAAAACCCAGTCCGAGCCCGAACCCATTAGATTCTCACAATAGCATGGATTCGTTATCCGGGCCTCTCGAAGACCATGACTTGCAGGATCCGTGCGCCTCCAGACATGTGATGCAATGCCTTCTTGGCATCTTCCGAGGTATTACAAGCTCCAGATGCAAGCGCAGAAATGAGCCGAACCTCATCGTGCAGTACCACAGTCAGGAGATTCCTAGCTTTGTTTTTTTGCGGCTTGTAGGGGACCTCCAGACCGCCAGAGCCTGGTACGGCAAAGCCGTTTCCAAGCGTCCAAATCCAAATGCGGCAAAGTCGCATTTCCGGGTTCTTCCCGGGTACTTTCGTGCACGGCGTGTGGAGAGAGACAAAGACGTGCGTGTGCCGTGGCATTTTGCGAGTTGCACCTTGCAGAACCTCAGAGGCTCCGAGGGATGCTAAGATGCCAACTGGCAAACAGCTGAAACGGACAGGCTTCGGAGAAGGCGCATGTGCAGCAACTCAGCCCTCGCACAAATTTGTGAGTCGAGGACTTTCTCGCCCAGCGAAGAGGCAACCTTCCAGGAGAGCAGCTCTTCTCACAGCCCCGAAACTTAGCCGACCAGTCAAAGTACTTCGAACCCGAGACCTCGTTTGGCAAGTCCGAGTTGCGAGAGCGTAACAACTGTGAGCCCCGACGGCAGCAATCCCTGGGGGCAAGCGACGACGGCTTTTTCTCACGATTTCAAGCCTCAGACATTTGGAACATACTTGGACTCTGGAATGGACACGGAATCACACTTCTCATGCTTGCACACGCAAAGAGGCCCGGGTTGGAATGTCGCGATCGTTGCGTTTGTTCTGAACTCTACTGCTGGCTCTATTCAAGTTGTCTCAACTCCACGGGACTGTTCAGAAAAAAGAAGACCCCCACAAGTTCTGGTTAGCGAAATGGCCCTCTGAGATACCTGGTGAGGGATCTGCACCTGCCCTCACACACGAGCGCGCATGTGCATATGCATGTCTGGCCTAAGCTGACTTGTTCTCAGGTCGAACCTGGTCTGGAGCTAAGCTGTGCCAGCGAGAAAGTCAACTCAGCTTCAACTCGTGCTTGCCTTAAGCGTTGCACGGCCAGTGGAGAATCGGGGAGGAGACATTCACCTGTAGCTCCCGTAGTTCAGCTACACGACACTGAGCCCATGTCTTCTTTGCAGCTCTCTGTTTTTCCGGCTTTGACTCCTCAAAGTCCACGCGTGCCACAAGATGAGGTGATCTCCAACAACACCGTTCTACTGCATCACTTGGAAGGGCCCGCATCTCAGATGCAGCTTCCCTGCCATCTCCCCGGCTTTGGCTTGAAGACTGCACATACGTTGCCGGCTCCCAACCCTGTTTGGACACACCCCATCGTGAACAAGTACCTCGGTTGGGCTCTTCTAGAACCTATTCTAGGAGTGAGCCGCTGATGAAGCAGCTCTTCGATGGGCTGAGGCAGAAGGCCCGCGAAGTTAGAGCTTCAGGGAGGCTCAGGGTTTAGGCCTTATGGTCGAGGGTGAGGTTAGCCGGATGCCGGATGCAGCCAGGATGAACCACTTAAATATCAGAAACTTGAACGAGTCGAGTACGGACACAGGATCTTCGGATGCCGGGTTGGTGCTTCGGGTCTTTGTGAAGCGGCTTTGGCTGGTGCAACCGGGCCAGCCCAAATTTCAGCTGAACTTAGCAAGCTGGGCATGTACCGACTGCATTGCATTGCAAGCCGGCCATCGCGAAGTCCAGCGACTAGGGCCGCCTCTCTCCAATTTGCCAGAAGTTGGGTGGTCCGAGGTTTCGTGGTGCTAGTCACGAGACTTTGTCGCACACGGCTCAAACTCTTCAAGGTGGCAAACACACTCTCCCCGTTTTTTTGTGCAGTCTAGTCCCAGAGAAGCCGCAGCGAAGCGCCTTGTGCTGGCCAGGAAGTGCAAAGTTTGCTCTTCCTGCAGGCGGGCATGGGGCATGGCGAAGCTATGAACATCCAAGCCCAAACCTGCAGAAAGCCCCCCCCATAAAGTCGTAAAGCAGCTGTAGCTGTGTTGTGAGTTACACGAGCTATGCAAAACAGAGCAAGTTGCCACATACCATTTTGTGCGGCGCATACATGCAACGGACGTGCCCCCGGAGGATGCCTGCCGGTTGGCCAAATCGATGCAGCCAGGTGCGGGTCATGTTGCATGCTTTGCGATGTGCCACGGCCTACTGCTGTCGGAACAAAATCATACTGCTGCTTGAAGCCAAGTCTCTTCTGCGAAGGGATGTTTGGCAGTCGAGAACATGAACATGAAAAAATATTGGTAGCTGCAGGATGGGGCTACTTTTGTGACGACACTAGATCGGGGCAGATGTTCAAGGCCGTTAGCCCTTATCTCCGTTATACCTAGCGCACATGAGCGCAGTGCCACATCTGTCGGCCCCCCTGGCACAGTTCAGCGGCAGAAGCTCTACAAGAGGATGCTGTCGTGCGCGGCTTAGCAAAGCTGCCGGGGAGTGTTCTTGGTGCCATAGCCGGTGCTTTGGAGTCCAAGCTCGGACCTCGCTGGCACAACAAGGCAAGGCATGTTCGAGGTGCTGATCCCTTTCTTGTCTCCGGAGGCGGGAGGGATAGCGACCAGTACTAAGTTACTAAGTGACTAAAGAGACGTTTAGGGTTGAGGGCCTCGCCTCAGAAGACGCTGCCGGTTTTCCCGAAGAAAGTTGCAAGTTATCTCGTTATCTCCAACAAAGTGTAACTCGCTAGAGTTGGCAGAAACCTGCAGAGCAGCGGTCGGATGAATTGTGATACCTTTGCCACAAAGAGAGCCTTCCACCTGGCCGCTGGCAGCCAGCTATCACCTATATTGACAGTGAGTCGTCCTCAATCACATCGCCAGGAGAACGCATCCAGTGCTTCCGAGGCACGAGCAGCCCGAGAATGCCTACGTAGAGAGAACTCTCCAGTGCTTCCGGAAGGTTTCGCACAGTTTGGGGGTTCATGGTTCACGGTATGGACCACGCCATGAACTGGGGCCACCGGGGCTTTGTTCAGTATGAGAGGCGTCGACCCCGACCCCGAGAGTCTCCGCTTGATTTCAGGCACCCTTGCCTCACCACATGGCCATGGAGGCCGTCCTGTGCCAGCTGAGATGTCAGATCTCCTGGTGTTTCTTCCGCCGAGCGACTGACTGCTCAGCATGTGAGCAACCGGGGCATCGCATGGCAGTGGTAGGCATTAACATGCGGTGTGGCATTCTAAGTTTGAGCCGCCAGATTCTTGTACAAAGCGCCCTTGTCTCTCAAGACGACTTGTGCGGGCCTCGGTCGAGCTGAGGTTGGTGGTTGCTCTTTGTGACTTTGTGTTCGCTCCCACCCCCACAACCCAGCAAGTCCTCGGCATTGGAGCATATCCGCCATGAGGAAGATGTTCATGCATCGGCAAGCCCTTGGGCCTGAGCCAGGGCCGACCTGGCTTTGCTCAAAGCTGGCGATTCCGATGGTGTAGCATGCGGTCTTCGGGTCAGGAAACAAGCGCGATTTCGGAAGCACAGATCTGGTAGCGTAGGGGCATTCGTGAATATGCGTCGGACAGGGGCATTTCTTCAGACAAGCTTTGAGAAGGGCTTCCTGGAGATGTCTGGTGCACTGGTGCAGGGGTACGAGTGTTGATTCGCGTAGACCACGCGCACTACAGAATGGATGCTTTAAGACTAACTGCGTTCTGCATATCATATTGTCCGTCTGAAACGGCAGTCGTTCTTTGGAACTGCTCGCTGCGGACTGCAATGGTTGTTTGATGTTGCTGCTGTGGAGAAACTGCGTGACAGCAGACCCGGTTTATGTGGCCAGGGGGGAGCTCCTTGACATCCTGATTCGCATGTTGCACCTTGGCCGCATCGTGGCTGCAGGGCCTGCCAGTGGTTGAAATGACGGTCTGAATGTGCCTGCTTCGCATGCATCCCCTCAAAGCTCCGCCAGCCTTGGTTGTGCTGGTAATTATGCCATTGGACGTGATGATGCCGATGCTGATCATGATGATGATATTGCTCTGGGTGAGTGCCTCGATGACGAAGGAGATGCAGCTAAAGGTGACGGTCATCATCACCATCGTCTGCGTTGTCGACGGTGATGTGGATGGGGAATAAAGTTCATGGTAAGAGTACGAGACGAAGCGCCGAAGGGACATGAGCTCGAAAGCCGTCGGGGCTTGTAAGTCAGCATGCGATTACAAGCCTGGGCCCCATGCTGGGCAGCTCAGAACTCAAGGTACCCTCTGCCTTGAACTTGACGGTGCAGAGTCGACACACGCACAAATAGCCGTTGAGACAATCCCACCCGCGGCGACCCTGCCAGCTGGCACTGAGCCCACGAGGTTCCGGGATCCAGACCACGGGGCCTGGCTCTCGTAGAACGATTTTTGCTTCGCTGAGTGACCGAAGTGTTCGGAGGAAACCGGTCAAGGCTTCCAGGTCAGGCTCTTCTGCCGAGCCTGCGCTCTTTTTGCTCCTCATGCTTCGAGTGCAGAGAACTGCCTAAACACAGAGGCGACCCTGGTTAAGCAAAACCTGTCGCATCTTCTTTTGAGCCGCTGCTGATGTCCAAGTCGACTGAAAGCTACGGCAACACCATCAGTCCCAACCAATGCAGTTGCCTGTATACGGCATGTCAACCCTGAAGGATGGTGCAGGAAACGCAGTAGCAGATTATGGTCAATTTGGGTAGCCTTCTGAACCTTTGCCCTTCCTTTAGGTCCAGAGTCAAGTGGCTGATGTGCTTCAGCTTGTTGGGAGCTCAGCTGCGTCAGTGATCAGTAGCAGAGCTCTCAGAAGATGTGGGCGGTTCTTTGAAGGTAGGAGGGAGCAAGCAAGCAAGAAAGGATGCAGGTCATCTTGTGAATGTATGTATCCCCCCAATGAATTCAGAAGAAGAACGAGCCTCGGCTGTTCAGTTCCTTCGCACAAAGCCAGCCAAATACATCGTAACTGCACGTGTTTCGGTTTCCTGACTGAACCAGGCTTTGCCAATGATTGTTCAAAACAAGCTTGCGCTGCAGGTGATGAGTTGGAACGGGAAGGCCAAGGAAAGTATGTAAAGCTTCTGCTCGAATTCACAGACCGGACCCTCCCACGGCGCACGGGCAGCATGCTTTGTTTTCAGACCATCTCCAAGCCTGGAGTCCCGAGTTCCGGAGTTTGCAGATCAGTCTGCTGTACTTGCCGCCGATCGCTTTGCTTTGGGGATGCAGCATAAACGAACGGGCCTTCACCACTACTGTTGCTGCTAGTCGTCACTAGCGACATACGTTTTATTGACGAAAAGGCAAAATCGCGTTCCCCTTGAGCCAGCCTATGGCAGGTCACTCAGAAGCAATTGGGTGGCACACTCAGGAAACACGGGCTTGTAAGTTCCAGCGCCTTTTCCATTCGCAGACTGGCGTCTGCAAGCGGCACGATGGAAATTGGATGTTCGACGATCTACGGTCGCATCATCTTTTTGGGAGCATGAAGACGAGCTGCGGGCCACTCTTGACAGCTCTACACCGGTACTAGGTCAAGCCGCAATCGCTGTGGTCTAGCCGAAAGTGACCCTAGTTCGCACATTATTAAATGGTTGGGCAGCTGTCTGCAATCATGCCCTTGGCTGAGATAGCATCTATGCATTGAAGATTCTTGAACGCCTGGCGTGGCCGGCATGTTTGTGTCCGAGGCTGAATGACGCTGAAAGGAGGGCCATGAAAGAGAGAGAGAGAGAGAGAGAGAGAGAGAGAGACGTACCCTAGCCTTTTGCACTTAATGCAGTGCGTCCAACCAACAACGGGCTGCCCCCAGCGGGGGGTTCGCCCCTCAAGCCTGGTGAAAGAAAGAGAGACGTACACATCCTTATGTTGAGCTATGGAAAGGTTCCCGATACTATGAACCTCGGGGGTGCTGCATCCAAAGTTAGCAGGAAGAGTGGAGCCCAGACGTGTTATGTTCCTGTTCAACAGGTGCCAAGTACACTCACAACCTAGTCGGCCCACTCCCGCAGCCAGAGGCCTCCTCAAGCTGCATGACGACCCTCGAAACGTCGGTGGAACACCCACTGAACACAACGGTGGAACAAGGACACAAAGCAGCGGGGCACAAGCACAGAGTGACCTAATGCTGGAAGAGTACTGTCATGATAATCCTACTTTGCCATGCTTCGCCCGAGGAGTGTCAGCTATCCCGCATGTTAAACCATGCACACAGCCAACAAAACGGGCAGCTTCCGCGGGGGCTTGCCTTCATGCCTGGGGAAAGGAAGAAAAGACGCAGGGGGTAAAACCCCTACACCATAGCCCTGGACATCCTGAGAACGACATCGTAGACTTGACGGCTGTAGCCCAATGGATCTCCTGCACTCGTTTCTCATTCCCCGAAACCCAATCAAAAAAGGCATCGGGGGCCCTTGTTTTCCTTGCCCCACGGGACCCAATGCCGGCACAGCACACATCCACCAAACCGACAAAAAGGTAGAAGTAGCACTCGACCAACCAGACAGAGCAACGGGGGACACAACCAGCGTCTAGTGGTACTGCTGACTGTAGCCCGCCAAGAAGCCGAAAGTCATCATGGGGCAGTAGGCGGAAGAGTAGAACACAACGAGGCGGTCAGAACAAACGAGCTGGACTAGGCGGGGACTTGCAACTGCATGCTGGGACATTATGAGTCTTACTAAAGGGGACCCGGAAAAAACAAGTCCAGCTCGACTCGAAACTCCACGAGCGTCTCACCTTCAGACCAAACTTGGACACTCGGCGTAGCGCGTGAGCGCAGGGTTGGAGGTCTTACCTCTTTGCCCCAAACGCCGTGCAAGCAAGCAAGAGAGAGAGAGAGAGAGAGAGAGCGAGATAGCGTAGCAGCCTGTCTTGTGATGATCTATGCTTGCTGTTCTGCAGTGTTGCTTCCTCAACAGTGGCTGCCGTCGTGTACCACGCCAAGGACCTCGCCCGTAGTGTGATTCTGCATGAGCCCCCCAAAGGCCACGTGTGTTTTTATTGAAGTGTTATCGGGGCGATCGGTCACACTAGAACCCGTACAGAGGCTCGCTACTGGGGACTCCGGCACTCCTAGGATCGTATGGGCCTGCAGTCGTTACTTGGCATTGAATCGTAGATGACACAGGGGCCCCTAATGAGCCACGATGCCTCCATGAGTAGGGACCAGTCGTTGTGCAGTCCTGAATGGCAACAGCTACCACACAAGGTGAGGAACTTAATAGGCTGGTTGCTTGCAGTTGCCTTGGGGATGCACAATCTGGGGCGGAAGAACCGTCTGGAGGTCACCTACGAGTTACGTGTACACCCTGCCCAACACATGTCTAGCATCCTATGTTGTTGTCCAGTGCAGTCGGGGTGACCGTAATTCTAGCCTGTCGCATGTAATACCATGCGTACCGCCAACGGCGGGCGGCCCCCAAGGGCGGGGGCTCGCCTCCCTAGCCTGGCGAAAGAAAGATAGCGTAAACAGTCCGCTGCAGTGTGGTATTAGATCTACTGGGGCCTCAGTTCTTTTCAACAAATATGTAACGGTAGTGCCCGCGTCCTGTGATCTGCATCGTCCTGCACACATGGTTTTTCTGCTTTTGTACAAGACGGGGCGAGGCCAAGGCCACAACCTAGACATCCAGCCGGGGTCCTTCGTACTGTGTTCAGACAGGCACTGTAACTTTGCCGTATTGCTTCAAAGGACCACAGGACCAGGCTGAGAGAAGCATCCTAGGTGCCAGGAGCGAGGCGAGAAGACCCTAATGTAACTAGGTTCAACGAGGTGTGTACAGTGTCATGATCTGGTCTTGAGTTGTGTTGATGTCGGTGAGCCTCTGCTCATAGTAGTATGGAAGAACCTCCACAATACTAGACTGGTGCCGAGCCCCAGAGTTTTTTCCCACACCGTGTGACCAGATGTGTTTGTCGGCAGAAAAGGGGCGAGGCACTGCTGAATGCACTGTGGAACAGACGCGGAGCATCAGCCAGTAACCAGGGTGAGCCAAGTCACAGTAAAGTACGGGGCATTGACTTGCAGGGGTTCCTGCGTAACGGTATTCGGCTCACTGTGGAGTGCCCGATCTTGTTGCCGCACGTGAAATTGTGTGCCGAGCCAACCAACGGGCTGCTCCCGCGGGGGCATGCCCTCAAGCCTGGGGAAAGAAAGAGAGAGAGGGGAGAGACAGGGTGCTGGATTGAAACAGTGGCCGAAGGGCCTTAAGCAGTTGCCAACCTTACACTGTAACTGTTAGCTTGCTTGTTTCCACAACATGCCCGGGAAAACTGTCTTTCGCCTGCACTTAATACAGTGCATGGGCAGCCCCAGCGTGGGGCTCGCCCCTCAAGCCGGGCGAAAGAAACACAGAGAGGGGCGCAAAGGCCGCTGCCCAGGCCTCGAGCAAAGCAGAAGAAGAGAGGGAGAGAGAGAGACCCGCGCGCCGAATATCATTGCTTTGTTGATCGGGGGGACTCGTTGTTCTTCACGCCCTACCGAAAGCCCCATAACACATCTGGGGCCATGTGGCCGAGGGGCCTCGTGCGCTCCCCATGCTCTGCTGAAGAAGACCCGCCCGCGCGCGGACCTGACCCCGACGGAAGAAGAAGAAGAAGGGAGATCCAGAGCAAAGCATAGAGAGATAGATACTGTAGCCTAACTGACACAGTTGCGCGCAGACCTTGTGGGGCAGGCCTTCGGGCCAAGGGGTTGCTTGAGCCCTTAAACCCCCAGCAAGCATGCAAGCGAGAGAGAGATAGAACCTTTAACGGAGAGTTGGAACTGATGAAGGGCCGAATGAACCTTGGAGTCTCACTACAAGTCCGTTTTCCGACTGGGCTAAGCTGCGCTGGGTCGTAATCCTAATTTTGGAGAAGAAGTATCTTGTCGATTTTGGCAGGCATGTCCACTGATCCAGACTCCAGCTGCGCAGCCCCAAGTCACGGTGCATCATCCCGTGTTGAGAGAAATTACCGCCATCACGAGACCTTCCCTGTCGAGGAGAACAATCCACGCCTTCGGCTCCTCAGCCAGTCCGAGGCTTACGTGCTGGCCTCAGGATCGGCCTACACCTGCTCATGCCACAAGGTTTTCGGCTCCCTTGCACATTTCATAATTACGTAGGTTTCTTTTGGTTTACATAGGCAGACAGCGCTCTTGCAGGCGATTCAGGTGGTCTGCGAGCTGTTGGCGTTCGCAGTTGCGCCGGATCCCGAAATGACACAGCCAGCATGCCACGGAATTGAAGGTTTGCATGCCATAGGGGTCGCATGTTTCACTGTCTGTTATTTATAAAGTACCTGAGCGTCGCAATAGCAAGCCGCCAGCCGGCTAGCCAGAGCAGCTGGCAGACGGCAGGGCCACATCTGTGCGCTCAATCCACCAGGGCTTTGCAACGACTGCAGGGAAGGCCCTTGTTTCAAGTTCACGCTTAGAGCAAACTCCGAACTCTAGAGTTTGACTGCAGGGAGTAGAGCAAACTCGACACCTGGATGCAAAAGACAGGAAGGGTGCACAAGAATTCTGCCATTCTCCGTCAGGAGAAGCCCCTCTAAGGTTGCTTACGCTTGATTACCATGTAATGCAAGTCGAAATGAAGCTTCAGCCGCAACCCAACTCATTGGTGAACTCACAAGTGCTGTGCATCGTGGCTCCGAGGAACCACCGCTCGATGCCGCTTTCGTTCATGACTGAGCACAAAGTCGCCTACAAGGCCACGACTTGGTCGATCAAACTTCACAGGATATCAGGTGTGGTCGGGAAGAGCAAGTATGTCAACCCGTGGACTGGCAAACCTCTGGAATCATATCGTGAGACTGTTTCGCTGTTATGACGGAATACTACCAGCACCTACTGTATTTGGCATGGCTGTGCGAATCTACACATGTGTAGATAGCAGTCTCTTGGTTTGTCTGTCTGGCTGTATGTGTATGTATGCACATGAATGCGCAAGCGCATGCATGGATTGATGGATGGATGGGGTGGATGGATGTGTCTGCTTGTGCTTATGCGTATGTGTCTGCATGCATGCACGTTCGCATGGACTCATGGATGCAGATGGTTGGATGGACGGACGGATGGACGGATGGACGGATGGATGCATGCATGGATGCATGGAGGCATGGAGGCATGGATGCATGGATGCATGGATGAATGGATGGATGCATGGATCCATGGATGCATGGATGCACGTGTGTACATCTGTCTGGCCGTGCATATGTGTCTATGTAACCGTGTATGCACGCATGGATAGATGGCTTGCCTTTGGTTGGTGTGTTTACTTAAAGGTCTGTTGACATATTCATTGGAAGTTCACACATTGACACATGCATGTAAAATTCTACGTGCATCTACAGTAAACCTACAGAGCCTGTAATTGACGTGCAGACTATCGTATTTTCTGAAAAGATGCCAAGAGGCCACGGCTCTGGTCCTCGCGGCACCTCATCGACACCTGCAGTTGGCACCTGTTCGCCTTGCCCGGGGCACAAGGAGTTTCTGCCTGTGCCAAGAACGCCCAAAGTCTCCCACAGCTGTCCAGAGCCGCAGACTTTGTTTGATGAAGACATGCCAGAAGGAATGCTAGTTTCGAACACCCTCCCGATGCGGGTTTTGGTGTGGTGTGGAAGAGAAAGTGGACGGTGACCACTCAGAAGAAGTGATCAGCTTCTTGTAGAGTTGCAGAGAGCGTAAAGGGCTTACCTGTGCACGCAGCTGCACCATGTCTATGAGGTCAAGGCCATGGTGAAAGCGATGGACTGGCCGCCATTGCTTTCGCTTGTTGGGTGCGTTGTGCGATGCTTGCCGTGATCAAGACTTCGAAACCGTGTACAGGCGACAGGAGCTCCAGCATTCCCTATTTCCTTCCACAGTGCGTGCAGAGTGTGTTTTCATGGATCTGACGGCTCCACCCCAACCTCCACCCCAACGACTCAGGCTCAGGCTTGGAATATGGCCTGACCCCCCCCCCCCCCCCTGGCTGCTGTTTGCTGCAGGATCACATCTACCTCTGGGAGCTTCTTGAGTGCAACGTCTTCGTTGCGACCTCATCCGTGTCAATTCACCAGGAAGATGTGACAACTTCGGCCGCTTCAGAGTGCAGATTCCTTTCCACTTGTGTCAATGCTAGATTCACCATGTAGGACACTCATCCATCTATGAGGTCTTGTGGAAGTACAGGGCCGCCTGTGACACGCTGTACCGTATGAGCCTGGGCTTGTGAGTGCAAGCCAAGGACGAAGACTAGCTTCGCCTGTACTCAGAAAGGCTACAAGCGGCCAAAGGAATCGGAAGCACGAGATATGTCTATCCGCCGATCGTATGTCGACGTGTCCGGAGTTGCTTGCGACGAAAATCTCTTCCTGGCCCAGGGGCTGCTTTTTGACTTCTTGGGGCGAAGCCCGTGGCTCAGTGTGAGGTTTCGCAAGGGCACCTGTGCAAGAGAGGCTTCGAGTCTTTGGCAGACTCTATGCAGAGGGACCATTGTATAAACGGCAGAACCAGAGACGCCGTCTGCTGGAGGCATGCAACTACCACGTTTGGGCGGTGGAGCCTTTGTGCGAATCTCAGCCTTGGGGAAGGAATCTTGATTGTTCGGAGCGGAACAGACCGTTCGTAGTCCAAGCTGCTATGTCGATGAAGGGTTTGTCCGTATGCACCCCACCTCTTTCTTTGGCATTGTGGTGGTCTGCCGTTCGCATCGTGGGACTTCTCACGTACTGCAGCTGTAGTAGGCAGAGAGCCAGAGGAAGAAAGAGAGAGATGCTGTGGCGTGCGTGCCGGGACAGCGGAACTTGCGATTTGACCAGTCCTGCCTGTCTTGCTGAGTAGCAAGAGGGCAGGTCGCCCATGTTTAGAGACGCGACCCTGCTATTTGCCATCCGGCATTTCCTGCTTAGATCTTTTCGGGCAGCTGGTTCATCATGAAGCCTCAGACACGCCATGCTGTTCGGGAAAATGCGTGGAGCTGCGACGTACGTTTGTGTCGAGCCAAAGCTTCGCCGCAGGTGTCTGCGATGTCAGAGCTCCTGGACGTGATTCGTATGCAAAATGCACAGCTCTCGGAGCATCGGAATTTCTGAGAAGAGGTCTTAATGACAGTGGGGACAGCTGTCCCTCAATACGACGAAGTTGTGCGAGCGTCTTGTGTCGTGGTTGGCGTGAGGGCAGCCTTGCCCAACCAGTTTGATCAGGCTGGTCACGATCTTCCCAGCTGCAGCTGCATGTCTTCCGATGGATAATCGGATAAACACAGGCTCCTTCAACCATATGGGAGCCGTGGCAACGTGAAGTTGAAACTGTATGTTGAGCCGAACTTCAGCATCCCTACTAGCCGTATCATGCTTGCACGGATATCGTCACCTTGCTTGACACAGCGATGCATAGTTCTTGATTGCAGCGTCACAGGGGTAAAGTGCAACCATGAGATGCTCCAGTTCCGCAGCTGTCAAAAGGCGAAGCCATTGGTCACCGGCCTTTGCGAACAATTCAGAGGCCAATCTCATCGTAACGGTTCTTGAGTACGCTTTGCATCCCAGAGCTTCAGGGCTGGGCGCCGGCATCAAAACTCAGGTTCCTGTCGTTTGCATTGGATTTGCAACTGCCCACTCCATGCCGATCAGAGTTCTTTGTTTTTCCTGATGGACCAAGAGGCCAGCAAACTTGTGAGTAGTGGCTCATTCATGCAGTGAACGTCAATAATCAGCTGGGGTAGCGATCGTCCGGTCAGCGGTGTTATGCCCAGTCGCCCTCAGTCGATTGGCTCAGACGGGTGTGTCCGAGTGTGACAGCATAAACTCGAACCTTGATTGTCAAGGTCCCGAATATGGAACCTTGAATAACAACAGCCTTGTTTCCGAGATCCCAAGTGAGGTGCCCGTACCCGGCTTTCTGACCCTCCAACATCCATCTCCTTTGCATTCTTCGGAGGCATCCTCGAGGCTTTGTCCCAGAACGTCAAGGCAACGGCGACGAGAAAAGCGGTAGAATTTGTTGTGCCCTTTAGGGTTGAAGGTGGCAAGAGTAATCTTGGAAGCCTTTCCTTCTAAAGGTGTCCCAGAATCCTGGCAAATATAACTTCTGGCAGGAGTGCTTCTATGACGAATCTGGATCGCCATCGCGCGAACGAAATTCTTGTGAGCACAGCATAGAAATTAAAGCGGTGACGGATCACACGAAAGCGACAGCGACCCTAGGCTTGGCTCCTGCAGTTGCTTCAGGTGACCGTCTAAAAATAGGGCACACACCGCTTTCAATCAAGTAGAAGGAGCTTGCATGAGCTCGCATGCAAAACCTGTGTCCTGCCAGTGCGGCTGCCCCAATTCCTGAGCCCCATTTTCCTCCCGAGTCCGTGGCTGCTCTGCTGGAACGAGATGCGAAGAACAAGGAAGAGAAGGCACGGTTGGGGGTTCGTTGCTGGACTTGCCCTCAATCGCAAGGGCTCGAAAGTTCTGGGCTCCAGGGAGGCGAGAAGATTCGCCCCACAAAAGGGAAGCCCAGACCACGGCAAGTCGAACCAGCCAGCCGGCTTGCTTTGTAGACTCCATCATGTATGGTCTCGGCCCCCACACTGGGAGACGACCCTCGATACAGGCGCAGCAGGAAGCCCGTCAGCAGAAGAAGTCGACCGGGCCTCGGCGGCCTCGTCACGCCAGGCAGTCTGAGAACCTGGATGTAGATTGAGTGGGAGTTGCCAGTGTGGGGCGAGTTTGGCGCTTGAGCCAGGCGGTCGTTACCGTTATGGTTGTGTGTCCTTGCATGTCCGGTTCAGTTAGGTCGCTTCGCCGTGCACGTCAATTCACGGATCTTCCTGGTGAAGGCAGCGCGATGACAAGGGACGGTTATGGGATCTACCAGCACCGTAGTGGAGGGAGGATATGGTTGTGAGATCTACCCAGTCGCTGGTGTACCGAGTCGACAGAAGCGCAGATGCTTTCTTCTCGCTGAGCGGCCCTTTGGAGGTTAATGTACGGGCTCTCTGCAGTGTATCGTAGATCTTGGGGCCGCTGCAGTGCTGTAGCACTGTAGCATCTTCACATTCCTAGTTTCATACATCTGCGCCTCGTAATGCAGAAGCCTGAGCAACGCACACTTGAGCATCAAGGCCTCTGTGCTATTCTTTGAGTCAGGCGAGGCAAATCCAAGGATTGGCGGAAACGCCCTGCATCTCCGCGGCAGGTCTAGTGGATGAGGAAACCAAGAGCATTGCGTGTGGGCCTTGGGAGCTGTTGTCTTAAGGACTCTGGTGGCAAGATATCAGAGCACTCCATGCATAGCAGTCTTCACTGCTCAATCCGTAAGAGTGTGTTGCGGCAAGCATCGATTGAGAAGCCGCTGGCGGAGGTGTTGTCGTAGCTTCCGTTGCGCACTCTATCACAGAGCTCCACGACGACCGCGCCGTGCCACAGCACCCCGCAGCTCACGCTGCGAGCCACCACGCCCAACGCCGTCACAGCGGTCCATGCACATCGCCCTGCACGCCGGGAGCCCAACCGCACCCTGCAAGCGCCACACTGGTAGCTTCATTGAATCTGATAATTCCGGGCACATCCATCGGTGCATGAGCCCGTCCGTGGCCAACCTTGGAAGTTTCATTGGCAATCCCAGGAAGCTGTTGCCATTGTCCATCGTGAGTAGCTGGATCAATGGGGCAAACAACTTGTTGATTTTTCGTGTGCTGGCTGTTGGTGCAGAGAGCCTCATCAAGTCGTGTTCTCTCTTGTTCTGTACAACCACTTTCTCTTCTATGTCTCTTGTTCGTCAGGGCATAAGGGGCGTGTTAAGCCTCATGGGCCCCCTAATCTCTAATCTTATGGGACTGCGACGGGGAGTGATACTACGATCGCTGTTCGCACGAAGTATCATCGACCGTTTGGAGCATCGGTGCACGAATCTGGGTACAGCGTTGCCACCTGGTATGTCCGCCCGTTTCAAACCGAAACATTCTACGAAGTTTAGTTTTCACACTGGTGGCTTGTAGCCTTTCGCGCTTTGACGTCATGATTGCAAAGGCCTCGCAAGGTTAGCAGATGAACATTCGAACAAGTAGGAATTCAAACCCACGCTTCATCAGCCTTCACTTGACCTCGACTTTGTTCTCTGTTGTCTTGGCAGTGTCTTCCTAGGCTGCCCCCGGGTCAGCACCTTTGAGCATATTAGCTGGCACATGACGACATGCTGGGGCCCACGAGAACAAAACGAACACACGGTATGACTCGGTATGACAACTTTGGTCCGCTCCTCATAAGATCTAATTAGCACACATCGACTCCCTTGCACTGGCCACCACAGGCTTGAAATGCTAGGCGGAGCAAGTATGTCCGGATGCGCAGTCTCGGCTTGCAACGTAAGCCACACAACACGCATGACACACAGCATACAATCACAAAACGTCCATAGTTCATGGTGACTGTCCCCCCGGAACTAACATGCACAACCATTAGCCTGTGTGTGTATGGCTGGACAGGGTTCAATGCTGCAGTGGATGTTCTTCAGAACAGCGAGTTTACGCCAAAGTGGTAAGGTTAGAGGCTTGGAGGACGATTCACTACAGCGTAAGTCGACCGCTCCACGGTCACAAAAGGCAGCACTGACTGAAAGGGGCATTCTGAGGCTTAAGTCAGCGAAACACAAACAAACTTCTATGTTTGTTTGCCCAATCAAACTTCTACGTCTCTCCCTTTCTTCCGCTAGAAGGAGAGGGAGTGACCCTCTCCCCCAACAAGTTGTGCCCCTGCAAAAGGTTTGGGGAAGCCAGGTGACAAACAGCCGCGGCAAACAAAGCGCCAGCAAGGACAGCAAAACCCTCGAAACCGAACAGTTGAGACTTCAAAGGCTGCTCTGTCTTTGCTGCACCTCTTCTTTCGCTGAGACAGACGCGCGAACGGTTCATCGTCGGTAGCCCGTTGGGCCTTAGAGGGTTTAGAGTTAAGGGCCCCTCCCTCGACACTGAACCTTATTAGCAAGGACTCCGACTGCTACAGATGCTCCGGAGCAGGCCCGGACCTGGAAGCCCCGCCCCAGATGACGGCCCGAGGAGTGTGGGAAAACTCGGGGTTCCCTTGATAACCTGATGAGGTCCGTAGAACGAAACCGTAAATTGGAATAACTATAGGATCCTTTGTTTCCTGAAACTCCCATGCGCAAGGTGTAGGAGCGGGTTCAACCTCACAGCATAAGCCAGGCCAGTCAAGCCGAAGCTGAAGCTGAGAAGGAGGAGCCCTGTAGCGTGGACAAGCCAGACCGGAAGCGCTTTGCATTGTGACAGGTCCGTGGGCCCACTGTGGAGGAGGCTTGGATGTTGGCCTTGCCTGCGGAGGATTGTAAAGTGGATATATCTTGGAGGGCTTGGTAAGAGCATTAGTAGATTGTTTGAGGGTGTTAATTTCCTGGCATGTCAGCAAGTCGAGATTGACATGGCACTGAGCCGTGCGCCTGCCGAGAAGGCTTTGCTTCGGTGCCTGGCTACAGAGAGGTGGCAAGAAACTTGGGCTTGGAAGGATGTCATCTCGTCATTCAGGTGGGAGGAGACGACGATGCAGCTTTCAACGGGTGTGGCGCTGAGACTTATCATGGCCTCCGAGCTTGAGCAAGAAGAGAACAAGATACAAAGAGACAATGACTGCCACCACCATCATCACCACCATCCCGAATGTAGCAAACTAGCAGCAGAACAGTGGGAAGATTTTATTCCTAATGCTGGTGCTGACATGCTAGGCGATGATCGTAGCATGTTCGGTGTTGATCGTGCTACAGTGCTGCTACCTGCAAAACGATGAGCAATCTTACCGTCACAAGTATTGAGAACCCTGGGTAAGCTGCACAAAACCCAGAGTGGAAGGGAAGGGAGCGAGCGTATTGCCGTGCTGTTACCTGGCCTCTGGCCCGAGCAACAGCGCATCGTATGCAGAAGCAGTGGAAGTCGGCCCCTCCTCAGCTCTTAACCATATGAAATCTCAAAAAGTTCCGGCCCAAACATCCTACTTCGACCTAACAGTGTCCCCAAACGTACCACATCTCTGAACAACTTGGTAATGGCACGCGAGCAAAATATCAATCCCCTCAAAGTACACAGCACCAGAGACCTCGTCAGGCTTGTCCGAGTTGCGAGAGCGTAATCCCCGCCAGGCCGGTCATTACGCCTTTCGGTTCCGATTCCTCCGATGATTCGGACGATTCGGATTCCTCGGACTCCTCCGCCATCTCAGAGGCGATGGAATTGCTATGAGTTTGGGGGGGAAAGTTCAGGCGATCCTAGTTGCCCCAACACCATGTTGCATTGGACACTTTGTCTCCGAGAGAGGACAGCGACAGCGATGGCGACTATGAGCAGCCCGAGGGTGAGGAAGAGGAGGGGCACCTTCAGGAAGGGGCACACACAGTAAGCTGGGAGAGTCCTCCCATGGTAGAGGCGCTTTGCGCGGACTGTGGCTTTTGGTACTCTGCAGTCGTACCCCACCTTCACTCGCACACTATGTAGCCGTTTTACTTGATTAGCAGGCACGGGTGTGCATGTTCTGCAATAACGCAGCAGCCAGCGGCAATTACGCTTCCAGCCTCACAGACGTCCATCCTCCGTGAGGAAGAAAGCAGCGACGACGATGACCAAGAGGAAGTTGGGACAGCACAGGCTGCGAGGGCAAATCATGCAATGCACTAAAGAAGACCTTGCGATTCCGTGAAAATGCACTGGATTTTTGTGGGTGCCAAAGCAATCCGAGAGTCACGCCCTCAACCCAATCTAGCCATATAGCGAACCTAGCTCGTGGTATTTCAGGTCGCGAATGGCTCACCAATGCCAGTGGTCACTGCCTCGTGGGGGCCTCGTTCAGCAGCACGCTTGATGTGCTCGCCACAGGGTCCATGTGCTGAAAGATCGTGACTGTTCTGCGTAACCACGACGTGCAGCGGTAAGAAGCACGAGCAGCAAGCGACATGTAGTTCTGCAGAGGATAAAAAAACAAAGTGAGAGCAGCAGTCAGCACAGCAGCAGTGGTGGCGGTGGTGGCGGCGGCAGTAGTCATGGTAGTGGTTGTAGTGGCAGACTAGCTCCAACAATGGCAGCAGTGGCAGTAGAAGTAGCAGTAGCAGCAGTATGTGGCAGCATCAGTAGCAGGTCCAGTGGCAGCAGGAGCGCCGGTGGTAGCAGTAGCAGTAGCTGCAGGAGGAGCAAGAGCAGGAGAGGAGCAGGAGCAGGACGTAGTCGTGGTAGTAGTAGTAGTAGTAGTAGCAGTAGTAGTAGTAGCACTAGTAGTAGCAGCAGTAGTAGTAGTAGTAGTAGTAGTAGTAGTAGCAGTAGCAGTAGCAGCAGCAGTAGCAGTAGCAGTAGCAGTAGCAGGGGTAGTAGCAGTAGTAGTAGTAGTAGTAGTGGTAGTAGTAGTAGTAGTAGCAGTAGCAGTGGCAGTGGCAGTGGCAGTGGCAGTGGCAGTGGCAGTGGCAGTGGCAGTGGCAGTAGCAGTAGCAGTAGCAGTAGCAGCAGTTGTGTCGTAGCAGCAGTAGCAGCAGCAGGAGTAGGAGTAGGAGTAGGAGTAGGAGTAGGAGTAGTAGTAGTAGTAGTAGCAGCAGTAGCAGGAGTAGTAGGAGTAGTAGTAGTAGTAGTAGTAGTAGCAGTAGTAGCACTAGTAGCGGTCTAGCAGTAGTAGTGTTAGTCGTCGTAGTAGTAGTGGTAGCAGTGGTGGTAGTAGCAATAGTGGCAGTGGTGGTAGGAGAAACAAGTGGTAGGGAGTAGCAGTAGAAGTCACGAAAGCTGGCTCTTTGGACCTTGTGGGAGTTGTCGTTTACAAACACGTGTGTCACCAAGCGACCCGGAGCCGTAAGTGGTATGAAAATCAATTAGTTAACAGGCTGCGTGGTGGCCAGGGTGTGCTACCCCCCTCTCCTGTAAGAAAGATTTTGGCCCCCTTCCATGAAGGCGTGCGTTAAAGCGATTTATTGGGGGAGGAAGGGGGGCCCTCCCCGCCACATCCGGAGATTGTCTCAGGCAGTGTGCTGTTTGTCAAGAACTCCAAAGAGCACACCGTCTCCGCGATGTTCCCGAAAGCTTTTTCTGCTGCCCGAGAGCTTGCCATTATGCGGTTGTCTTCATGTCTATGATCGGATGCTGTCGTTTAGACATGCATAAAATGACCAGCTCGCACAGCTCGCTTGCTGCTCCGACCTTGATCTTCGTAGCCCAGGTCTCAACTATCCGCAGTTGTGGTTGTTGGGGCTGTTGCTGCTGTTGTTGTTGACGTTGTTGGTTCCTTTGGTCTTGCTCATGAACGAAGCCCGACAATCGGTAAGGCACATCCATCGATTGCAACACTCAGGCCTAGCGGCGCAGCTGCTACTCAGACTGTACGCGAGGCTCAGGGCTGCTCTTGTTTGACTTTGCACGTCATCTTGTTATATCTATGCACGTGTACGTATGTATGTATATTTGTATTTGTACAAGCATAATCATACAAATATTTAAATGTATACACACCTACACGTACCTGCGTTGACCATGATTTATGCGGGAATTGCCGAGTTGCTCAATGAAGCTCGGGGGAGTTGCTTCAAAAGGAAAGCGTCGACCATGCAGTCAGTCACAGACACAGTTTAGAAACCCGGGTTCTGCAAGCAAGTCCGCACTAGAAGCAACGAAGAATCAGCAGTCAGTCATGCATGCAGATCGGTAGAATCGCCGACAAGTTGTGGTAGAATCAAGGGCGAGTTGTCGGAATTCATGTGGACATTTTCGAAACCAAAGCAAAAAGTTGTCGGACTAGGTAGTGAGAGAGCACGAATCCCATATTGCCATCCTAAGTCCCCTTCCACATCGTCAATGAATGTTGGTCAAAGCTCGTATTTGCATCTCAAACGGTCTGAGGGCGCATGCACAGCAGGGCGGTGCAGCGCGCAGCAGTCCAGGTCAGTCGGACTAGTCCAAAGGAAAAGGTCGAGCCAGCGCCGCAACCCTCTGTACTGCACGGCCTGTGCAAAAGCTGGAAATCGCTAGCCGGGCAGCTTCGAGGGCTGTCGAATCACAACCAACAAGAATACCGTCCTGAGGAAACCCAACCCCAAGAGCAGATAAATCGATACCGTCAACGCAAAGGCCCTCCAAGCCTGAGTGCCCGCAAACCCTTGCGCAGAACATCCTGAAGACCCTGAGCTGTACAATCAGGGTAGTGGGCAGTTGAGAAAAGGGTGAGGAAGCCGCTTCAACCCAGAGGCCTGACGTAAGATGACGAACCGGAAACTCAGCAAAGCCACCCTGAAGAAACATCACCACCAGGTCAAACCAGCTGAGCCTGAAGCATTCTGGGGAGGCAGCGTCCCGTAAGTAAAAAAAATCAAAGATCTTACGAACAAAGAGGCTGGGAAAAGCCTGACATGCAAGTGAAACTTGGTGTAGCCAGTCGAGCGGAATCTCGTCTGCAAAGCGGAGACAGGCTCGTTGTGCGGCCTCTTGGCCCGGGCGCTGGTGGAGTCGGCGATGCGCGAGTACACCAGAAACAGGGCCTCCAAGATGGCGGTCTGCTCGAAGTAGAAGGAGACAGCAGCTTGGCGCGCGCCGGCAAGTTTGAGCCCCCGATTGCCGTTGGCATGGGCGCCAAGCCGGTCGGCTTTGTCGTTCCAGAAAGCCAACCACTCATCGAGAGGCGAGTCACAGGCCTGAACATCAATATGTGAAGGGACGTGCTGAGCTTGCAGTGTACCCGGGTCGTATTGCGCAGTCAGGTCAAAGATCAAGGCCCACAAATCAGAGTTTTCCCGAGGAAGCACGAAGGCGTTCGCCAAAATGGCACGAATGCCTCTCACCACATAGGCGGAGTCAGACCAGATGATGACGGAGACGAGGCAAAAGAGACCCCATTTGAGAGAGCAAATCGCCGCCCACATTTCAGCCCTCGGAATCGTTTGGGCCAAACCTGGAACCGGCCCACTGCCAATAAGCTGGCCCGAACTTGCATTGACTGTGCCCCAGGATGCCAAAGCCAACTCGGGCAGATCGGGATAAATGCAGGATCCATCAGTGAACAAATGCTGAATCCCTGGGCCTGTGGCCGTGGAGGCAAAGTTACCAGAAAGATCCGGACAAAGATCGCGGACAACGACCCACAATTGGTAGAAGCTGGGATCGGCTTCGAGATCAGAGTGGATAGAGAGCCTGAGAAGGGCACTGCAGCCTGCAGGGCACACACGAAGGGCCTTGACTGCCGAGCAACGCAAAGAGTGAACCTGAGCCTCGGACAGAGGACAGATGGAAATGCCGTGCAGGGCCCGGGCCCAGACTTTTCTGGGCAAGGCAAAAACTGTATGCCGCAGTGGGGCCGGGGAGCGCCTAAGGCGAGCAAACAACTCAGCAGTGTCGTGGCAATGCTCAACAAGAGCGGCATTGCGAGTGGCACGACCGAACGACAGAACTCCTCCAAGCTCGCGAGCATGAGTGCAGGTTGGGAGGCCAAGGGCTTGGAGCTGTTTGCGAGAACCTGGTTGGACAGCCCAGGTGTATGTTTTACTGTCGTCGGGAGTGAGGTCGAGCAGGTCCATCACACAGCGGCTGAGGTTGACCCCCAGAGCAAGCTGCCCTGCGGTTCCGGCGGCGCATCAACGTAAGAGTGGGGAGTAATTCCACGGCCGAAGACTTCGAGGTATGAGTGGAAGATCAGGCAGGCCACGTTCATGGCAGTTGTGCTTAATGCGCATCCCTCGGGGAAGCCGGCGGTTGAGAACAGGGGCTCACTGACACACTGCCTTATCAGAAAACGCCTCTCGAAGCGACCCAGAAAATCCCGCCAAGGGACAAGCACCGAGGAAGGGAACCCGATTTGGGCAGCAATCCGCCAAATGGGCTCGCGAGGCAGAGCATTAAATGCCTTAACAATGTCAGTCGAGAAACCACAAAGCTCCGTCCCTTCACTTCCAGACAAGAAAGCTCGACCAAAGCCTCAAGTTGCCACCAAAAGTCAGTGGTTTCACGGCCGGGCAGGAAGCCGAGAGCCGTGGCGGGCATGATTTTCTTGAAGTGGCGAAGAAGCTGCCGTGCCCGGAGACCACTCCAACAACGATACACGATGGGCCGGTAGCCCTCGGCTCCATGAACATTGTTCGGCTTTTTCAGCCCGCAGACGAATCCAAGAAGCCATTGATCTGGCCACACTTGCGCCCCGGCAATCCAAAAGCTCAGTGGTGAGGCTGTCCGGCATATCCAAAAGTTTGTATTTGTAAAGTGCCCATTCCATGTTGGTGCTTCTGGCGCGGGTGGGGAAAGGGTCCCTTTGACAGATGAGAGCTTATGCCGCCTTGCGGCAGAGCCAGAGCCACCATCCTGCTAAGCCTCGAAGAAAACGCGATGCTTAGAAAACCATATGAGTCCCAAGTGAGCCCACATCCCAAGTGTGCTGAAGTAGGCAGTGGGATCACTTCATGCTGAACGGGGGTGCGAGCTTTTTGAAGTTTGGTTTCTCAGAATTTTCGGATGTCGGGCGAGCCCGAAGAATCGAAGTCAGAGCCAACAATCTTCAGGTAATGGCTGCCCATCCGCTCGGTGTGTTGGAGGGATGTAGCGTCTCTTGGGGGGTGTGCTGGTGTTTGCCAGGTTTTCTTTTCGGACGTCCCGGGCTTCAATCAGAATTTCCGCTGTGTCAGAGACAGTGATTCTTGCTTTTGTGCTGCTGGCGGTATCCTGTCGGAAAACGTTTGGCTGATCAGGAGAGCATGGCTCAAAGTGGCGATGCTTCAGGCTGGGCTCAGCATGCTCAGCATAGGTCTTTTGCTGGGAAGGGTTGCAGTCAGGTCATCGCTCAAGCTTTCAACTGTTTAGTCCTGGACAGGTGGGACTGCCAGCGAGGCCAGTGTGCATTGCACCAGTGGATGCATGTTGTTGCACATCAGTCGATGAGCGCTTCGGCTTCTGGCTTCCTTGGGTGAACCTGCGGAAGTGCTAGTCCGCTTGACATCTGAAGTTCAACTTCTCGTAGGACAACAGGTCTTGCCACTTGCAGAACATCCACTGCAATGCTGGCCCAGCAGGGTTCAAGGAATACAACTAAACCCGAGGTTTTGCCACTGTCGGAGATTTTGCAGGGCTGTGGCCAGACGGTGTGGAGATGCAGATCTGTGAGCGTGTAGATGACAGTGGAGGTGTGGACCAAAGCCAGCCAGTCTCTTCATGCGGACCATGTGGGCCATGCAAAAGATCATGCCAGAATGCGACTCTCAGCCAGGCAAACCGAATAACCGACATAGCCTGTATCGCTGGCACCTGAGAGCAAGCGTTCAGGTAAACAGGCCATGGGCATCAGGCTAACCAAAACGGGGCTGTTTGATGTGGACCTGGAGAAGTCTTGCAGTGGAAGGATGCTAAGCACAGCCCTGTCTACCTGGACAGGAAAGTTTGGACAACTGCACCATCGAGGAGCTGAAGGCCATGATCTCAAGAGAGATCATGGAGGCGGACTCAGAGGGTTGCGAGAGCGTAAACCCCAAACTTTGAGCCCTAACCGCCCTAAATTGAGTTCCTCATGGCATTTCAGCCGAAGGCCAGTGCCCCAAACGACGGCACGGTCTCAGCAGCTGAAGCTAAGGCCGGCGAAGCCTCCTAATTATTTCAGTTGCCGCTGTTCTGATTTCCAATCGTCTTGTACTTTCCGATAGACTGCCTTTGCAACGGCGAAGGCATCGATTCTATTGAATGAGTTGTGCCAGATTGCGCTGCTGCAACTTTGCCCAAGCGCTGAGGGACTTTCCTCTTATGCTTTGACACGGTTGTCCCATACGCCTACCGTTGTTGCTACGCTGCCCGTGCTTGGTCTGTGCATCACAGGAGACCCATCAGGCAAGAGTTCGATTGCGGCACAGTACCAATCCAGGGCTAGCTTCAATGTAGCATTTGTATGACCCCAAGCCCAACACCTCCCTGCCCCACTCAGCCATGGCGGCTGATCGACTGCCTCCGGCCGTGGTCTTGCAGCACAAGGGCATCCGAAAGGCCCGACGAAGCTCCCAGGAGATGCTCACTCTGTTTTTGGGTGGCAGTAGGCAGCGAAGGATATGCAGTACAGTCATGGAGGCGTTGCCCATTCGATGTGAGAAGGAGGCCGCGAAGCCGGAGTTCACTGGGCAGCAGGACCCAGCCGAAGCAAGGGAGCAGGCTCAAGGCTCTCCAGGAGACAGCGTGACATCCCAGAGCCTAGAAGAGGCCGAAGAGGCCTTGCAGCTTGCAGATGCCTTCCCAGGCTTGGGTAGAGCTGGGTATTGGGACTGTTGGAAGGGAGGTTCCAAGGGTTCGCAGGAACCGCGAGACTCGAAATCCAAGGGTACGAGGACGATTTATCCCAAGGATAACTATCCAAAGGGCGCCCGCTGGAAGGGCTCGAAAGACCACCCTCCGTTTCGAGAAGAGGTGCCGAAATATTATTTCGAGCCAGAGGAGGAGCTGCAAAAAACTCCGCAAAGAATCGAACTAGGCAGGGAGTGAGCAAAGGTCTGTCTCTTGTCTTCACGAGCTCAACATGGGCGATTTACTTGCCCTGATAGGAGGGGGACACTATTTCGAGAACGCCCCTCGTGTCATTGCATCCAGGGCTCAGGGCCCAAGTTGGCAGCTCCGGATACCGCACTACCTGGGTCTCTCTGCCTTGAATTCAGTACACCTTACATGCCACAGGAACGGAGTTAATGCATGTCTTCTTTCGAAGAGTTCGAACAAGAACGGCAGCAGCAGCAGCTACCATAACAAAACAGTGAGGACCACGATGATCACCACCGCACCGCCGCCAGCACCAGCACCAGCAGCAGCACCACCACCACCACCACCACCACCACCACCACCACCACCACCACCACCACCACCGCCACCGCCACCGCCTGCTGCCGCTGCTACACGACGGCGATAAGATCATAGCATACAACAGGGACGACAATCTAAGGGGGAACATTGCAATCTAGTGCCTGGAGGCTTGAACCTGGAACCCCATGATCTGGGCCTCGCCCAACTGGCTAGAGCTTTCGCTTCTGCACTGGAGAATACTCTGCAAGTGCCACTGGTCGTCCCTCCTTTGAACACGCGGTCATGCTGTTCTTGCGACCTGGAGCCTTTGGACTGCCGACAGGATTTTCAGAAACTTGAAAACCCGCGCTTGGGGTCGCATTCGAGTTTCGCTTGGCCGAAACCGCTGCACATGACAACCTTCTTCTTGGGAGGTTCCAGGTGACCTGGTTGTTTTTCCTGCACTGCCATTGCCCGCCTGTAGAACATGTTTGTACTTGTACTGTCTTGTACCTGTACCGCCGTACCGGCCTGTAGTCGAAGCCACAGGGCCGTCCTGGAAGCTCTTCGATGCCACGGCGTGGAGGCGGCGCTGCACATTCAAGGCTCCAGCTGGAGAGTACGAGGAAGACATCTCGTCTATGCCGAGGATGCGCTTCTCACTATGTCTCTCCACATGGAGTCTGACGGTCTCCCGATGGACCCAGACTGCGTGCCCCACGTCACGCTTCTCTTCAAACCGCCCTTCACACCAGCGCATGCGAACGAAGTGCTGCGCACCGCCTGGCATCTTGGGCTGACGAGTACTGCAAGTACCTGTGGAAGCAATGAACCGGCGGTGTTGGCTGCGCCTGCTGCAGATATTGCAGGTGGAACTCGGGCTCTCTATGCCTGGCAAGTGCCAGCAACTGCCAGCTTTCAGGCTTGTCTTGAAAGTTTCTGGACGTCCTGAAACGTCCGGAACGCTCGGGATCAAAGCCAATCGTCATCAGCCTCCCTGTTCCACAAACAGACCCGTGAAGGGGACCTTTAAAGACATGCTTCGGTGAGTTTTCAATCGCTTGTCTCGGTCAGCCGATTTGGTTGACTTGCGTACAAAGCAGGCTGCAACAGCTCCTTCGGATGCTCGCGTGTCAGGCCGACGGGAGGGTGGACGCTTCAGTTTCAGGCCATGTTAGTCACCGTGCATTGAGGTTGAGATCAGCCTGCTGCGTCACGCGTTGGGAGCGGTTCGGAAGTTTCCCACGTAATGCCGTATGTCAACGAAAAGTTGCGGCAACGACGACGACGCTCCAATCAAACCAGCATTCGAAGTACTGTACACTCTCGCACGCTCTTTTTTGTGATCGGCGGGAATGCCTGCATTGAGTGCAACTCAGTAGCCGTGAAGACTGCAGCATGCTATGATTGTCAGCGTTGCTTGCATGCCTGTTGGCGTTTTGCATATATGCAACCCCTAAAAAAACCCAGGCAGGTAAATCCAGGCAGAAGCCCCTCAGAGCCACCAGGCAGTTGTCAACTCGTAACCCTGGAGTGTGAGAGCGTAAGCGAGCGCAAGCTTGCTTCTCCAGGCACCCCACACTCCGTCGCTCGTGCCACCTGCGACAAGAGTTGGAACCGCTACAGGAGACAGCTTTGCGACCATGGATAGAGCAATTGGTAGTGCCATCCCCCTGTGTCGAAGCGTCGGCAGCGGTGACAGTAAATCATTGAGAATGTGGTACATGGGTGACGGTAAGGTGCGCCATCTGCAAGAATATTGATTCCAGCAAGTAAAAGGATGGCAGCAGAAACCACACTTCTTTCGGCAGCTGTGACTTGTTAAAACACACATAAACGGCACGGTGGAAAACTCTTACATTTCAACACAGAGAGAGAGATGTGTATGTGTATATTTATATATACATATGTATCTATATATATATATATACATATACATATCTATATGTAGAGGGTGAAAAAGATACACGCAGCAAGCACGCAAGCAATAGAGACAGAGAGAGGGAGAGAGAGCAGAAGGAAGGAAGGAAGAGAGAGAGAGAGAGAGAGAGCCTGCCTTGCTTGCTGTGGCTTGCGATGCGGGAGCAAATTGAGACAGACGTCTCCATTCGTAGTGGCATGCGGTTGTTGGCTTGCCCCCTCGTGGCGTCAAGTACTGTATTCCACATTATTCCACAGGACACCTGCTGTTTGCGGGGGTAACAACACAACGCCGAGCACATTCGGCGCTTTGCGCTTGTAAAACTGTGACCGTGCTACATTGTACTACGTCCTCACCGTCCTCCGAGGGAGGGAGTGATGAAAGCATTCCTTAAAGTCAGGAGATTCCTCGCCGGTGCGGCAGCCAAGGGGGCTTCAGCCTGAGATCCTCCTGCAAGTAAACCAAATTTCCGCAGCATGGCACCTAGCAGACAGAGCGCGACAACAAGTTCACGATTTGCGGAACAGAGTTGAGAACTTGCTGGGAGAGTCGAGAAGAATGGCAGGAACTTTCAATGCAAACAACCGAATAGCAAGGTTCGCAAGCTTGAGGTGCATGCCGATTGCTACAACTGCTGTAGCAGTGCATCTAGAATTTTGGGCATCCAGCTGCGGCCGTGCTACTGTAGGGATATTCCTCGTGCAGAGGTTGCATGAGCATCACGCCGGTGACCAACCCCCCAGGATAAAATCATCCCAGCGTCGTAAAAGCCGGAAAAGGTATCGATTCTGGATCTGAGAGTCCGTGAGGTCTAAGTTCTACTGCACCGCCTGGGCGCTGTAGAACTTGGAGCTTTGGGGTCGTTTGGGCAGGATTAGCACCTCCGAAGTCGAGCTCTCTCTTTACTTCTTACTCTCTGGGTTCCGTGATGAGGTGGAAGTGTGGCCGCCCAAGGTGCAGGACGTTCGGGAATCTGCAAGTCCAGAGCGCACCAGAACAGAGCCTGTCAGCTTGCATGGCACCTGGAGAGAGAAAAACCGGACAAACCGCGACCTCTGCATGCAGGACAGCAACCAACAGGCTGGAGCACGTTTGAGCCGGCCCCACAGCAGATGCATACACATGCTGTGCAGGATGCATATCTATGGAGAACGCTATGGTCGACAGGCATTTCTGTCGGCTTCTGGCCGGTCGGCGATCTACAGGAAGAAAGAAAACTACTGCGCAGCCAGAAGGAGATCAGCGGCAAGATGTCCGGCCTGTGCTGTGATTCTCAGGCCACGCTCCAAAAAGGGCCCGCATGGAAACTCCGGTCCAGCTCTGAGACGTGCGCAGTTATAATTGGGACAATCATGGCGTTGACCTGCCGAACACAGAGCAACAATACTTTATAACTAATAGCGTTTGACTACGACAGCTGCGGCGACATTCGGACCATTTTCCAACAACAACAACAACAAGGGCACATCATCATGACCATCACAATCCTCATCACTACCATCACCACCACCACCACCACCAACAACCGCCGCAGCAACAGTGGCAAGAAGCGAATACATCAAGTGATGTTGCGGACAGCTGTAGGTGCACGAAGACTGATGTGTTGGCAGTCACCAAATCATGGCAGCAACACGGTTCTGATCACGACCTTCATAGCAACACATGTTCAACCAAGTCCTAGATGGTCGTGCTTGCCGAAACAGGCACCGGTGCCCGCCTGATAAAGGCCAGCTGCATGGTTCTAGGTGCTATCGGCGAAACACAAGGCTTTGCAGGTGTGTGGTCTTTACAATCTTGTAGGATTCGGATAGATGCTGAAGCTGAGCCCTTCTTGAACTCCACCGTCCACTGTCCAGTCCTGCTCCAGTTGCCTCACTTACGTGTAGTTGGTATCCCGCTGGACGTGGAAGGACGCCCTCCGAATTGAGCTTCACAAGCCAATCAGGCTGAGAAGGCCTGGCCTGCCTTTGCGTAGGCGGAGCTCTGGGGATGCAGCACCCACCGTGGCTCATCAAAAACGATCCAATCATAAAGCTTCGCAGAGGAAGTTGAAGTTATTGGTAAAGCTGCTGGATAGGCTGTAGATGCGTGGATGCAGTCAACTGTTGGTGGCATATTTACGGAAGGTGCAGGAGCAAAGTCCAAATGTCAAAAGATGTTGTCTCCCCGGAACTTCCGAACGGTTAGTGCGCCGGTCTCACCTCAAGGGCACCACCGAGGCCGCATGATGCAATGATTGATGGATTGAAGTCAGGTTTGGGGCTTTCGGAGTTGATGCACGTTGGACGTCCAGGCTGTGCATGTTAGGGTTGGAGACGAATGTTTACCATGAGCCCTGGGATGCGTCTTCTGCCTTTCACGAAAAGCTCGTGCATCGGGTGCGAATGAAAGCTCCAAACATTTGCCTTCGGCGCCTTCTTCCTGTTGCACGGCCTAGGCAACAAGCACGGCGTTTGTCCATGCCTGCAGTGAGATGGAAGTGGTGCCATATGAACGACACGCTTCGCATATTCTTCCTGCTCCCACACGCCCCGTCGCTGCAATTGCACCATCATTTTGGCATGGTTTGGCCCAAAAGTTGCACAGCAGAGACCTTGGCGGGCCCGCGAGGATCCCAGCTTGCAACTTCTTCGCCTATTTTCGATTAGCATCGCTTCGGCAGTGTTGTCAAGCAACCGGCAACAGTCCCGGAGCTTTACAGGGCTCCTCCCGTCAGCAGGATTTTAAAAACTGCGAGACTAACCTGCGGACAGAACGGGCCCCTGAGGTCACGATGAGTGCGTTCAAGACTCAGTCGTGAACTGCGTCAGGAAGATGATCACGATCTTGTTGTCAGTCCAGTACCTCGTCCGTAGCCATAAGACCATAAGATGCCAAGTCCACAGTCCCAAAATGTCTTTTCATAGGATTTCGTAGGGAGAGCAGTATTCTTACCATATCTTAGCCATAATACCCTATCGTACCCCGTAGACTCTGCCTTCCAGTACTTTTGTGGTATCCGCTGTGGTCCTGACAGTGCCTCTGGAAGCCTCCTAAGACCGCCTCCACCGCCAACTGCTGGATCCTCCTCGGATGGCACAGACCTCAGTTGAATCTTGAGGCTTACGCTTTGGGGCTTCCAAGTTAGGGTCGGTCATATGGGGTTTTGGGTTGGGGATCATGTCCTAGCCGAGCAGGTGCAGCTAACTTCGCTTCCGAGGCTTGGATGTAAACATTTGAGAGTTGACATGTTGAGACATGAAGCGCATGCACTGCAGGAAGGTTCAGGCTGCGGCTCCTTGCTAAGCGATCCGCATAAGGTATCTCGCGGTGACGCGACATACCCGTGATAGTTGCTTGTCGCTGGAGGTAGTTCGCTTTATGGTTGTCATGGTTGTCTCAGGTGGATTGAGACGAAGGCCTGTCCCGGTGCACTACGCACGGCTCTGAGGATGCTTGCTTGGATGATCGCAAATTATTTGACCATACGGGACGATACGTCGGACACACGCTCCCTCAATGTAAGCCATGTGTCCTGCACCCTTCCAGCTTAGACTCGTGTTGAGCTTGCTGCAGCTTGTGAGCTTGGAAACGAGCCGGGTGTACGTGGAAAACACAGCACATTCCTCAAGGCAAGTGCCGCAAGACCGCAAGCGCTATGCCTACAGGCCTTCTGGGCCCTATGCCTAAGGACTGGAAAGTCACGGAAGCGGAGGATGACGAGGGCGACGATGCTGATCAGGAAGACTTCGAGACTCTAGAGATGGGCGGTGCATCAACGTTTCTCACAGTGCGCAAGCCCGGGCAAATGACCAAGAAGATATCTGAGATCGTGATCATGGTAATCTGGTTCTTGTTTGCAAAGCATGCGCCTGGTTTGCTTTCAGCTTCTGGCGGTGAAAGGTTGCTTCTTGGGTTTGCTGTATGCAGCAGTGGCAGCTGACGTGGCCTTGGCCTTCGCAGGGTGTGCATGCACTCCCGGAGACCGTCATAGGTGGATTCGATCCTGATTGATGATGTTGATGATCGACTGGTAAGACTAAGAGAATCTTGCATGACAAGAATATTTTCGTGCTGAGCCTTGCTTTCGTAACCCGTCGTCCCTCTCGCAGAAAATGGATAGACGTCCAACGGCTTGAGGGCCTTGCGCTTGCTGCTAGATGTAGTGTTCCGGAAGCATACTTGTCGCTGATGGAAACCGACAAGAGGACGACCAAATTCGAACGACTCAGCTAGCTTGCATAAGCCACGGCCACAGGAAGGCTTCGTCTTCGAAGAGGAGCAGCCTACAAAGCTACAGGACGGAACTTGCACGGCAAGGTGCAGAGACCAGCCTACTTGCTCTTGCATCGAAGGGTGCCCATGGAAAGTCACAGGTCTGGCACCATAACTTGCAGCCTTGAGGGTCGAACAAGTACCAGTCAACCTCAGCAAAATGTTCGAAGACTTCTTGCAGCTATTCTTCTGATCAGCGATTCCCAAGAGCACCACTCGCCTCCACACGCCCACACGCAGCTAGGAGTACATGGGGATATTCTTCGACTACATCTTCTGGATTCTTTTAGCTTACTGCGCCCGCTCCTCAATGTGTTGTGCCAAGAGAATCTCTGTCCAAGTACAGTGGACCCACTCCTCCAGAGCCCCTCCCTTCCTTTCTGTCTCCCTGCTGCTCAGCCTCTCTCTCTCTCTCTCTCTCTCTCTGTCTCTCTCTCTCTCTCTCTCTCTCTCTCTCTCTCTCTCTTTTTTGCTTCCTCACCCCTCCACTACTACAGTACCTGCTTGTCGGGATTGAAGCGCTGCAGGATCTGAAGTTAGTTGAATTCACGTCCGGCAAACCGAGCCTGCATCGTATCTCAATGGCTCAAGCCTTTGCATAGGAACATGAAGCCGCACTACTCCGAAAGCGCAGGGGTGCAGAACACTCAAGCAACCTTGTCCATATCATTTCCCGACCGAGGCGGTGAATGCGCTGATCTGGGTTGGAGAGAAGCTCGGCTGGGTGCCCAAATTTTGCGTGAAGGAAATCCAATGAAATCCAAGGTTAGACTCCAACAAAAGCGAAGGTTACATGGACTCGGTTCGGGCTGTTCTGACGTCCAGAGGGCCATGCAGCACCCATGCGGATGAACAGTCAACAGCTTGGCGGCAGTGTTTTTGTCGTTCAGCTATGCGGAGTCACACTATGCCGAAATAAGCCTTTACCGTGGCAGCGCAACCTTCTTGCTGCTGTAATCGGTGTTGTTTGCTCTTGTTCTCGACGGAGTCTCCGTATTCATGATTCTTACTGCATCTTATCCCCACTAAAATCACCGCGAGCATCTTGTTTTCTTCTGTGAGTAGCGAGGACCATGATGTCCAGTTCGGCTCAAGAATCTTGCGGGAACCAGAGAGCCGCTTCTCCGGCCAACATGGGGCACTTGAGGACAGCTTTGGGACGGTCACAAGTTCTTGAGCCTTCTTGTCAAATACATTCTCAGCACGCCATATCCGCGTCGCCCTGTGCAGACAGCGTAGACAGAAACATTAGCATGTATATATCTATATATATATATATATGAAACATAATGTAGATATGTCTGTACACATGTACATATGTATGTATGTATGTATGTATGTGTGTACTATAGGTATGGACAATGTGCACATACGAATTATGCACACATCCACCACGGAAGCTTATATATATATATATGTACGTACAGCTGTGTGTACTCAGCCATGCAGGAGGCAAAAAATACACGCATACACACACATATATATATATATATGTATATAAATGCCTGCGCGCACAGACAGCTTATAGTGATGGCGGAGGGTAGTGCTGTAAATTCCGTGTTGCAAAGGAAGTGGGGGGGGGGGGGGCGGGAGGCAACCCTGGAGCATGGCTGGTTGCCGCGGCTTAGCTCAGGACCCCTACATCGAATCTGTTTTGAGAGGTAGGTTCCATGACTGCAACGGCTCTCAGGGTTTACTTGTACTTCTCCCGGTCTTTATTTCGATGCTTGAAATTCTTCGTGTTTCGACTTTTGCAGGCTTTTGCAGATGGCAACATTGACGGTATCAAGACAATTTAGACTTCGGCCCACAACTACCATTCTTTGACCCGACTTCGCCTACATAAGACCTTGATGTGGGTGGGTGGGGGAAAAGGTGAGGGGGCGGATGGGTGGGTGGCTGGGTGTGCGGGAATGGTGGCAGGGTACGTACTGTGGATGGGTCGGTTTTGGTATAGTGCATGTGTGCCTCGTGAATTTTCTGCATTACTCCGGATGCAGAATCCTGACAAAAAGGATCCTCTGGCTGCTGCTGCCATTATTGTGCACGTCTTCATCCGCAGACTGTCGCTTGGAGCATTGAGGAAGGGGACATGGAGATGGAATCGCGTAACGTCAGGCGGAAGAGGCATTGGACTCGCTCGCCTAGGCTCGACATTAGATACATCGAAACAGACTCGGACCCACACCCACTCTCAGGTTCCTTCGACGCAGTGGCAGAGCTCCGAAGCGATCGGGTAACTCTGCTTCGTTTGGGCTCACTTCAGCTCTCGGGACGCCATGACTTGAGGCCTGAGGTGTTTTTCGTACTCAGTGCTGTGGCCTGCGTCAGACCGCCATGTGCCTTGCAATCATGTGGTAGACTGACCGGGTGTCGTTTCCGACTATTTCAGGTGAAGAATGGCTTCGACCCGGCAAAGCTGGATGGAATGTGGTATGAGCGTCCCGACAGGAATGGAGCTTCCATGAATTGACTTCTCCCCATGTCGAACAAACATCTCCGAAGAAGGTTCATAATGCGTGGGCCAACTGTAGGAAGGTACTGGGTCTTCTTTAACTGCTTTGCTGTATCAAGGTGAGGAATGTGTGCTCTCAGCGACAGAAGTGCCAAACCGTACTGGCAGGTGTGAGAAGGTAGGGCATGGCAGATGCTGCTGACCTAGGCAGCTCTACTCCGACTTCGCGCAGGGCGGTGCTTCCTGCCAAGAGTTGGAATTCCGGCATGATGTTGGCCGCCTAGAGTCCAACTTCAGCGTCCTCTACCGCGGCAGCCCCTTCACGATCAAGGAGCACTATGAAAGCAAAGGCGTGACTGGCGTATACAGAAAGTATGTCTCGATTCCGGGAGGTTTTCCCGGAGGCTCTCTCATCGGCATGCCCACCGCTGTCGTTGACATCATCCCAAGTGGTTCAGGGACCAAGTACGACGCAATGATCTTGTACTCTTGTGTCCTGTCTGTGCAAGTCTGTGGCATTGCTTCGCCTTTCAACTGAGAGTTGAAGGTCGCCAGAATCCAGGATTCAGTTTGTGCACATCTTCTTCGGGCGCTCGAAAGGGAGGGCCTTGCTGTTTAAATGTTTGCCCGACTGAGGCTGGTCAGAGCTGATGAAAGTGGTGGAGATTGCAACCCGAAAGCCTGTGGTCGAGGAGAGCGTCCTCGAGGATCTTCTGCAAACCCTCTCGGACCTTAAGGTGCCCATCTCACGCGATGAGATCAAAAGAGTGGATCGCTCCAGCTGCGAAAATGCCACCTCAGTCCATCTTCTCGTCTGACGGGCCGAAAACCCTGGCCTGTATATACTTGGACCCCAGGTCCGAATCTGAATCCCTTCATGCTTGTAGCTTAGCAAGATGAGAAGGAATCTGTCTCGTTTCACCCGAGTTCTCGTGTGTTAGCAAGACGCATCTGTTTTGAGGAGGGCAGATGCAAATTCGGACAGGATGGCAGCTAATCGATTTTCCGGTTGCAACTGCGCAGGGGACACGGCTAATCCCGCGCAAGGGAGCTCAGAGCTTCGATGCCAGTTGGGCACGCAAGCTCGCCGCCCGCATTCAGAGCCTTTCTTTCAAACGCCTTCTTTGTTCCAGTAAACATCAGCAGACCTCGATACAATGCTGAGTGCAGACTACGTCCCTCCGTCTAAACTAGCGCAAAAACTTGAACATGCGAGGACAAGTACGGGTCTTCCCTTGCCTTGAGGAGAGTATGCAGAATCTGTATAGGCAGCCTCTTTGCAGCTTTCAAAACGCGAAGGGGCAGAACGCACAGGGGAGCTAACACGTGCTGGGAGCGCTGTGGCCGAAAACGCGTGGAAGTTCAGAGGGCGAGGGCCAGCAATTGGAGGGCATACATAATACATGTGTATGCTGCATCCACCCAAAGAAGTTATGAGAGTTGCAGTCGATGAAAGAGATCCGTGTAACGTCATGGAATCCCCATTGATCGGCAGCCTGGTTCCCAAAGGCATTATCTCGCCACAGTTCGACGAGTGGAACCCGGTGCGGCCGGAAACCCAGTCGACAAGGCGCCTATAGAAGCCAGTGTTGCAAGCAAAGGAGCGCCACATTGATCCTCACCAGGCCACAGCCAAACGTTGTGAGCCGCTTCTTTTTGCAGTGCAGCAGCTTGAATAGAAAACTCACACTTCACGAACACTATGGACCTCAGGAGTTGATGCTAACTCAACAGAACCTCCGCTGAGGTGGTTTCATCATGATGCGCACGGGCTGCAGAAAGAGCTTTACAAGCTCGGGTGCTCAGCGAAATTCATGACATCAGTATAGCCCTCAGCATTAGTATGGCTAATTCGGCTGGGGTACGGCTGACCTGGCCCGCACAAGGCAGTCTCAGCGCAAAAAGTGCAGGTTCCAAAAGCCCAAGCAAAAGTAAAAACTCTATGATGAGGGCGAACCGCAGTGAAGCGCTGAACTCACGTGGCAACCGGGCTCTGTGCATGCCATCGGCGCTTGCAGCTCGAGGAATGGCAGTGCCGGATTGTTTGGAAGCATCTGCAATGCAGGAATGCCACTGCCAGTGCCGTCACCGCGCCGGCCTTAACCAGCTGAAGGCATTCCTTACCCGATATCAAGAGTGAGAGCTTCGCCAGCCGATGGGCATGAAATAGGAACGGTGCGTGATTTCCAGCCTTGCGGTGAGGCCGAGCAGTTCTCCAACCTGAAGAAGTGGCGGGCCGACCACACTTTTCCGTTGCTCTGTTCTTGAATTACTACAGATCGCTCGTCGTCGCCTAGTGTCCTGGAAGATGGACACCTTCTGACTTCAGAAGACCTGCCTTGGAACGGATGCGTAGCAAAAAGCGCCTTCTTCCAATCTAAAGTGCTTCGCCCAAGCTGACTGCGCCAGGATTGAAGGTGGCCCAGGCGGCTGGGTCAGCAGCAAACTTGTCGGGAGCCCGGCTCGTCTTCGGTGCTCTGAAACTGCAAGAGTTTCGACTTCGGAGCTTGCATACTTGCAACTCATGTTGCTGTCAGCTTAAGTCTTTGTGCGATTGGGCTTGAGAATGTCCCGGGATACGTGGAAGTGCCATGATCAACGGATCTGTGATGTCATGCCACCTCGGGGAGACTGCTGCTTCATGCAGTCGAGCATAGCCACGGCTAGGTCTAGGGACTACACGGTAGCCGCGCGAGCTCTACGTCAATATAGAACGGTCGACGAGCACGACTGATGTGACTGATCAAGCTCGCGAATTGGCCATTGCCTGGGAGGTTGTGTTTTGAAGTACCAAGATCAACCATGATAAACGCCAGACTTTTTGTGGAGCAACGTCAAATTTAGATTCCGAATCCCACGTTGCAACACCTTCCGCACTGTCGAGGTACCTGAGCGTCAATGATGCATAGTTTTCCTGGCATTTAGGGCGTACTATCACAGTACAAACGATGCTCAGCTCGAAGCTTTTGCCCAAAAAGTCATCGCGATAACGTGAGATTGGTAATTGTTGGTGTGGTTTCCGATTGTACTCTTGCAGCAGGATGACACGACGAGCAATTCGCCGCTACATAAACAGACAAAGGTAGCTTCCTGCAAAGTCGAGCAGATTCTGGGAATCAGTCTTGGAGCATGCCTCAGTGCCTGACGAGCAGAGAACCACAAACAACGAAACCGATTCTCTTCTCCATGCTTTAGAGTCGACTGGCTTGCGTAAGATCCTCCCAGTAGCAATGTCAGCACGCACAGCTGGGCGGACAGCTGGACGTTTTGCTGTGATGCGCTTGTGCAGATTGTCAACGACTACCTCAGCGAGAAAGGCCGAAAACTCAGCGACCCATGAGGTATTGTTGCTTTATCGATTTTATCGAGAAAATCGTTCTAATCCACCCAGAGTGCAAGGTCGCTACGATCGGCGTTTGGAGGTTACCGAAAGTGTGGCGAAGGACGTTGCACTGCATGGGACTTCTCAAGCGGCTGTTGCTCTCAGACATTTCGGTCGAGGAGCCCTCGGAAGCCTTCGCAGGGCATCAATTTAAAGCACCAGAACCCCAATGGGCCAGGCGGATCCTAAATCCAAAAGCAAAAGGACGAAGTGTTAGTGAAGCTGCCCCTGTCGCACGTGCTCTCCGCAGACTTCTGCCAGTGCTGGCCTCGGAGAGTTGGACCATGTTAGATTTTGCCCCTGATGCTGTTCTTGCTGCTTGGTCTTTGGATGTGGCTGCCGGCGCTGTTTTGGCTGAAGGAGGTGAAGGAGAAAAAGAGGGCGATGATGATCATGGTGGCGATGACGATGCTTGTCGTGATGGTGAAGGTGATGACGGGGCTGTCAAGCATGGGTGTTGAGTCTTGCGCCCTTGGACTATGACGGTTCTTGTGATGTTCGGGTCCAGCAGACCGACTCGCCTTCGCTTCGTCTCCTGGGCTTGGCAGATCCGTTCCAACGACAGTTCCTGTCAGAGTGCAAGCTACGACGCGCGCTGAGGCAGGACTTAACGGACCAGACGATTCGTCAGGCGGCGACACCGGAAGCTGCACATGCCTGCCAGAGCAAAACCGAAATCTCTAGCATCGGCTTGCCCAGCCTACATATTGACTTGCGCACTTCCAAAAATTCTCGCTTCCTAAAGAATGAGTAATCGTGTTCCCTGGAACCTCCAAGATATCATATCATACCCAATGCCTTATTCTCATTTTTTCAGGCCCCGGTAAGGAAAACGACGTGATGTTCAGGTGGTCGATGCACAGAAGCGGAGTTCGGAACCTGTGGACATCGCTCCCTGGACCTGGTCCAGAGCTCAGGGCGCAACCACTTCTCATAGATATTGTGATGATCACTGGCCCACCGGGCAGTGCTCCAGCAACAAGCCTTTTCTAGCACTCCCCTGCCAGGATCACACTTTACACGCTGGCCCATGCGAAGAAGGATTCGTCAGCGCCTTCTTCGACAGGCAGTTTGGGGAGCTCGAATTGCTTTCGGGAGCTTTCGCATAGACATGTTGACAGAGACCACCAAACGGCATTTTGGATCGTTGCATTGGGCTTGAGTTTTCTGATTGCAATTGCAGGGTTGAGTAATCTCCTAAGTTGTTAAGATTTTCCTCGTTGCTAGCTGGAGCTTTGCACGGCCTCATTGGTTCATTGGCGCATCCCGTGCATCCAGGTTGATGCAGGTTGACTAAATTTTCTAACCGTGTGTTGTCTGTAGTTGGTGGTCACGTTCTTTATGGCCACCTGAGCAGGCTAAGAACGATTGTGTGCAACAGGCTGGCGCTTCGACACCCTCCTAAAGCAAGAGTATGTCGATGCTGCCCTGTTGCGGCCTCGGACGGGTGATGGCGCTTTGCCGTTGCAATCCATCACGAAGCGTGCTGCAATCTGCACGTACCTTAGCTTGAGGTCTTACTTGCCCCTGTTTTGGGACGATGCGTGGACCTGAGTGCTGATGGGTTTGGGGCTGACGAAATTGAGGACGCGGGGGTGTCCCCAAATGCCAAACAGACTTACCGGTTGAAGTTTTCATCGTGAGAACGTTGCCACAGCTCCGGCTGAATCTGCAGGCCCGTGGGGGTCTTATCGGTCTATGCACCTCTGTACCAAGATTCAAATCACCTTCTAGGGCCATGGGCCATGCGTTTGACTTCGTGTTCTTCTGTCCTGCGAGCCTCCTTCCCTCGCCAATTGCTTGAATTGAGATTCACTCACGGGGAGGAAAGAGGTTCAGCGGTGTGCGTGCTGCCACTTTTGAGGTTTGCTTCTTCAATCCGAAAGTGCGCACTCCCTGGAGTTCCTTTCCCCCCAAGCTCACAGCAAGAAGTTGATACATACAAGCAACTGTTCGCGCTTGAATTTGAAGGCTAGCCTGCACTGGCTGAACGGGACCGACCTGCTGAACGTCGCGGGCTTGAAGTCCTTGCACGACCATGTGCTCGAATACTGCGGGGCGCTGCACCGCCTAAGCTACCTTGAACACTGGTTGTTTTGACATCCGGAGTACAAGAGGCTTGGAATTAGAAGGGTCGAGCAGGTCCACGTTTTGGACGTCCACGCCGCAATCGAGCCCCCAGCTAAGAGTTGATCATGCGAAAGGAAGGTGCTCACGATTCTTCTCCTCGTCGGTTCGGGGTTCGGATGAACTCAACTTCCCTCAAGGACGGAGTACCACAAGCTCAGCTACTTGGTGCCCAGCATCGAGTCCTCGATCACGGTAGTGGAGCCTGCGGCTTTGATCCGGGTTCTGGGTTCAGTTCGAGCGGCGAGGTGCAGGAGGTTGGAAGCTTCCAGACCAATTCACGCAGTGACTGCTGAGATGACTTCAGACGATCGCTTTGTCTCAGGGCCGCAACCGCAAAGCTTTGGCTCGAGCCGGCTGCAGCATGACATGCTTCTCAACTGCCCGGAACATGCACAGACCTGCGGTGAGCGTCGGGCTCAGCAGAATCTTCATAACTTTCGAAATTTGGAAGTGTTGGTGGCATGACATGGCGGGGGACCGTCGGGCTGCTGCTGCTCGCGCCTGTGCCCCTGCTCGTGCTCGCGGCGGAAGCAGAGATCCTTTGCTCAAGCGACTAGGGCGCTGCAGGGGTCGACTCAACAGTTTGACAGGTTCGGAGCGGGTGCACAGAGACATTTGAGAAGCAAGCCTCGTAGGCAGATGCTGCGACACTTTCCAAGGATGCAACTTGGGAGTAGACCGCGTGGCTTTCTCCAATCCTTTTTATCCAGTCCGCCTGAAAGGTGTCAAGGCCGCACGGCTTTGCTTCGCAAGTTTCCCGCCACCGTGACTGCCAAGGTGACAGACTCAGAATTTCCAGCATGTCAGTTCTGCAGTGGCTCCTCCTCTTTCCACCCCCGGCCTTCTTGCTGTAAATTCTAAAACTCGGCCAGGTGCAGTCTGTAGAGTCACTGTAGAGGCAGATGGCTGCCGCCGTCCATGTTGCGGATTCCTCATGTACACTCCGCAGCCGCCGCCTGAACCAGGTGGCTTTCTTGGTGTCCACCGGCCCTGGCAAGGACCCGCGAACTGCTAAGCCTCGCTGCTCCGTGCTCCGGCTCGGCCTTTCTCCAAGAAATGAAGGGGAAGTTAAACGAGTGGAGTCGCAGGAGGCGCAGAAAACCATAGAGCTACTCCACACGCAGCATCACGTGTGTCTTGGCTAGGATTATAGTCCTTTGCTGCCGCTCTTTCCTGATCGAGATACTGCCTCTTCCACTGACAGATATGTCCTTTGCGCTCCTCGCACGGTGCGGCCAAGCCTGGACGACTGGATCCGCGAAAGAAAGCTCAAAAACGTCTTCGTCATCTCAGATCCTGGGCGATCTTCAGTGAGGTTGAGCCGTTGATCAGGTCTCGACGGAGTTTAGTAGCTGCGATATGGCGACGGGCACGGAACAGAGCCTTCGAAGAAGCAGATTCATGCAAATCTAAAGGTGGCAGCTGCCATTCCTGGAAAGCTAGGGAAATTTCCAAACAGGTGCCATACTTCAACAATACGAAGCTTAGGCCAATCAGTGGCATTAGTTCACTCTCGTGCTTTTCCGGCTGTTATCCACGGAATCCAGATGCAAAGAGAATAGAAAGCTTTGCTATCAGCTTACATGGCCCAAAATCAAGAGGAGATGGAGCCGGATCAAGCACACACCAGCAAGGCCGGTCGCTAGGGCCAGGTGGGTTCAGATTTGGTGAGAGAGAAGTCGGCCAAACGTTCTTGTCTACCAGGCGTCTACGTCTAGCAAGGATCCGATGCACTACTGATACTATGAGCATACATACACACAGACACACATATACATGTATGTATTTGTGTACGTATGTATGGAGTCCTTGTGTTGGGCTCCCCGCTTCTTCTGGAACCACGCAGGGTTTGAGAGTTTGAAGGCGAAAGCTTCTGCAGGATCTCCGCTTGGAGGCCACGCGCTTGCTCCTGGAATATCACAGCTGGGATTACCTCGTGCCCTGGCATGCAAACCTTGCGCACGAAATCAGCGGGAACCAAGCATGAAACGTGCTGCTTGGCTCTGAAGTATGCTAGACTAGACTAATCTGGGGTAACAGGCGCGGTGTTCCCCCTGCGATGACAAGTCTTTCAGCCCGAGGTGGACCTCGCTTCAGGGGCATGGCATCCAGCGCACTCAGGGCTTCTCTGTCGGCCGTTTGGACCATGCAAGAGGGAGGGGAGCGGAGGGGAGATGAGAGCTGCTTTAAAGGCGAGGTTTAGAGACTCCAGTGCCAAGTGGCGAGGTGGCTTGCCCTGCTGAACGGAACCAGCTTGGCTTCCGGCAATGGTGGCACCTTTGCTGTCAGCCGTGGCCATGCTGAGGAGGTCGCCGCCGAGAGGGGACGGCTATTGGGAGATTGCAGAATGCAATGTGGCATGTAGGCTTGGCACATGTCATGAACCATGGAGCTCGCGGCTCGGGGTGCTGCCACACTAGCAGTCACGAAGTCTGGGAGCAGTCTGTTTTCCGATCTTCAGTCTTTCACAACCGCAGTTTCTTGACAGATTGGTGTAGGAAAGTATTTGTGGCCACTGGCCTTAAGGTCACTGCATCGTTGGATGCAAAGCAGCCGGAGCTGCTGGAGATATGGGCCAAGGTCTGGGCCTGAGGCGGAACTGAAACAAAGACCTGAATGAACATAGTGAGTGCAAAGACGCTCGTCGCCCGAATTCCGAGAACCTGTTCGCAGCCTGGTGCCTCATATCCACAGACTTCCAGCAGTGACACTGACCCCTCATTCGCCACTTTTCCTTGAGGCCGCCTGGCCGGACTTTTGGGCACAGGCTTTGTCGTTTGGGCAGGTCCCCAACAGTCAGGCGCAGCTTATGTGACCACGGGCCGGAAGGCTTTTAGACACATCATGTGAGTTTGCATGTCAGTTTCTCGAAAGTCGTCGCCCACAGCCCAAACCTGGATCTTGCGCCGTGCTTGCAGTCTTCGGGAAGGGGATCCGGCCTTTCTTGGAGAGCCAATCCAACATGAGCCACCTGGCTAAGCGGTTGAATCTAATTGAGTGAATAGGGGCCTACAGGGTTTATGCGGTTTAGCGTTTCCCGAGCCGGGCTTTTTACTCTATAACTACAGGTCGGGAAGAGAGATTCGGGCGCAGGATTGCCGTCGCCGGAGGATTCAACGAGTGCTCGGTCTGTAGCTGCTGGTAGTTGCAACGATGTCGTGCGAGACTCAGGACAGCCAGGTACACTGCAAACCTGGAGCATTGTGTCACCTGTGGAAGCGTATGATGCTGGCGATTCTTGGTTCTGTAGGCAGGGTTTCCTTAGGGTGGGGGCACTCGCAAACGAGGCACGAGACAGCAGCCCTGTTCCTGTACTCAGGAGAGCTTCAAAGCTTTGAGTTCGGACTGGCTGTCGCTCTATGCTAACCTGACGCTTTGGCTGGCTCACGCACTCATGGCCAGAAGCCTCCTGGCTAAGGACCTTTGCCATGCTGAGTTTCGATATTGTCAGTCTTGATTGTGAGCTTCTGCAATTATGGAGCTGTCATGTAATGTCGTGTTTTTTTGTTCCTGTTGAACCTTGCCTAACCAAGACATGGAATCGGCAAATTCACAAGCGAAGGCTCCGGCGACAGAGTGCAGTCAGTTGCGCAGGCGGCAGTCTTTTGGGGGTTTGTGTTGGGTCAGGGCCCGGGTGCTGCTGCTGTCTTGTTGCAGCATCCGCAGGTGCCGAGAAGCAGGTCGGCTAGGTTGCCCTCGACTCAATCCTTCCCAGCCGAAATCGGTCGCACAGCCAAAGCAAAGCCTCAAAGCATCTAACCTGTGTCATGAAGAACCACTCAGGACCTAACCGCATTCCAGCAGAACCCGGCTTGAATGACAACCATTTTGCAAGGTCTCACGACGTGCCTTTGGCAGCCGACGAATTCGACGCTCTGCCGAGAGCCTCGGGCGGCTTGCGGACGCCTTGACTGCGGAGGTGTGGCGTTTGAGCTCCGATCGTGAAGGCTTGATTTGTAGTGCTGCACCACAGACGAATAGAACCGCTTTGGAGGCTTGATCGTGGCTTGACAGGAGGTCCAAAAGTCCAGGTGCAATGGGTTTCAGGGTCGTGAGACATTAGGCTCGAGGTGGTGGTTGGCTTTGGGGCGCCATGCTCTGATGCCGAGTTAGGTAGCGTGAAGGCGCTTGTGCGCCCGACGCGAGCTTTTAGGCGCACACACACACACAGAAATGAAACATTGGAGGATATGGTATGTTTGGAGAGTTCTCAGTGGAGGTCAGCTTCTCACCAGCTGACGGCAAATGCGAGATCCACGGGGCCGTCAAAGGACCATAGCTTGAAAGTGCCACTTATCAGAACCACTCTCGATACTTTGCCCGGGCTGAAATCTTTACGATACGACGTTGCAAGGCCGACCGAAGTTGTCACCGATGTTGCGCGGTGGGGCAGGATTTAAGCTTTGGATCGAGAAAGCCGACTGATGCTGCGTCCAGCCTGCCCCGGCCCGATCCGCTCAGCAGCCTCACCAGGACTCCAATTGCATGACTGCCGCATTGATGCAGAGATCTTTTTCACGGAGCGGCTCTTCGTTGTAGACCCCTTTGCACCAGGCCCAGCCCTGGGTCACAGGCTGGACTCGTCGAAGAGCTTTGCAGGGCGGGACAGCTGCAAACTCACCTTGCATGGCAGGACGGAACCTTGCGGCATCTCCTTCCCGCATCTCTTCCGCGTCGGCACCGGCTGGGACGGGGATACTGAGCTGACTCAGGAAGTGACCGGTCAACCTGCTGGTGTTACTTGCTTGGACTACGACTGAGGATGAATTCCTGTTTCACGGCTTCGCCTCGCTGATCCCTGCAGCGGCTACCGGCGACCTGTGGGCAGTGCTGATCCCCCTGGTGTTCGCAGCCTGACAGCGATGATCGCAGGAGCTCAAGCCGGCAAGTGATACTTGTGATATGGGGACCTATGGTGCGACTTATTTCCGGCACCATTTCCGGGAGAGTGGGGGGGGGGGGGGGGGGGGGGTACCGGGGGGACACAGGAACAAGTACCGGGGGATATGGTGACATTAGATCGCACGTGGGACGGCCTCGGTAACGACAGCTACTGCATCCGGTGAGAGCCCTCACCACCCAACCAACCTAGGCCGGAGTATCTATTTCGATCCCCCCCCCCCCAACTATCCCACTCCCGGGTATCCATCTTGTGATGCATCCATGAGATGTGCCGCACATGTGTGTCTCCCAAGGTGGAGAACAAGCGAGAGAAGCCAGAGCACCCATGGTTCGAGCCGTTGGAGATCCGCTGGATTGATGCAGAGGGCATGGTGCGCTATCGGGGTGGTGGCCAAGCCGTCCGGCCAGGCGCCATCTGGGAGCGCTACTTGGGTTCGGCCCTTCCACCTGGCAGCTACACCGTGTCTGTGAGCGTCCTACATGGCCCTCTCTTGGCACAGCGATCCTTCGAAGTGCTTCCAGAAGACCCTTCCGCGATGGAGCCGGCTGAGAGGTTGCAGCTCCTGCCGCAGTACTTTGATTTGCTGGATGAACCCGAGCATGCTGGAGATGAACGAACATCGACAGCACAGCTAACAGGGACCAGCCACAACACTTGCAACACCGCCGCCACTTCCACTACCACTGCCACTGCCACCAGCACCACCGCAACCAGCACCAGTTGGGAGCCAAAGATGCCCCAGAAGGCCGCTGTCAGTTCGCGGCAAGCACCAGAGCCAGGCAAGCCGAAGGCTGTCGAAGCGTCGGGGTCGGTTTTCAGACCTGGCGCCAAGGATCGGGAGTGGCTTCGAAAGGACCTCCCACTCGACACGGCTGGGGATATCTGGGGATAAGAATTCGAGAATTCCGAAGTTGGAATGCCGCAAGCAAGCGTGGTTGATGCTAGCTGCTACTGTCTACTTGCAGCTTCTGTCATTCCCAACTCAGCAACAGGACGTACAGCGAGCGGCTGCACGAAGTGGCCATGCCACCCAGACAAGGATGTCTTAGATTCTTGATGCTTTTCGGTGAAACCCGGGGGGGGGGGGGGGGGAGTTCCATGTGATCCGGTTCAAAGAACTGGATGAATGCTAGAATGGGGAAGGCATGGAAAGGTTTCCAGCAGGGTCGCAGCTCTGAAGTGTGGGGCACAGTTCAGTTTGAGTCGACCTGCGAAGTGCGATCCTTAACTACACAGGACCAAGCCCAAGACAGCTGCAGAGCGATGGCAGCGGGAACTTGAGTGGATCCGTCGGGATGTCGCAACCCGGCTGTCCAGGAGGTGGGCTTGATCTTCCAATTCTCTCGCACCAGATCAAGGGGTGCTTTGGTCAGAGTTTCGTAGCCTCGCGGTTGCAGCATGCAGATGGCAGATGCACACAGCCAAGTGGCAAAGGCAACTTTTCGTTTCGCGAGACATGGCGGCGACTGCATATGTTTTGAAATGACGACATGCTCAGGAAGCTTTTGCTCCGCGAAGGCTGGAGCCGAAAGCGTCGAGGACCATGGCTCGGCCAAGCACGGGCAGAAGGGCGCTGCAGAAGGACGCACTTGCCACTCCACGGAAGGAAGCATCTGCACCGCAGACCAAGACGCAGGCAGGTTTCTTCCTTGTTGCCTGTGTACACTTGCAGACCACTCCCAACAGGGCATGCAGGAAATAGAGCTGGTGGGTGGAAGTGAACAAGCCAACAAAGTCTGCAGGGTCAGGGGCTTCGATGCTGGATGACTATTGGTGCACTTTCTCACTTGCATGTCTCATGCCTACCTGTGCGAACCCACCGCCTTGCAATCCCTTCTTCTTTCGAAACCATCAGACGACGGCAACAGAAGAAATAGTGAGCAGCGTGATCAACCCTTACCACCAGATATTTTTCTAAGCGGTCGGTATCTGAAGAAGCCGTGAAGGTACCGCGCAAGAGCCGCGGCACCCCTCTGGATGCACGGGAGCGGCAACGCCGAGAGAAGCTTTGGATGGAGCAGGACTACGAAGCGAGTCCTTAATCTGAAACTTGAAGGGAAGCTGTGCGGTCCGGTGAGGAGGCGCAGAAGCTGCACGCTGCCAAGGCCTCGAGAGCGGTGAAGGTGCAGCCGCCATTCGGTCAAATATGCAAGCCTTGCCGTTGGGGCACCACGCAGGCGGCAGCTACCACGTTGCCCTCGAAGGACGTGAAGGACCTCCAATTTTGGCTCGCACTGCATGCTCCGTAGCAAGGTGCGAGCTTTGGATTTCTTTGTCGAGGTTACCGAAAGTCACAAGTCCTTGCGGGCGCCTGATCCACACGACTCACCATGCCCACATAAACTAGCCGCCAAGACCCTGAGGTCGTTTGTATTTGCAGGCTAGCCCAGTCCTTCTTGCCAGGAACGTCTGAACGTTTCATGAGATGCAAGATATTGCGTTACATTGTAATTGCTTGCTTGTCTGAAGCCTGATTTCCCGGCTCGGGCTGAGTGCATTTTCTCCAGAAGCCGGGTGTGAAGCGTGAGACCTCATCTGCTCTGTCCGGCTGGTGAGGCCTGAGCCCCTACCACAGATCTACATGCTGTCTCAGGAGCCGAAAAGCGTTTCTGGCGGCCTTCCCCCATCAGCTGCAGCCGAGAGCGACTGGATTCGTAGGGACTTGGCCGTCCACGAGCCTTTGAGGCATCTTGGCGCTACAGAATGGTGGTAACATGTGTTGGTTTAGAGGATGTTTACTGGGCTTTAAAGGGTACATTCCGGATTGAGATAGACTGATACAACATCTTAGGGTTTAGGCTTCAGCAAGCGTGTAGCAAAAGGCTTCGGGGTTCAAGTGAATAGAAATTGCATAAAATTTGCAGTTGGGTCTCAACAAGCTTGACCGAAGTCTTTCTGGAACTGGCGCTTTGATGTTTGGGGAATGGGTCGGGCTGGGGTGCATGGTGTGGGGAAGTGGGAGCCTACGTGGGAGGGGCAGAGTTCGCAGAAAAATGAAGAAACGACCGTCTAACCTCAAAGGCCCAGTGACGGAGCTGACTGATTATCGACCCCACGAGCGTACATGTCCTCTTACTGTAGCAAGAGCTCTACTTGGAAAGCTGGTGCGTACACCTGTCCGCGTGTCGCAGTGCTCATCTTTTCTGCTGAAAAATTGAACACTTGTTGAGTGAAGGATCGGTTTAAATTTGCGGGTTTCTCGGTCTGTGTGTTTTGGCGACAGCCATTTTTCCGTCCATCAACTCAAATATCGACCCAGCCCAGCCCGGGTGTTAGATTCGTTCGGATTGCCCAGTGGAGTCGGATGAGACGGCTCTTCGCTCGCATTGCCTGGTTGGAGGGGTCGGACAAGCTTGCCGGTGTGTCACAATAAGTTTGGACCGAAGCATTTCTTTGTCGCTTAATTGCTGCGTTGGGTGGGTTGGGTTGTGCTGCATGTGGGCTGGCCGGTCTGACAACTCCATAATTACATGTGTATGAAAAACTGAATGGGCTCAGCTGGATCGTCCGTTGCAGCGAAGCCCCATAGAGAGTGTCATTGAGCATTCGACACCGTTGCCTGCTGTCAAGGCGACAGCGTTGCGAAGGCCTGCAACTTCAATCGACCTCAAAGCCACAGGTGGCTGCGGGCTGCATACGAAATTAGACAAGGGTTTATGTTAAACCCGGTCGACTTCGCAGGCTCTTTCAGCCTCGCTGTAAGGCAATTGCAGTTCAGGCCGCCACGAAGCTTATGCATCCCGAAAAGATCTTGCACGGAATCCCAATGCACGATCCTTGGCCTTGCCAGTGCTAGTGGGAGGCTCACAGAAACTTCCTGCGCACGGCGTGCGCGTCGTTGTTTCAGATCGACATTGACGTGCTGCCCAAAGACGCTGCAGGCTGCATGGCAGTGCAGCAAGCATCATACCGCCAAATTGTCCAGCGCAGAGTTGTTTGCCGGTACCGTTGGGTTGTCTACGTCAATGCAAGCAGGAGTTTCAATTCTGCCGCCGCACACGGCACCCGGACCTGCACCAACGTCGCGAGGGGGGCATCGCGGCTGAAGGAGTTGAACAAGCATAAGTATGCAAAGGCCTAGCCTAAGTGATTTTCAAGCTGGATGGTTCTGAACTTTTCATCAACGTGAGACACAGTGCTATATTGAAAATGTCGGTGCGTGACTTCGCCATGTTTGTTTCCAATTCTTCGTGACGACTGCCATGAGATCGAATTTCATGCACATCTCCGCCAAAGTGAAGCAGCAGCTCTCCGGCATTATCCCAGAGGGCGTCGTCGACAAAGAGCCTTGGCTTATTTCAACAGCCTGGAGCGGGAAGCTTATGCCCAGCAATTGGGCTGCGTCATCGGTTGAGTTGCAAAGGGTGGAAGCGAGCACGTGTTTTCCATGTTCTGCAACAGCTGTAAACTCATCTCCTGGGTCGCTGAGGAGCTGCCGTGGATTCTGGATGATATTGATTTCGGCCAGAGGGTACGACAGCTTCAAGAGCTGGCGGAGCCTGGAGAGGAAAAAGAGAGAGCCATCGAACATGAGCTCCCTGAGTTTCGATTTGATCTTGTTTGCAGTGACGCCGACATGCTCGTACCCGTAAAATACCTGGTTTGACGACTGAGGTTCAAAAAATGGGCGATGGTCGTGATGTCACGTGGTGAGACTGTAAATCTACCGGACCGCGACAACAAGAGCCACGCGGCTGCATTCAGTCTGTTGGAGATCCAACTTTGGGGCAGGGCTTGGGGCAGAGCCTGTAACGCCGGAGCAAACGATGAGAGGGCGAATCGGAAGCTCACACCAGAAACAGCTTGGCTTCTCTTCCTGCAGTTTGGTGGCTTTCCTCGCCAGTATCGATGTGTGCCTACATTGGTACCAGGCAGGCATCAAGCCGACGAAAAAAGAAGACATGATTCGCGCTTGAGTGTTACCTGGTTACCTTGACAAGGCCAAACCTCTCCGCAGCTGGCGATCATGCTCACACCTCAGTTGGCCGAACATTCTCGCGCAGGGCTTGTTATCGGGATCGAGGGGCAACAGCTGATGGTCGACATGTACACAGCATGGCACATCTGTAGATCATGAAACCCGGGAAAGCCGGCAAGGGAATGCGTTTTTTTTGCGTGACTCCTGTTTTCAGACAGCCTGCAGACCGGGAGAGGATGTATTAGCAGGTTTCTCTTCTTGGTGCCAGCAAGAACGGTAGTGCATGTTTTCATGTTTTTTTCTCCCAGCACGAAGTCTGGTGTTGTCCATGCCAGGCCTCTCATTGATTTGGTCGACCACCATCTGCCGATGCCGGAGCTGCTTGGCAGCAGATGCTAGATGTGCACACAAATACGAGGCAGATGCTACTTGCATCGTCAACACATACTTGTAAGACTGTCGGGAAGCATTAAAGCCAAAGCCACACTTGCCATTGCTGCGGCCACAGTCCTTCCTTGCGGATCGTGTCATTTTTACGATACATGTCTTTCATGTTGAGTTACATGTGTGCAAGGAGATGCTGCAGCAGGGGTCACAGCTTTGCTTGAACTGGAAGCCACATATGGATGCAGGGAAGCTCTACACTCCTACGACGACCTGACCAAGTTCCAGGTCCGTTCTTCGAAGAAACCTCAGTCATCCACCACAACCTCAGTCATCCACCACAATGGATGAGCTGGGGATACTCGAGTGAAAATAGGAAAGTTAGCGAAATCGGAAGAGTGAGGCTAAGGACAGTACATGATCCGGCGCAGATTTTCGCGGTTTTCTAGCCTGAGAGGCTCCGGGTCAAGGCAGTCTGCCCTTTCCATCCACCAACGCTGGCAGGAAAGAGGATCAAGAACGAACATCTCATATGCCGGGCACCCTACAGCACAGATGAGATGGGTTGGTTCTTTGTTGATCCCGGAACCTCAGCAAACCGGTGAGAGTGAGATTCTGGCCTTCGCACTCGCAGGCTGCAATGGCACGCATTCCGCTGTCCCGAAACAAAGATTCTACTCGTCGCACTGTATATCAGCAACACCCGGATTCGTGCATATATATATATATATATATATATGGAGAGAGAGAGAGAGAGAGAGAGAGAGAGAGCTATCTTTCTGATGATCGTGAATGATCCTTTGATGCTTCTCTTATGGGAGTAATCGGCCAGCAGGACTGCAACAGTATGCATTGCGGTCATTGTATTCTGATGTTTGAAGTAACGAATTGCCGCGGGGGATCACACAGATATGTCACAACTGAGCAATACCTCACCGACCATGTGGACATCTTTTCCTTCTTACTATGTTACAGTTTTTTCGTAGAAGTGGTCGGGGGATATCCTCAGTTTGCATGTGTCAAAAGAGAGTGTACGGCTGGTTGTCTTCGCTATTGTAGACTTTATGGCTATAGCCTTTAACCGAGCCTACACTCGTTTGTCACGCCTCTCGTCCCGATAAAAGATCGGGTGGGCTTGAAGCCCGGGGGCCTTGACCGGCCCTCAAGCCCAGGAGAGAGAGAGAGAGAGAGAGAGAGAGAGAGAGAGCGCGAGCCATACAGCGACATCAAGAACAACAGTAAGAGTATTGAAGTGTGTGTGTGTGTGTGAGAGTATGTATATACCTACTGTTACATAGTCATACACACAAATAGTTTACATGTGCGTGCATATACACATGAATACATACATACATACATACATATATATATATATGCATATATGCATATGTGTACGTATGTGAGCATGCATGCATATGTGCGTATTTGTATGTAGCTGGAAGCACGTACACATACGTATAGGTATAGATGCATGCGAGTGTGCTAAACTGGTAAAGAGTATTAATCATTATTGTATGTTCACATGAAAGTGTGATACAAAAGCTTATGAATCCTGAGAACGGAGCCCAGGATGCCGACTCTGCAGCAGTGACGCTGAAGGCTAAGGAGGTCTTGCCAGCCAACACAGCCTGGCAGCCAAGAACAGTTTTTTAGATGATTTATGGGGCCTATCACGACGAACTTATATGGCAACAGCAGGAGCCGGTAGTGATGATAATAAGAAAGAAAGCATGCCCCAAGAATGGACTCCCCTTGCACCTCCACCGCCTCTCATCCAGAGTGTGCTTCGGTCATCTTGTGCAATCAGCAACTGGTTAGGGCCTGGTTCTGAGCGATCTGTTTGTGGAAGCAAGTTTCTATGCAAGTTGCCCAGCTTCTTGACCGACACGGAGTTAAAGACTCGCACGGCCGAGGCCGTAACCGTGGGCTATGGTGTTCGTTCCAATGCCTGGCTCTCAGTTGCTTCCCTTAGAAACGAGCAATGCATCTGAGGCACCCGAAAGCAAAAGCAGGCATCGATGTCCTTGTGTCGCAGGCAGATTATTTGCTCTACCATGGCTTTACCATGCCCCAGCGGTGGAGCGACGTTACGCAAGAGACCCAGTATGGCCTCAGAAAAGAGCAAATGTTTGGCCAGCCTTGTCATGTTGCGGAGGCTCTGTGCCCAGTACACCATGATAGAGCTGCCTCTTCCGACAGACTTCCCAGCCTGGAAGTCTAGGCCGGGAGCCTGTCCATAACAAGCCCAGGGCCGCGGTAGATACCAGAGAACTCGAGGGGTGAACAAGGCACCTTGTGCATGGTGTCTCGACTCAAATGAAAGACGGATTCTGAAGGTGGTTCAGTGTTTGTTATCTTCGAGACTTGCGTATTCGCTGCGACAGAAAGTTCGATAGTTCTTGGTACATTGACATTGAGGAGCCCCTTGTTACGTGTCCTCAGATTTCCCTTTATTTTCCTTTATAGAAGCGGGAAGCGAGCCGTGTGCTTATGAAGGCTAAACTTGCGGCTAAACCCCATGCCTCCGTTTCATGGGATGATGGATGGAGTGGAATCGGATTGAAGAAAAACCTTCTTGCACGTGCCTTCAGCCCTGGCTCCAGATCGGCCCACACTCCGTGCCAATAATCCTAGACTCGTAAGAAGCAGCGTGAAAGGTAGCTCTTTCCAAGAATCCAGCTCTCTGTTTCGCACCGTAATGGCGTCGGCTGACACACGCCGCAGTTCATGGGATGGCCCGTCGACCGTGCGCCGCGGTTCTTGGGACATTGCAAGGCAAGTAGGTAGGCAAGCACGTGCAAAGCGAAGATCCCTGCCACCCCTCGAGAGCGAGGTCAGTGAACCGGTCGAGCCACGGCTTGACATGCTGTCGGTGAAGCCGGCTCTCATGCGCATGGTTCGCGAAGATGGAATGGCACTTGGCGATGCACCTGCCGAGCTCAGAAATGACAGGGACGTTGTTTGGCTAGCAGTGGGTCAAGACCCGCAGGCATTGCAATTTGCCTCCGAGACCATACGAAAGGACAGAGACATCGTCCGTCGAGCGGTCAAGCAAGACGGCGCTGCCCTGGAGTTTGCAGACGAGCAGCTGACACTGGACGCGGAAATTGTCAGGTCCGCAGTGCAGCAAAATGGACGTGCACTGGAATATGCTGGGGAGGAGCTGAGAAGCGACGAAAGCATTGTGCTTGATGCGGTTCTCAACAACTGGCAAGCCCTGCACTTTGCTGCGGAGGAGTGCCGGAACTGCCAGCGCATCATCCTAGCAGCAGCCCAGCAGAATCTAGAGACAGCTATGGATTTCGCGTCAAAGAGTCTGAAGAACAACGCGGAGTTTGCCATGGCTGCAGTCCGTTTAAACTATTCGGCTTTTCAGTATGTTTCCTCAAGGTTGCGGAAGGATGCAAAGTTCGTCCTCAGTGCCGTCCAGGAAAACTCCAACGTTTTGCAGTATGCCCCCCTGCACCAGGGTAATGATGAAATTGTCATGGCCGCCGTCCAACACAATGGCATGACCCTGGAGTACAGCCTGAAGCGAATGTGTGCAAACAAGAGTGTGGTTCTCGCTGCAGTCACCCAGAACGGACGTGCACTGCAGTTTGCCTCCCAAACTTTACAGAGGGACAGAGAAGTTGTGCTGGCCGCCGTCACTCAGGATGCCTTTGCCTTGAAGTTCGCTTTCTTCCAACTGCAAGGAGACAGAGAGATATTCGTAGCTGCTGCCAGGCAAGGTGAATGGGCCTTACGTTATGCATCGGAGGAGCTTCGAAACGACAAAGACATTGTCACTGATGCAGTCACTCAGCACGGGCTCGCATTGCAGTTTGTACCGGAGAATCTACGGGTGGATCGGGAGATTGTCATGGCAGCAGTTCAGCAGAACGGACTTGCCTTACAGTTCGCTCCAAAAGACATGCGAGAAGACGCTGAATGTGTCATGGCAGCGGTCCGCGAAACTGGCATTGCCTTAGAGTTTGCTTCTGATGGCCTCAAACGCAAGCAAGACATTGTGCTTACCGCACTCTCAGCCGACTACAAAGCAATTCAATTTGCAGACGAACGACTGCTTCACGATCAAACCTTCTTCATGCTTGGAGTGGAGATAAATGGCTGTCTGCTCGAGTACGCACCGGAAAACATCCTCCAAAACAAGGACATCGTTGCAGCTGCGGATACGTCGTTGCAACGCGCTGCGGATATGCCAAATTTCGACGGTACCGAAATGTTTGCCATTCAGTTCCTGCCTGAAAATTTGCAGACCAACAAGGAATGTGTCTTGGATTCCGTCGGTCATCGTGGCTGTGCATTGCAACACCTAGTAGATGCCATGAAGCTAGACAAGGAGATAGTGACAAGGGCAGTGAAACAAAACGGCAATGCTTTGCGATATGCGAGTGCCAAGCTTCGAGGAGACAGCGAGGTCGTTTTTTGGGCAAACGGTTTTGCGATACAGTTTGCTTCCCCATCATTGCAGCAAGACAAGTACATCGTGGAGACCGCAGTTTCGTCGAGGGGCTACGCCTTGAAATTCGTGCCTAAGCAAGCAGCCCGAGAGAAGAATGTCGTCCTGGCTGCAGTCCGACAGGACGGGCGAGCCTTGAAGTTCGCTTTGAAGGAGTTTCAGGATGACAAAGAGGTCGTGCTAGCCGCTGTCCGACAGAATCGCGAGGCCTTGCAGTTCACGCAGTTCAAGGAGGACAGAGAAGTCGTCTTGGCTGCTGTCGAGACCAACGGTATGGCCTTGGAGTATGCTTCGCCGGAGCTACAAAACGATGCGCACACCGTGCTGGCTGCCATTCGCACCAACGGCGTGGCCCTCAAGCATGCCTCAAAGCGCTTAAGATGCGACAGGAATTTCGTCTTGGATGCAGTCCGCGCAACTCGAGCTTCTTGGCTGGTGCAACTCGCCGCAGACAATCTCTCTGCTGATGAAGCTTTCGTCCAGATGTGCGATGAGGCTGCAGGGAATGGACTAATATTCACCTATTATCATTCATATGACTGCTTCCAAGATATGCGACAAAATTTACCTAGCGGGGCATGTGGGGCCTCGATACCTGGAGGCAATGCATACGATCTGGTCTTAGCTAAACTACGGCAGGACCAGGGAAGTGCTGCGACAGTTTGGTTCGATGGCATCCCTGTGTTTGGAAGCAGTGCTGACTCCGGATGCTGGCTGCATCCAAGCGAAGAGTGCGGCCGGGACATGGTGGAGGTGCCGCCAAAACATGACCGCCATCCGATGTGGAATACCATGCTGGAGTCTAGGATCAGCGATCTTGAGCCTACAGTTGGTGCCAAACACCCCTGTTGGTGTTGTCATTGGCTTCGGGCTGTGAAAGAACGTCATGAAAAGGGTGCCGTTATTTGCTGTACTACTTCGAACATTTACCAAGATGATTGGGTGGCGAAGTACGCTTCAGGATCCTCAGAGCTCAGTGATGCCCGTGCTGATCAGCTAAGTCTGGGTAGAGAAAACTTCAAAAATGTCAAACCTGAGGGCTGGGGCGAAGGGTCTATGCAGATTTCGAACGGCCGAAGTTTTCTGCGTGAGGCCAAGGTACATCCACGAACCAACCTGCCCTTGGGAGTGGGCTGCCGTTGGGAGAGGAAGGCTTTAGACACCCTTGGATTTCCAGTCTATGTTTTCTTTATGCCTTGAAACATGTTCCATTTTGAACCTTTGATTCGGTGCACGGTTTCTGCGGGTGTGCTGCTTCACGAAGTCTTGAAGGCCTCCTGCTTTTCTTGCAAGGCTGCCTGATGCACAACTGCACAGGTCACGTTTTAATAGTCGCGTCTGGGACAACGCTGCCTGCCAGCATGATCTCTGCAGCGCATCGCGGGCAATCTAGGCGAAGCATTTGCTTGCACAGGGCTGTTGGGTGTGCACCGCTGTACCAAGTCAGCCAAAGTCATGGTCCAGCTACGTTACGGGACTTTAACAGTAACTCATTCGCTTCTGGCTGCCGACTGGCTTGTTTTTTGCAGCTTTGCATTATTTGTGCTGTTCTTCTTAGCCTACTTCTAGATCCCAAACATCTGTTCACTGCTAGGTAATGCTCAGTTGTCGTGCCTCCTGTGCGGTTTGCTTTCGGACCGTCAAATCTGACTGACTGACTGACTGACAACCACTCGGATGCGTCGTAAGCCACTTACGGGCCTCCCAAGAGACAGAGGCGCAGGCCCAACGGTACGGATAGTTAGCACACAGCACATGGCCAAGGTGGGCTAACCCAGTACCAGGGCATGGTGCCCTGGCTTGCAACGGCATCCAGCTACATACACTGCACAAGATACCCTCGCCTGCAAAAGAACTGACATTAATCCGCGAGTTCGTCCAACAGATCTTGGACCTGTCTTTCGAGATTGCCCGGCGGGGCTTGTCCTACCTTTTCATCACCCCCGGCATCACGGAGTAACTGCACAACACCATTCTTTAATTCCACATGTTCAGGTCCAAAGGCAAGAGTCAACCGCTTCATGGCCCGGTCGTAGCATCGTGAGATACGACGATGTAAGATAATGCCTTTCAGCATGCATACATTCGAGGCGACCTAAGTCGTATGATGTGTTGGACGTGCTGGGAAAAGCAGGACCTGCAGTATCTTTGACTTTCATGTTCTGGGTGCAACGATTTGCCCATGCAGTTGGCGACGTTCTGCCGAACCTTGCTGATGTTCCATGACTTCTGCTAACCTGGTCGGTTCATGGTCAGCCCAGTGGTGAGTATTCCCCACGCCGCCGCACCAACGCATTGTCGTGACAGTCCCGAAAGTGTCGACACCGTGAAGCCGTAAAAAACACGCCAGTCTGCAAACTCAAACATGCCTCCCAAGCACAAGCAGTTGAAAATGTTGAGCATCAGCTCAACGGACTGCATCGATGTTGGGAGGTATCTGCCTCATTCATACAGATTTGCGCTGCCTGCGTGTCCAAGCCGCCGGTGCCTCAGCTCGCGAGCTTTGGTGGCCAACATGAAGGCCATTGCCATTGAGGCTAGACGACCAACCCAAGTCAAATCTCTCGAAACGTCCCGGGGCAGGACCACATCCATGTCCAAGGCAAGTCCACGCCTCATGTTGCCATCGGCGCAGCCAGATTCCTGGTGGCGACGGAGGAGACTCGTTGCTCTAACTTCGAATACTTAGTACCAATGTCCCTGATAGTCCTCACGGAATTATGCAGATTATGTCTCCACCGCCTATCCTAGTCATTCAGGCCGGCATACGTTCTATAGCTTTGCTCTGCCGATCTGGATTCACTGCCGCCAGTTGCAGACGGGTGCATGAAAAGCACATATTCGGGGTTATGGGAAGGTTGTAATACGGTGGTGATATTCACTAACCCTTCAAAGTTCAAAGAACCCTCAGTCTAAGCATACACCATAGAGTGCTGGCAAACGTGTGAATTCCTGGTGCTTCGTACCACTGGCATCGCAGGAAGATGTCGTCGGCTTTGAAGAGAGACTGGCACAGGAGCCCTTCATGAGCTGGTTGGAGCTATGCTGCGATGCTGCGAACAAGATTCATGTTGACAGTGGGAGCAGGCATGAGGAAAGAGCGAGGCGAACTGAAGAGTGCAGTCGAGGTGACACACTGCAACTTTCAGGGCACGCCAGGGGATTGGTTGATGGAACACCTGTCAGCAATGCTGCCTCAGCAAAGTTCGAGGCTGATGACAAGTCGAGACATCAGTTCCACTAGATGGAGATAGCCACATACAAACAGAGAGAGAGAGACGAAAAACGAAGACCAAGAGCTACTGTAGTAACTGCACTTCATCGTAAGATCAGACCTGCGCAATCCACTGCTCTTGGGTCAGGCAATGTCTTGTCTCCATGGAAGCGTACCAAACCGAGTTGGGCCCTTTAAGCCCATCTGTATGTGTCACGTCAAATTCAAAGGGAAGGGAGGGTCGCATGCAGACGAGTTCTTGTTGAAGTGTTCCTGACGAGGATTCGTCACTGCTCGACGGTGCCCACGTGAATCGGGGCGACAAGTTCCTGCAACTTGTCGTCGACATGTTGCCCTTGAGCCTGCCGGGACCATGGGTCCAGAGGATGTCGGATCTCCCGTCTGATCTGTGCAACACGCCATCGCTCAGTGCTGCATGCATTCTGCTTGTGCATGGCGTTGACGGTGGTCAGTGAGTTGGGCCCTTTGGAAGTGATGTGTAAAATGCTGCGAGGGACAATGAAGAATTGAAAGCTTAACCTGCAAATGTGTTCGTCAAAACTGGGGAACGATCAAGATTGCGAGCTTTCAGGAACCGTTCCGAGGTGCACGAGTTTGCACCCCCCACCCCCCCCCAGCGAATTTGTGAACGGCACGAATACCACCTGGAGCTGAAACTTGGCGAAAAGTTTCGCACATACAACTCATACCGTGATACGCCGAACGCGTTCACGGACTGATTATTTCGATTGGCCAGCTTCCAGCTGCAAGTTGGAGTAGAACGTGAAGCCCAGACAGCAAGAAGTCAAGTGCATCGTAGGTTCGTCCTAGCCAGGAGGGAGGCAAAAGAAATGACAGGACGAACAGCAGGAAGCCAGATCATGCGCTACCAACCCGCGCGGCTTGCAGTTGCAGTAGCCGGAGCATTACTTGGCCGCACTATTCCGGTTTCCAAGTGTGACAGGTACAACCGTGACGAAACAGCCAAACCCAACCCCCCAAATGGAGAGACTCATATGCTACAAGCAATGCGATTGCTGATTCCTGCGTTGAGTGATGAGTCAACAAGATACTCGTTGCCAAGTCGCATGCAAGCCTTTGTGAAAGCGACTATGAAACTTTAGTCCTTCAACTGTTCAACCAAACATCCCTGCAATGCGGGCTTCGTCCTTGCTAGGTGGGAGGGAAAAAATGGAGAGAACTCAGCCCTAAGCTGACTTCAGTGTGGACGGTCTGCCCAAGGCATCATGCCGCCCAGGAGGTCGCGGAGTGCACCTAGGGTACTAAGATGTACCAAGCAATTGTGGCTTTGTCCCAGCACATTACAGGAGCTTTGTGCCCTTCTTGTTCGAAGCATGGCGATAGACCGACAGACTGCTGCGCATCTCTGTATGATGTTTGTTGGGTTGGAGAGGAGTTGAAAGGCAACCGACCTCCGGAACATTCCGGATTAAAACAACAAGCGAAACCGTCTCCGTATCAGCCGGTGCTAGTGTGACGCCGTGCTGCAGCCTCGATTCGGATGACACTCTGCTGTATTGTTGATAAAGCGGCCTTCCAGACCATAAGCAGTTGCAGCGTGCTGATTGTACTGCCTTTCAAGCATTGATTGGAATGACCGACCATGATGCTTTAGGCCCAGCTAGAAGAAGTGCAGTCGCTGTCCACCTGTTGTCCGTTGCTACTGCTTTCACGACTCGCCTCACCGACAAAAGAACACGGAATTAGTTGTCGTGCAGTGCCGTTCTCGGTTGCATCCACATTGGCGGTCCAATGCCACAACACCATGTCGTGCTGTTCTTGCTGAAGCTGGAATTGTCCTCGCGAAAGTATATAGACGGTACTGTCGAGCAGGTGTGCCCACATATCAAGATCTGACAGCTCATTTTCCGCCGCAGGCTGTCACTGCAGCCAGAGCCTCGGACAGTTATCCATGCCATGAAGTCCCTTGTGCCAAGGCAGGTTCTTTTGTCCACGGCCCTGGGCATACGTAGACTTTCTTGCATCAGAGAATGCCTTGAAAGGCAGGGGTGACAAGAAGCAGCAAAAAGCGATGCAATGCAAGAGCTGCACTTGAGCTAGCAGAGCCTCGAAAGCAAGACACTGCTGAAGCCTTGTGGCCACCTTCAGCCTCAGCCCTGCGTGCTCACAATGCATAAGGCCCAGCTTGTCATGAAATCAGTCTGGGGCGTTTCCGAGGTTTGCGACGTGAAGGTGCAGCCTCCTCTCTGTAGAGTTCCTTTGTGGACCTGGCTCTTTGGTGGGCTCGGTAAAAGGACACACATCTAGCCTCATAGCCACAGAATTGGCCTGGATATAGCGAACGACAAGAGTATGAGATTATCTGCCAGATCAGCCTGGAAAGTGAAGACTTCCCGTGTTCAAAGTCAACTCCCAGAAGCTCTCAACTTTGCAGTAGCTCCTGCATGCTATCTATGTGTGACACCCAGAGTCTGGAGCAGTATGCTCACCTGAGACCGTGGAGGCTGCCCTTGCCCACAGCTCACCGATGCCAGGTCCGTTTCCAGCGAGCGTGCCACGTGGGAGTTTGTCAAGAAACAGACTTTGGCCCGAGTGGCACCAGCCTGATGTGAAACGCAAGGGTGTACAGCGGGGTGATACCACTGGTAGAGCAAGCTGCCCGGGCTCCTTCCGTTGTCTTGCCATGAGCGGCAAGTGCTCCAGCACGGTGGGCTTGGTGCAGCATTGCCATGCACACTGTCTCTCAACCACGCGACTTTGAAAAGCAGACTCCGATGCAGCCCCCAGGCACAGCATGTTGGGACCGTCTCGGAGGACACACCAGTCCAGCAGTTTGTGTCTTCACAGGGAAAGTGGCCGGTGAGAAGATGTTGAGTGAGGGCCAGTTATGACGATTACGAGCACTCCTTCTGGCCCACTCTGACCAGTTCAACGACAACGGTTCTTGCCATTTCTACATTACAGTGAAAAACTTATCAATCAGCAATTAATTACCACCTGCACAAACCGGACTAAACACTGGCTGTTTGTTGATTATGGTCTATTTCAAGGCCCAATGCCTGATATGACCTAGTCAGTGAAGCTGGTGGGAAGAAAAGTGCCTACGATGATCATCAGCCCTAGTAAAGTTCTAGGTAAAGCAAGCTGTGATATTAGTGATAGCAGAGCCATGGTTGGCATTAGCATCATCTTCGTATGGTCTTCGTTGGTTTTTTTTCCTCGGCTCGGGCTTGCCGCCAGTCCTGCAGCCGTGTTCGATGCAGGATGACCGGCTCCTGGCCGAAGACGACAGCAGCTTGGCCGTGGAGCGGGAAGAATGTTTCAAAGAAGTACGATGAAGCATGTGCAACTGCCGCAGCAGCAGCAGCACAAAGAAAGATGTCTGTAATCATTGTACAAGCAGTGTACTGTGGCGACACCAATCAGCCAAAAGAATCAGTAACTATTGACCACAGCCGATATCTCTGGTTTTGTCGCTGACAGGCAAGAACAGCTTCAGCATCAACCAGCGCCGGATGCTTGGGAGGTGTAGTAGGGCTTTGAAATCCTGTGAGTTTCGCATGTTTCGTGGCACGTGACACCAAGGCCATGCCGTCATCGTTCGGCGAGAGGAGCCGCACGCTGCCGCTTTGCTCGTCGTGTGTGCTTGACATGCTTGCCATGTAGATGTGCGGTGGGGCAAGTGTGGAGCTGCAGCACGATTCACGAGCCCGGTGGGCAGAGCCCTCGGCAGGAGAGAATGGTTCTGCGGAGCTGGTGCAACGTCGTTGTTCGAATAGCCGCCTTCTTGAACACGCCAGTAGCTCAGATATGGGTTTCTGTCATGGACTCGTCTAAGGCAGTTTATCTATGGCAAAGGGAGGATTTCGGCCGACATGCAGAAATGCTTGGCGACATGCAGGGTTAGCTGCCCCAGATGCGAAATCTTGGTGGCCGATGTTTGCGCGTCGGCTGCCCGAGATGCAGAAAGCTTTTGGACCGTGGTCGATGCTTGGGATTGGCTGGCCGAGATGCAAAAACGTAGTACGTGGTAGAACTTGATAGTGCGTGGAAACTTGTGTAGAGTGGGGTAGAACCTGGAACGTAGGTGGAGGCCGACATCTAAGAGTGGCTGCCAGGGATGCAAGAAGCTTTTATACGTCTCGGGCTGCCAACCCCAAACATCGGCCATGGCAGCACTGTATGTGGAGTGAAATAGTGAATATTGCAAAATAGTAGAAGACAGTAAAATTAATACGGCCGACGTGCGGGCTGGCTGCCCGAGATGCAACAGCCACGTTCTGCTTGTAGTAGTACCTGGTATTTGGTGTAGTATACCTGGCTGTACGTCATAGTACATGATAATACGTGGTAGTGCGTGATAGTACATCGTAGTACGTGGTTGTACATGGTAGCATGTGGTGGTATGTGGTAGTTCGTGGTTGGAGGCCGATATCTAAGAGTGGCTGCCCGAGATGCAAAAATCTGTTGCATCTCGGCCTACCAACCGCATATATCGGCCGCACATAGTAAAGCAGTAAAATTGTACGTCAAATAATAATTTACTAATTGGTAGACCTACACGCAGGGGTGGCAGCCCGAAGTGCCAGCACAGATGTTGCATCTTGGGCAGCCAGCCCTTCATGTCGGCCAGCCAGTTTGCTTTGATCTTTTGGAGAGCTGGGGTCTGGCGAGTTGGCCCACTGATCAAACTGACGGACTTTGGACTTTGCGTACGCAGCGCAGGCCGCAGGCCGAGGAGTCGATGGCAACGATCAAGCTCCCCGATGACCAGGTGCCGAGCGGGGTCCTGGCTCTCTATCGCTTGCTTCCAAGTGTGATCTCAGCTCCTTGATTCAACAGGAAGCTTTGTTGCAGCGTTTATTCGCATGCCAGCTCTTCGTCTATGCACCACGTCCAACCTCTAAACTGGTCGGAGAGGCTTGTCCAAAGCATGTCAGCAAACTGCTGCAGTTGATGTTGCGCTCCAGTGGTCGGCCAGGTCCTCGAAAACGACGAACCACGTCAGCGACCGCGGTATTGGGCACCAGCCTCAGTAGACCTTCGAAAGAAGTTGTGTGCGGCCGAGCTCGAGACATGGCACCGACATGACAACTTGCCAAACAAGATGGATTGTTCTTGTCTCTTAGGATGCACATAGTGTGGAGACAAAGCAACACCGTGTGATGGCGTTAGTGCATGAACTCCTTTTGCTGCGGTTATTAAAATGGTGAAGATGCACAGTATGACCGAGCTTACCCAACTAGCTGCCTTCTTCATAGAAGCAGACTGCTTCTATCTTCTTCTGATAGTCATTTGGGATCGTGGATGTACGGATGAAAAGTGCGATCCGATAAGCAGCAGCACTGACAGTTCGTGATGCTGGTGGCATGCAGCACTACTTTTGAATTTGCTTGTGATTGGCATACTGTGCAGGAGCGCCTCTTAGCAGACCGCGACCCAGCACACGTCGAGGCAGGAGTTTCAGTCCAGGAAGAGCACGCCATTTGGCTTTGTAGAACCGCACTGCCGGACACCTGAACAGTTCTCGTGGATGTCTTCAGCTTGGAAGCCACGCTAGCTCCACGGCTCCACTCGCTTCGAAGCGCTTCGTGCAGCTTCAGGCGGAGTGCGCCTCGCTAAGCTGAGAGGATGCAGACAGCGTACTCGAGAAAAACCATGCATAAATAGATTCACTTGTTTGTTCATGCATATACAGTCTCTATGGTAATAGTAATATGTGCTATTCCTCTTGTGGTCACTCAACTTAGGATGTTTGGGTTGCAAAGATGGCTCCTGCCTCCGGATCTGGGAAAACCAAACGGAGTGGCCGCAGGGCAGCTCCCGTGTCGGAAGCTTCGTTCAGCAGAAGAGGAAACACTCCCAGGTCCAGGCTGCATGTGTTCCCACTTGCGTTAGAAGTGGTGCTGCATGTGGTAGGTCGCAGGCAACATGCCAAGTTTTCGCACAAAGCCTCCGACACGCTTGGTGGCATGATTACAACATAAAAGTACTCAGTGGACATGATTCCCCCCCATGGTCCACGCGAGGAAGCCTTTGTTTCCCTGATGACCAGCTTGCAGTTTCAGGGTATGAGGACATGAGGACCCCCAAATGTTCATGAACCCGTGGTGATGGTGGGTTTCCTTTACCAGCATAAATTTGCTGCCAAGATGTCGCAAGACTTTCGTGTCTTAGCTGCAGCACGCTGGGTCCCAGGGCGGTCCATCTAATCTTGAGATATTTATTGTTCTGGGCTTTGGGCCCCTGGGCTCAAAGCCACATTGACAAGTCCTTGACGGTGGTCGTCTCTGAGAGTCCTTTGTTTGAAGTTGTTCCATGTGGGATCATGCACATGTTGGCACTGGGTTTGGAGGTTCGAAGTTTCCACGGGTGATATTTGTGTACGTACCTGTATGTTGCTGACTAGACCTCTTAAGCTTGTCGAATCGAGCAATTGGTCGTTCTCCAGCTTACCTCAGCCTGCTACAACTGATTTCACAGCAGCTGCCTGGAACCACTGCGGCACTCCTATCATACATCGACAAGAGATGCTTCACGAGCAACGGAAGAAATTCCGGCGCCGCTTTGAAAAAGGCGCCGCCCCAGCATCTGGGTTGCCGACGTGCATAGCAGATTTGAGCCAATGAGTTCCAGCCGGAAGGAATCCTAATTGTCCGAGATTTTTTGTTTTTGTTGGGGACTTTTGTTTTGTGTGGTTTGTTTTTCTCTGTTTTTTTGCTTTCCTCAGCCTCTGCTCTTGTGCTTCTTTGTTTTATTTGCTTGTCCGCTTCTCTTGCTGTTCGGCTTTTCTGCTTCTCTGCCGCGGCTTCTCTGATTGTCTGCTTCGCTTTCTCTTGTTTGAAAGTTATTGCTTGCAGCTCTTCACTGCCTTTTTTGTTGTTTTTGATTTTTGTGCTTGTTCTTTCCTGCGTTTTTGCTTTCCTCTGCTTATCTGCTTGTCCGCTTCTCTTGCTTCTCTGCTTTTCTGCTTCTCTGCTGCTGCTTCTCTGACTGTTTGCTTCGCTTGTTTCTTTGGTTTACAGTTTTTGAATGCAGCTCTTTACTGCATTGTTTTGTTAGTTTTGATTTTTGTGTTGTTTCTTTCCTCTGCGTTTGCTTTCCTCTGCTTATCTGCTTGTCCGCTTCTCTGGCTTTTCTGCTTCTCTGATTGTCTGCTTTGCTGTTCTCTAAATTTAAGTTTCTGCTTGCAGCTCTTCCCTGCTTCAGCATTTTTTGTTTTGTTTTTTGATTCTTGTGCGTTTGCTTTCCTCTACGGTTGCTTTCCTCCTTTTTTCTGGTGCTCTGCTTTTCCGCTTCTCTGCTTTTCTGCTTCTCTGATTGTCTGCGTTGCTTTCCTCGTTTTAAGTTTTCGCTTGCTGCTCTTCCCTGCTTTGATTGCTTGTTGTTTTTTTCTTGTTGATTGCTTTCCTCTGCCTTTGATTTCCTTTTGCTTTGCAGCTTTTGTGCTTCCCTTCTTCTCCGCTGCTTTGCTTTAACTTTAACGCTTTGCTTTCGGACTATTACCATAAATAACAATTAAATTACCATTACTACCACCACAAGAATACAAATATCTTCTCCAACACGCAAACGGAAATCCCTTGCGAAATCGTTCGAAGCCCTCTTCGAAGGGTGCCCCCTCGTGAATAAACACGTCTTCTCCAACACACAAAAAGGAGAAAGCCAAGCGAAAACGCTTCAGGGGGTTAAGAGCTAAGAAAAAAATTATCATGAATGAAACGTCTTCACCGGCAGACAAGAAGGCGAAAGCCAGATGTATTCACTGGGGAGGAAACAAGCAAGAAAGCAAAGTAAAGTGAAAGAGAGTCTCCTTTCTAAGAACGAATAAATGAGTAAAAGCGTCTGCTCCAACACACAAGAACGAGAAGCCACACGAAATCGCTTTAGGTGGCAAAAGCGAAGAAAACAAAGCCATTTTTGGAAGGCTTGCAAATGGGGGGGGGGAGGGGGGCCTGCTTGTTGAAAACTGCAAACTTTGCTGCTTTCTCCCTCTCCCTTACCCCCCGCTTTTCTGAACTGCAGACCCTGCTACTTTCTTTAAGATCTACTACAATTAGGGTAGTAGCAAAAGCAACAACAACAACAACGACAACGACAAAACAGTGACGCAACAACTAGCAGCAGCAACAGCAACAACGACAATAGTAACAATCACAACAACAAGAACAAAAAGACTAATCGTAATAATAAGAACAACAACAACAACAAAGGCTTAAGAATGACGAGAAAAGCAACAACAACATCAACAACGGAAACAATAGCAACAGCAACAGTAAAAACAGTAACAGAAATAAAAATGATACCAACAATACATAAATAGTACAATAGTAAACAAAGCCACACATATTTTTTTCAAAGAAGAACGAAGAAGAAGGCTAACAGCAACCACAAGAAGCATAATGACAAGAAAACTACCAACAACAACAACAACAAGGAAGGCAGTGCGTTTGCCGCCGCGCAGAGTGTGTCGTTTATTGTTGGTAGGTTTTTTGGTCAAAAGCTGGAAAACCCTGAGTTTTGCGTGGTTTTCGTCAACTAGACGATGCATCGGACTTTAAATCTTCTATAGTTCATTGTTTTGTTTTTTTGTGAGGATTTTGCTGAAGTGTCGCAAATACCATGCTTTTCGTCTTCGATTTATGTTGATTTTTTAGGCTCATTTGGGAAGTTTTTGTTTGGAAAGCTTCAAAAACTCGAGGTTTTTGCATGGTGGACGTTGAAGCTAGAAGAAACGGCAAGCACGAGTTGACAAAGCAAACAACCGGTAGCGTTTGAGAAGTAACGCAACCAAAGAAACAGAAGACACAAGCCGCATTCGCATGGACGTCATCACCCCCCATCCCCCACCCCATCCCCCCCCATCCCCCCCCTCCCCCTCCCCTCCCGCCCCCGCGCAGAGCCGAAAGACAAATTGCAAGTGTAAGCTGGCTTGTAAACAAAGTCGAGAATCGGCAAAAACACCGTAAACACCAACGCTAACTGCGACACATAGGAAACAGCAAGAGAAACAGAAGACACAACCCCCTCCCCCCTCCAAGCCCCGCACAGAGCTGAAAGACAAATGCAAGTTGAAGCCGGCATGTGCAGAAAGTCGAAGTTCAGCAAAAACACTGCAAAAACCGATGCGAAATGCAACACACACACAGGAGAACACCGAACAAGACGAGGCGAAATGCAGAGCCGAACATGTGTTTGCACACTGCAGCCCGCCGGCGGGGTTACTTTTTTGCTAGACCACACCGCAAAAACTGATGCCAAAGCAAAAGCAAAGTTCAACCTCCGGTGACGAAAGTGCCAAAACTCGAGTTTCAGCGCACCCCGCGCGGCGGCAGATGCACCGCCTACCAACAACAACAACAACAACAACCGCAACCAAGGTAACATAGAACTTCGTTAGGAAAACGCGGGAAATGGCAAGAAATCCGTCCAAAATGTAAGGAAAACTCTCGTTTCCCTATAAAATCTAGGTAACGTACATTTTCCTGAGGAGAACTCTAGGGTGAATGGCACCAAATGCGTCAAAAATGTGAGGGAATTAGTGTTTTGTAGGAAAAATCCACCCCCATCCCTCCCTCCTTCCCGCCCGTCCTCTCAGACCAAAAACAGGCACAAAAACAAAGCAACAATCCCAAGAAAAACCAGAATTCCTCGGATAATTTTGCATCCTTTGACAGGATAGCTCAGTGTTTCTTGACATCTTCGGCAACCCAGCCATGTGGCTCAGCCCCTTCCGATTGCCGGTTTTGTTTCCAACAGGGTTCGGAAGGTAGCGACGATAGCCACAGGTGCAGAGTTATGGGTTTCCACTCGGTCTAGCACTGTGAAATGTGGCAATGTCATCAAAACTAGTCAGCACCATTGACCCAATCCAGACACCCACCAGAACAAAGCAGGGCGAGTCTAGAAGGAAAGACTGCAGGAACCCCATATTGGTGATTAGTGGGCTTGCCCCACACAGTATGCCTTTGCTTGCGCGGGCAAAAGTCGGAGCCATGTTGGTGAGCAAACTTGCCGGATGTGGCGACACGTCTGAGCCTGAATCCGCCCGCAAGCCTGGCTCGGAAGGCGGAAAATAGGACGATCTTTTGAGCAGGCCCTCCCCTAAGGGTGGGCGCAAGAGCCTGAACACCATGAGCGGTGGTCCTCACATGACCATGGAGCAGGTGCACTTGTGGCTTGCGGACACACAGGGGAATATCGGGCTTCAAGCATTATGTCTGCACATGCAGAACCGTCGAGTTTGGGTCTAGAGGGATGTGGGGCTAACTCTGGCTCGGGACTATGCCTATGATGTCACGTAGCCGACTCGACATCCCTGAGATTCAAAACAAAAAACATGTTGAATTGGAGGTGGTCCGGACTTTCCAGCCCTGCAAACTCTACGATGGCATCAGTGAGCGCCATGTGACTGTGGAGGTGGATGGGGCCCCTCGGCTTCTCTTGAGACGACAACACATCACGACAAGGTTTGTGAACCAAGCCCTTCCCGTGTCTTTCGACGGAGTTCCAGCTAGAATGTGAGTTGAAGGCCTTGGCAGTTGTCTCTCCAGCGAGGGGTCCATGGAACTTTGATGGAAGCTACTCCTCTGAGCTTTGCCGACCCTGGAAACAGATGCAAATAGCTGCTTGGATGGGACTGTTCGACCCCTCCCCCACTTCATCGAGTCAAGGAAATGGAAGAGGTGGAGATTGACCCCAAGGAGGCGACAGACGGTGAGCGTAGACTGTTGCATCGAGCAGACTCTTGCAATGCTGAGGTGTTTAATGCTACCATGCCAACACTTCTCCGATCCGGTTCAGCAGATGCCCAGTTTTGTTGCATAAAGCTACTCCGTGGAGTAATGAGCACCTGAATGCCTCCCTGCCCAGAAGAAAACAACGATTTGCGAAAGTTCTTAGGGTGTCCAAGAATTGAAGTCTGAAGCCGTCAGACTGCTATGAGACATGTTTCGTACGAGCCGCCTCGACGACCCGCTCCCAGCATAGAAACATCAATCCATCTGCTGTAAGAGAGAACCCAAACAGTGGGATCCCGATGACAACGGCCTCTTAACACAGGTACCTTCTTAATCCAACTGCCGTTGTGAAAGGGGCCGAAGATATGGAAGCCGGATGGCACACCCCCGGGCCCCAACGACTTCCACAAGCTGCCGAAGTTGTGCACTTCAGCCGCACTTTGCGTCAGAGTTCGATTCTGAGCATCTTGGTTTCTTGGCAGGCTTAGTCTGCATTTCGACATGGCATACTAGATCGCCATTGACAATGCGGGATGGGCCTCTGCAGTGGTTTGTGAGTGGCACACAAACAGGATCTGAATCTGAACTGACAATTCATGGCATGAAGTTTTTGCAGACACTCTAGGTTCAAAGATACCAAGCTTTCATCATGTTCCATCCCAGCTCTCGATGTGTTGTACGTTGGCCCAGGGAGCTCTGTTGTTCGGCAAAGTGCATTCGACGGAGAGAACCGGCCGAGGCCGATCACACCTCGACATGTCTGCAGCGAACGGCCTCAACAAGGACCAAACCGATTGTGAGGGCTTCTGTTTAGCGATGCCTGGATGCTCAAGGCATCAAGAAACAGCCGCGAAAGTTCCTTGCTGAAGCTGGGAGAAGCGAATCTTCACCGAAACTAAGTAGGCTTTGGTGTGGACCACGCATCATCATCAGCATCATCAGTTCATGCGTGCAGATGTTGACAACGGCGCGCCTCGAAGTATTGCTGTTTATTTTTCAGTTTGCAGCTGTTGAGGCTGGCTGGGCCTTAAAGAGCACATGGAAGACGGAACTCTGAGTACAACTCTACTTAACTGGTTGCTAGCTTTTGTTTCGTGCGGAACTTCATAGCTTGTAACTGCGCGGTTTCACCATGGCATTGGCGTGGCGATTGTCTCGCAGAGGTGCACCCGCAATGCAGGTAGCACCGCGGTCAACCCTACATGTGCAAAAGCGCTCCTTCCTCTGAAGGTCCAATCCACTTCCCAGGCTCAATTTTCTTGATAACAATCGGAGTCGGGAGTCTCAAGATTGGAGCTGGAATGCCGTTCTTCACACCCCAAGCGAGCACCTGTGTTCTTGGCCTTCCTTGAAGCATCACTTGCCCGAGTCTCACAACAAGTTCGGTACGAAGTGGATGTCAAACCACCGAAGACCCGAACTCCTCGAACTTCAGAGCTATGCCAGGATTGGGTGTACTATACCTCTACTGAGCGCAAAATGTGCGTGCTACAGGCCGCGAAAATTAACAAGCAGCGGAAAGCGCTTCGCGATGCTCGGAGCGCGGAATGAGCAGTTGAGATGATAGTTCATCCACGACAGAGTCGATGCAGATAGATCTCACAGCATTCCTCGGGAGAGAAACAGGGTGACTACACTCGGCTTCAGGAGGTTTGGGGTTGTGGTGATCACGTGTGTTTATGTGTAGGTCTTCACGTGGTCTGTTGTGCGAAAAAGCACACATTTCTCACTCAGACCGTGGTATCATGCATTCAGCGCAGCAAAGAAGCAGGGGAATAGCGGGACGCTTTAAAACGCAAGACATGAAGGAGAAAGCAATCAGGCTCTTGGCTTCAACATGCTTTGACTTCGTTGCTTCTCAAGCCTCGCTCCGGTCACACAGCAAACTTAAATCACTGATGGCTTGAAAGTATGTGATTTGCTTCCTCCAGCATCGTTGGGATCGGATGTTCGACGAGCATTACAGTGTCCACCAAGACCGCACATCCAAACCCTGCGGTTCCTTGCCCACATGGAGCCTTCTCCAAAGCGGCGGCGATCACGCAGCGTGGAGCCCGGCGAAAGAGGCCTGTCAAGCTCAGTCAGGTTCAAGTACTATGACGCCCTGAGCTTATTGAACTGAACGGCAATGAGCGGCATGTTTAGATCCTTCAAGGTCCTACAGTACGATGCGTCAATTCACAGCAGTTCGTTCAGCTGCGGCTTCAGAGCACATGTTTCAAGTTTGCAGGTGTTCAGCAGGGCGAATCTGCTGGCCTCACAGGCGAAGTCCGCAGGCAAGATGACCGCACATAAGCTGCACACCGCTCCTACTAAAGATGAAGGAGATGCAGGGTCGATGCTTGTTAACGGTGTTGTGGGCCCGGGGGCCAGGAGACAAACCAGACAAGCACAATCATCCTGCCTTTGGGCTGGCAAGACGCTTAAGTCGGGGAGTGTTTGACCTGTGAACACTCTAATGCTATGGTCATGGTTTCCTATGTATGCGGACAAACTCACGGCCTCCTTGTCCCCGATCCAAAAGACCTCGGTGATGATCACATACCCTGGCGATACTGCTCGCTCTTGCGACATGGCTCGTGTTTCCCGGACACATGCTGCAAGCAAGGATCATGACAAACTGCTGCAAGCACATGGAGGTCGAAGGCTCCGGCTCTCCCCCCTGTCGAAGTTTCCGATACACGCCATGGAGCCGCTTAGAGGTTCGGTTTCACTCTGGTGAAGTTTGCGCACAACTCGAGGCTATTGGCTGAAGGACTGCTTCGCGAAGCGGCGGCATGCTGCGAGCGTGAAGCTGCGCTGTTCCCAAAGTGGCCCTGGCCCCAATCAGAAGTGAGGTCCATTGGGTTGGATCAGTCTTGAACCCATGCTTGATGTTGGCACTGTGCCTCGTGAGGTCCCAGCCTTGGTTCTTGCGCGGATTTGTCCACGATGTGGCACACGAGCACGAGCAGGTTGGACATCAGACATAAGTTGCTTGTCTTTGTATCTTTTTGCATGTTGCACACATTTACTTGCAAAGTTTCGATCAGCTGTAATTTTAACGCTGCGCCGCCCGCCTCGGCTCCTCAGGTGCAGGCAGGGGCCGGGTGAAACGGCAAAAGCCTTCTGTATCACTCAGGAAATCTGATCATGTTACGGCTATATTGAAATTTCTCTGAGCAGGACTCCCACGATTCAACAGGTGCGGGGGCGCCGTAGAGCTGCTTTTTCAGTGAGGACAAGCTCAGCTTGGAGATTCTGCCCAGAGCGGCACCACAGCCGCCACGACGTTCTTCGTTGAACAGGTCAACCCTTTGAACTTTTCCTTTCATGACACCGAGGAGAAGATCGACAAGATCGAGGAAGCCTTCATCTCTCAGCCCCTGACGCCTACCGCAATGGTGTTGGATTTGGGATGCACGAGAGCTGTGGCTTCAAGAGTGGCCGCGCAGGACCTTATGAAGTTCTGCGATCAGAATCCGAACTGTGGCATTTGGTACACCATCGCTGAGACCACGTCTCAGTGCACCTTTGCCAACTCCGAGTCGACCAAGTGCAACCAGAAGTTGGTCATTTGCAAGTACGACCGGGAGTATGCAGTTCAATCGACAGAGTTCGACATTGTGGAGCAAGGGCATGTTCCTATTCTCATGTCCTTGCCACAGGTGCACAACCTCAGGTTCCAGTTCGAGCTCCATCCGGACAAGGCATTGCTTAGCAGTCCTATACTGGGTATTCGGAACGTGAAGCTTAGGGTTGCTCCTAGCTCGCATCTAGTACTTGATCTTCTCGATCTCAGTAAGTTGATGTGGAACGTTCGCTTCGACAAACACAAGAAGTCGAGCTTCATCACTTCTCCCACTACGAGTACGGGTTCCATCAGAAGACCCAGGGAAGCTCTTCACAGGAAGAGGTGCCAAAGAATCTCGTGCTGGCGACGGATGATACGGCCAACCCTGTGGCTGCGGTTCTCGAATTGGGTACTTCATCGAGCCTTACCGCCTACCGGCTGCGGCCCCATCAGGGGTCCGGCTCAACCCCTCAGGCATGTCTACGACGCCCTTCTCTCGCCCCATCATCGGCAGGCTACCAGCCCACATCTCCCATTTGAGACGTCCGTGTCCGAAGTTTCTGGCGTCTTGGAGGGGGCTGGCATACTGCTGGCTGCCCTCCCTGGCTTGTTCTACCTCGGCACCATTGCTACCGAGACAGTGCCACGTGCCTTTGCAGTCCTCTTACAGCGTTGCGTGAATGAAGTGTCCGCCCGACATGGGCGCGAGTGGGTCATCAACGAACCCGACATGGAGATGATTCCAATCCACAAGCAGATGCAGAAGGTCAAGTACGAACCCAAAGATGGATTTGTGCCCATTCCGTTGGAGTACCTGGACAACAAGCGCAAGACGATTATGGAGTTCTCCAAGGGCAAGAGTGTGACTCAAGAAGATGTTTGGCGTTCTACTGAGCGTTCTACCACGAGGACAACTGATTCTTGGAATGGTAGGACAATCTTCAATATTTTGCCTGGAGGTGTCGAGAGTAGGACCTCGGTACCAGCTAAGTCCCGAGATCCCGCTCGTGGACATGATTAGCAAGGGCAAGCCTGAAGACAGCTCAAAGAAACCAGAGGCATGAGGAAGCTTTCCTCAATGAAAGGAACCGGAGCAAAGGAGAGTTAGCACCGAGGGAAGCGGTCCACAGGGACCGGCACCCAAGGACGCAGCTCCTCTTATGGCTCCTGAAGATGATCCGGATCTTCAAGAATACGCGCTGTCAGATCCTGAGGAATCTGATTTGCTCCCTCCGAGAGCTCGCAAGAACCTAGGAGGATCGCGCTTCCATTGCCAAGCCAGGAGGTCTCAAGGGCCTCTCTCCGCAGTATCAGTGCATGTTGGAAAAGTTGAGCAATGATGTTGAGCTTTACAAGTTGCATGTGAAGCATTACCACATGAGTTCAGCTCAGTTTCGACGAAGGTCCAGCATGCTTGGGCGGCGGGGCTTGAATGAGAAGGATGGGACCATGCTGCGCTAGCCAAACAAGGGCTACGCTCAGTCAGCCTGCACTTGGAGAGCTTCGGAGCAACCTCGACGAAGCCGACCAGGCTGCTCCTCAAGACAAACCGTGACCTCCCGGCTACTCTGCGCAAAGGCCTGCCAACCTACGACGACTCGGGCTACTACACGGGCCCCCTGCCTCTGTTGGATACGACCACGTCGGCGGCGAGCCAGCGCATGCTGGCTACATCCTCCCTCGGCGAGTGGCCCTCGGACTTTTCCCACTGGCTGGCACAGCTTGCCTTGGCGACCTGCACTACTGCTTCGACTGCCTCCGGATCGGGGGAGCCACCAGTGCAAGATACAGCGGTTCAGGAGGAGCTCGGCTACATCACCAACCATCCAGAGGGACCGCGGCTACAGGGCGGCCAGGGCCCCCCACGGCGATGCCACCAGAACGACGGGATAAAAGTGGTGGGCTATGTTCTCCTGGGCGATGGCCCCGGCACTCTCGGGGACATGCTGAAGGCGCGGGTTCCGAAAATGAGCTAGAAAAAGGCCTTCCGTATGGCTATACTGGTCCGGGATAACCGGCTGCACGAAGAGCTTCTGCAACTCCTTCAGAGCTGGATAGAAGGCCAGGACCTCAGCGAGCCCAACCTGCTAGAAGATCCGCCTGGACAACCTCTACGGCTACGGCTGCTGCGGGCGATCCTCGAGGCGGCGGCCGACCCGGATAGAGACTTCCTGCGTCGGGCCGAGGAGGGCCTGCCTTTGGGGATACTGGAAGGGCTACCTAGAACTCCACATGTGTTCGAGGAGCAGACCTCCTGGCGGCTAGACAATGCTCCGTGGGAACCGGCGCTAGCATGGGTGCCGAACTACTCCGTGGGCGACCACCGGGATTTCGTGCGGGCTAAGTTCGACGAGGACGTGGAGGAAGGCCCCATGGAGAAGATGACCCTCGGCGAGTTCAAGGCGAGGTTTGGCGAGCACAGGGCGATCGCCGCCCTGGCCGTGATGTCGAGGACGAGGAGAAGGATAAGAAGAGGATAATCCACGACGCGACCCACGGCGTCAGGGTGAACCACCGGATACGCTGTCGAGATAAGATCCGAGCTCCAGGGGCTAGGGAAAAGAAGCAGATCCTCCGCGAGCTGATTCGCTGTGGCGAGATTGCCTTCTCGGTTGTGGGGGATATCTCAAAGGCCCATCGGAGATACAAACACCAGGCTAGTGAGCACGGCTTCATGGGCTGCCAGATAGACACCGAGGAGACGATTCCCGGCGACCCGGATAGCCAGATTGTCTACGTCAACAAGGTGGGCACCTTCGGACTTTACCTCGAGGCCCTGGGGATAGGGACCGAGGGGAGGAAGGGGATTTCTCTGAGCTACCTCCTCCTTTCGGTCCTGGGATATCCCTTCAAGTGGGCGAAGACTCGTGGTGGCTTTAGAGTGGAGTGGCTGGGAATGGAGACGGAGTACTCCTCCTACAGGCTATAGGGATGTCGAAGAAGCGGGCGACCTGGCCAAACGACAAGGTGGATGCAGCAAGGGCTTGGGAGGCTAGGGTTTGCCGCCATCGCCCTGGACTGGCAGAGGCCCTTCCTGGGGCCACTCCATGCTTGGAGCGCGGCTATCTAGGGGAAGACGGGATACCTCATTATCCCGACGATGCTACGAGTCCTGATGCGGTGGCTAGCCGACAAGCTCGACCAGGGGGAGAGGCTACAACGTCCTGCGACCCTAGCTTTTTCACAGACGCTAAGGCTGAGTCCGATAGGGCCTGGATAGGGGGCTGAAGCCAGGACCCTGGTTTTCACTGGAAGTGGATAAGGCCTGGGCTCCTTGGGCATTTTCTAAAGGCGATCCCAAGAAAGTGATAGCTGCGCTAGAATTGCTAGCGACCCTCGTGGGGATACGTCTCTGGGTCTGCGAGGGCGAGGATAGGAAGACCTCGCGAGTTGCCATCCGTGGATATACGGATAACAAGTCCAATGAGGCACTTGTGAAGCAGTACAGTTGCTCTCGTCCCTGCTTGAGACCTCTGACACGTCGTTTGTGACTACACAGGCGGCGCGAGCACTCAACAAGCAAAAAAAGAGGCACTTGTGAAGAAGGCTATGACAACCAAGTCAACCAAGTATCCCTCTATGCTAATTTTAATGAAGGTGGCCGAAGAGCTATCCCAGAAGAACTGTGAGCTACAGCTCCAGTGGATACGTAGGGACATCAACCAGCTAGCGGATGATTCAAGGAGTTCGACCCCGCTCAGAGGATAGACCTGAAGGGGGAGGAATTCCAGTGGCGTGTCCTGGGCCGGCTACTCGCCCATGCAGATAGCTTCTACAAGGAGCTAGGCACGCGGAAGCGAGGGACCCCGGATAGGGTGTCGAAGTTCAGCCGAAAGGCCAGGAAGCTAGATCCCTGGTAGCCTGAGTGGCGATGCGTGGGGATAGATAGCCGAAGGCTATCGGATATCTCCAGGCAACCTGGGATAGTTGCCACTTCAGACAAAAGTGCGTCCGTGCTAGCTGAGTGTGCTGTTCCGTTTTGGTTGTCGCTCGGCTAGCTCGCAAGCTAACTACTACTCGTTACTACTGTCGTCCCGGTGGTGCTACTGGGGATGGTGGCGGGATATAGGAGCTAGTGCACGTACCTCGTGACGAGGGACGAGTTACGACTATGTGTGCTAGCTAACCTATTTCCACTCGAAGCTATTGAAGGTAGCTTCGCTAGAAACGAAGTTTCGTGTGCTATCGTCGCACGCAGGAGAGTTGCCTCTGACATGCGAAGACAGGATAGCTGTGACTTGGGATGGCTACGGATGCCTGTGACCGTTGCCATTCTGGATAAAGTCCCCCTACAGGGGGGGGGTAATTTTGAAGTACCCACCCTTCCCACCCTGGGGATAGATAGCCGAAGGCTATCGGATATCTCCGGGCAACCTGGGATAGTTGCCACTTCAGACAAAAGTGCGTCCGTGCTAGCTGAGTGTGCTGTTCCGTTTTGGTTGTCGCTCGGCTAGCTCGCAAGCTAACTACTACTCGTTACTACTGTCGTCCCGGTGGTGCTACTGGGGATGGTGGCGGGATATAGGAGCTAGCGCACCAGAACAAGTTTGCCTGGGATCAATAAACGGACAGCCCTACGGCTACTCGGTACGGTTTCCGTTTGGTTGCACAGTGTGCGGCCAATCATTATTGAGACTGTTTTCATTTGGATCTCAAAAATGCTTTCCCTCAGGGGGAGCACTACAATCTGTCATCGCGACTGGTTGTGGTTCAGTTGCCTCCGGACATCTGCTTGCCAATTTGGATGGTCGGTTTGTGCCTTCGACCGGTCTAGGGTCTACACGATACACCGAGGAGATGGTGGAATCGGTTGGAGAAATTCCTCCGGTCTGTTGGCATGGAACCGACTCGAGTTGGCCGATGCACTTATGTCGCATACGACGGCATCGAAGGCAAGAAGAGTAAAAGCCACCTTGCAACAGGAAGCTTTTCTCAGGAGAAGGAACCTGAAGGAAGCACCTCGCTTGAGGTGGAACCTGCGTACCTCAAGGAGCTTGCCCTTCATGCCATGTCATGCTACGCATACGATGAAGGAAACCGTGTTTCCTCCGACCGTGCGGAGGAGAGATCCTATCTTTCATGTCCCGACATTGCTCAGTGCTTCAACACCGAGACCAAGAAGATGGTTGACTATGTTACTATGTTTGGAGACCTGTTACTGATAGTAAGCTTTTCGGGTTCTTTGGCAGTGGTGCTTGTAAGGAGAGAGGTTGGTTCCCTTACGAGAACGGGCATGCCCTCGTTTCTCATAGTGCCAAGGCTCTCCGTTCTCCTGCACCTGTCTCTCAGGTCAAGGACTACCGTTACCGTGTTTCGATGATTCTCCCGAAAGGAACATGGTGGATTGTTGAAAGGGCCCATGACCTGAGGTTGGATAAGGATGGCAAGACCTGTTGCCTAGAAGAGGAAGCTGGGGTTCTGTTCTTCTTATTCCTTCCAGAGAAGGCTTGAAAAGGTCGAGAGTCTCTCTGAGCTCTCGCCCGAGTTGGTTGACCAGCTTCTGGAGCACATCGTTGATCCTGTGCATGGTATAGTCCGAGAAAAGGCCGTAAGACAGTTGGAGTGATAAGTCTTCATGTTGATGATCTCATCATAAGTGGAACCCCTGAGTTCCTCATTGGTTCCTTAAGAAGATAGGGGAAAATTTCACTGTTGGCCACGAGGACAAGAATGACCTCACGTTCACGGGACAGCGAGTTCGTTGGGTCCTTGATGCGCAGGGCAGGAAGAAGTATATGTCGACATACCGTGTGATAAGACTCTCCATACCTCTTACTGTACAGATCATTGCAACCGGCTTCAGTCGAGGACGCAATTTCAGGCATGCTATCCATTCTCTCGCTTGGCTTCCGCATCTGCTGCTCTCACGGTCGGTCACTGTAAGGAGTTGAACTACTTGTGTCGACAAGTTCGCAGTGAAGAGGTTGAGTTGCGGGTGTGGCCAGTGACTGGATCACCGAGGCTTCTCGGAATTCCTGATGCAGCTTTTCGTAACAACAGCGACAAGTCTTCGCAGAGAGCGATGACTATCTTTATTGCAGATGAGAGGGTCAAGAATCGAAGAGACACCCGAGGCTCATTGGTCTTCTTCGAACCTACCACGATTAAGAGAACGACCCTTAGCACCACGGTCGCTGAGCTTTATGCTTTGATGAAGTGTTTTGGTACCTGTCAAATGCGTCGTGGTTTGTGGAAGGATATAAGCGGTCTTGATGCTGAGATTCACATGCGAACTGACGCTAATAATCTCGTGTCTACTGCTTCTACTACCAGGAAACCATTCACATGATTCAAATGCTGAGGAAGGAAGCTTGCTCAGGGGGCTATCGCTGATCTTTCTCACGTTCGAACCGAACATGGTTCATCTGACTGTCTCACGAAACGTAGCGCGAATCCTCGGAACCTCCTGAACTCTGTTCAAGATGGGTGGTTGAAGGAAATCGATTCACATCCTCCTTTTCGTTCTATGATTGAGCACAAAGCCTTCTTGAACGCCTGGCTCCGTAAGGAGTACGCGGTTTTAGATTTTAGGTCAAGTGCAACATGTCATGTTCATGCCGGAGCGTTTGTGAGTCTTGTGCTGCTTCATGTGTCAGCTGTCAGTGCAATTCAGTGCATGTACATTCTGGAAAAGTTGTTGGTCTCTTTTTATATGTGTGCCTGCATTGCTCAAGTGCTCAAATCAACTGGTTCAAAACTCTAGAAGGTAGCCCACAACACCCATTCCACTTCTGTTACCAGCATGGCTGCGGAAGGACACGCCTCGATGGATACTGGAAGCTCCTCTCAAGAGGAAGCACCAGTGCAGGTCTACTGGACGCGAACATTGGATGCAACCTCAAGGTTGATATCCAGACTGGCGTTCCTGACTTTGTCATGTATCTGAAGAGCGCGTCCTGGGAGCCACGTCGTGTACTCTTGGAGATGGCGACTTGGTTATCTACGCCTTGGGGATAAATCGTGTCTTTCCTCGAGATGCACCTGTGGCCTCCCTCAAGATCAAGCCGGAGCCTGTTCCTAGCTTCTATGGACAGCAGGATGTTACGGCATACTTCCCACCTGGGGAGACAGCCGTAACAAGGATTTTGGAAGGACTCTTTATGAGGAGAGCCACCCGGGAACACATAGTCTGCAGACTGTTTCCTGGGCTGCCTGGGCTCTGATGAGTTGGTCGCGCTCTCGACAAGGAGATCTACGAGGTCTCCAAGCTCAAGCACGACCGTGGCAGCTGTGCCGTTCGTACCCCAAAGGCCCTATCTGGGCTTCTGCGACACAACGATCGGGTCACTCTGGGAAAGTATGTGGAAGTCTCCCTGGAAAGCATGATGCGACAGAAGGTTCGTCCCTTCGATTGGAACCCGAGGAAGTTCTTCAGCTTCCTCATGGCCAACTCAACGGCCCGTTTCAACATTTGCGTCGCCCCCAAAGCCTTGTCCTTCAATCGCTTCATCGACTGGGACTTTGATGTTGGGGTTGCTGGCATTCAGGGACACAGCCGGGTTCCGGAGCAGGTGTCAGAAGCCGCCATGATGGCGGAAAGACTCACCGTGCAAAGCCCGATTGGAATACGTTCCCAGGGCTCGGTCCTTTGATGGCAACTGTTCTGGAGTGGGGACACAGTATGTTGTATGACCAGTGGGCGGAGTTTTCGCCAAAGCGGTCAGAATACAGCATACACGTCTCTGAGTGCGGCTACTGAACTCACACGCGCTTCGTGCCTTCTGAACGACCGGGGTTACAACGCTCATACTCCTCTCCTGATCGAGGTTCACGCGAACCAGTACACAGGTGGACGGAAGAAAGCGCTGAACCGCAATCCCGAGACCATGCAAGAGGCAGTGGATAGGAGGCAAGAGAGACAAAAGGCGAACAGGGCGCGTGGATCCGGTGCTGGAGCAGGCTCTCCACAGGGAGAGGGAGCTTCTGGTGCACCTTCGTCTGGTTCTCAACATCCCCCAGAACCCGCACATCCTTGTGGTGGCAAAGCAGAAGGCGGCAAAGGAAGGCCGTTCAATCGTGTTCGCGATGCACCGATCGTTCCAATCTACCAGCGGAACATCTGCCGGTGGGGTGGTGAGCATTGTGATCGGACTTGGGATGGTGACATAAGAGTTTGTGGACTGGGTGTCTCACGGAATGCTTCTTTCAGGAGAGAGCATCCATTCACCGCTTCACAGGGAGATGCTTTTCTCAAGAGAAGGTACTTCCTAAAGACCTTGTCCAGAACAAGAACATACTCATCACACGACAACATACTTCAAGCCCTTACATTTGCCTTGCCGCAAAGATGTCATGCTGGTATCAAGTGGAGCTAAGCTCTACATTTTATGTGCAGTATGCTTTCCATCTGGAGAGGGAATTGAACACAAGTGGGCAACTTTCAATCAAAGATTTGAACCGAAGATCCGTTTGCGTTTGTGCGCGTGTTCTGCTTTCTTTTCATAAGCTGTCTCCAGGCTGAGATGTATAGCTTCTCGCAAGTCGCAGGAGTCCAACATTCCGCGTATTAATTCGCTTGGGCAACAACAGGCTTGTAGAATGCCGACTCCACGGCCATGCAGTTCTACGTGTTTTAAATTTGTTCCTGGTTGTTGCACATCCAGGTGCCTGTCTGTTTCACGTATCACTTGCTCAAGGTTCTAGTACAGCAGAGATCTACAGCTGCGTGCCTGTAGTAAAAAGAGACTCCTGGGTGCCTGTGTTCCCGTAGGGGATACACGCCCAGGTTACATCTCAGGGAAGGGGGGGAGGGGAGGGAGGTGGGGCAGCAGAAGAACAACAGGAAAAGAGGGATCGGGGGGGGGAAGGCCAGAAAATCCGGTAAAATGAAGGGAAGCCGGGCAAGGGGGTGGCAATTTCCCGCTATCGAGATAATCTATGGACGGATTGGCAGGTTCAGTTCTGCTCAACTCAACCTGCTTTGCCAGTCGAGGGTGGCGTCCGGGGGGTGCCTAGTTGCTAACACGCCCTTGAGTCGTTTCAGTATGCATTTGGGCACTTGTCTCTTCTAAAATATTGCCTGTCCCCCTCGGTGGGTTTCCATACCCTCGAGAAAATCGCGATTGTCTTGGGATGAAGGCACTTTACCATGCAGTCCTTCCTTGTTCCTTTGCGTTGCTAGCATTCCAGCAGATTCGTGCAGTACAGAAAGCATAGTTACTTGCAACAAAGCTTGCCGACTTGCAAGACTTATGTCAGGAGACGTCTGCCAAAATGGCTCTGCCATTTTGGCCCAAGATCGTGGACCGTGGGTCCTTCATAATTTGAAACATTCGCTCCCGCTTTCTCTTTGCGACCGTCGATCATGGCACTCACTCCCGTCGCCAATGTCGATGACGTCCTGGCTTCTAGCATGGAGACCGTTGAGAGTTTGGTGCCCCCTCGTGATTTCGCAGACAGTGATCAGGAATGGGAAAAGCCCGACGATGAAGTGGCTTTGGCTCGTGCTACCTTGGCACACAATGTCCATGCCCATGAGGATGAGTCGGCCAATTCGGCATTGGCCTCCTTCACGACTTTGGAGGTAGATGACACCAGCATGGACTTGCGACTCCAGGAAATGGAAGCTGCCATGAAACGGCTGTTGGCCAAGGGCAGCGAGATGGTGGCGGTCAAGGAAGACAGCCCCTTGTCCAAGGACATGGACACCACGGGATCGGAGGTGCCCACCACAGGTGAATTTTTCCCTTTTTTTGCTGCTACTGATGACCCCATGGACAAGCCGGCGGTGCCGACCACAGGTGACTTTGTCCCTGAGGGTGCTGCTACGGATGACCCCATGGACAGGCCGGAGGTGCCAACCACAGGTGACTTTGTCCCTGAGGGCGGCGACACGGTGGCCAAGGACGATGCCAACAAGCCCAGGCCCTACTCGGCCCTGCCCGCCGGCACCCTGGAGGAGAAGGTCTTCAGAATTGAGGGCTTCCCGGAAAACTTCCCCGGCATCGGCAAGAAGAGTGCAGACTGGGCCCAGCAATTGACAAAGGAGGAGATCGCCTCCTTGTTCTCCGAGCTCAAGGCGGAGCAGTGGAACCGCCCGGCTGTGGAACGAGTCCTTGAGGTGTACCAAATCTACAAACGACAGCTGGCACAGGAGAAGATGCTGGCCGCCCCCTACAACCGTGCTCGCAGACGAGTGGGGCACAGCAGCATGGGCCAGCTTGACCCGGGCAGCACGGGGGCTACCCTCATGTGCCCGAACTGCTTTTCGGATTGGCAGCGGCAGGACAACAAGGCTGAGGGGAAGTGTAAGCTCTGCCAGAAGTCTGTCATCGCCGTGGACAAGGGCCCGCCCTCGGCAGAGATCAAGCTAGGCCAGTCCTCCTGGCGAATGTTCTGTTGCCCCAAGGGGTGTCACATGGCACACGGATGCAGACGAGGCCCAGAAGACATTGGCTCTTGGGCCCAGCCGCCACCCAGGCCCACGGATCAGAAGGAGCTGAGCTTCGCCGACCAGGTGCCTATGGCCCTGAGGCTTAGCTTGGCTCACACGGTGGCAACACAGCCTTTCGACGAGGTGCAGTTTGCCGACAAGGAGGCGGGGGACAGACCCCACCTCCGGGATGACTGGCAACCAAGCCAGGAGACGAGGGCTTTCCATCCCCAGCTGGCGGCGGCGATGGACATCACCAAGAAGAGCTCGGGCCCGGTGGACAAGCAGCCCAAGAAGCCCACGGAGGAGGAGTTCTTGGATCACATCAACCCCCAGCTGGTGCTCCTTCAGGCAGCCCTTCTTCGAGCCGATTGCCCTCACCATGGAGGAGATTGAGGCACAGGTTGCAATGGGCACTAGGCCCCCCCTGGATAAGATCATCGGCCCGTTCCATGCTGAGGGGGACGGGAACACCCACTGGAGAAAGGAGGTGCAGACGTGGGACTTGGTTAGCCTCTTCTCCTGCTTCGGCCACACCTACTCGGCCAGGCACCTCTACGCGGTGTGGAGCCACCTGCCGATCACCGTCAGGCCCCACAAGAGAGGGGCCAAGAACAAGCAGCAGAACCTGCAGCGACGAGACGACCACCGTGATTTGATGAAGGAGGCCAAGGAGTTTTTGATTCTGCACGACCTCCCGGTGCCCACGACAAACCAGGAGTGGAAGCAGCTCTACCGCGAAATCGGCTCATTTTTCGCTGCCAAGGTCTTCATCAACCGTACGCCGCAGGTGGTCTTGGATCTCCCTGTTTCGGACATCCATGACTCCAAGCAGCACATGCGATTGAGAGCCGTATGTGACGAAAGGATCACCCTTCCTTTGAAGGCCTTCCGGCACTTCCCGGAGATCTACAACTTGCTCTCCAACTCGCTGGGTCAAGAGTCGGTGGTGGAGGTCAAGATGGCGTGGCGCTGCAACACCGTGCAGTGGTGGACAGCCCGCCTCAAGCCGGAGTACGCCGGCCCCATCTACCGCAAGCTTGGCTACTCGGAGAGCCACATCAAAGGCCTCGGCTTGGGGGACAGGGACTCCTCAGCTGCCTTTGGCGCTGAAAGGATTCCCCTGGACCCGGGGTCGGAGCAGGAGCGCTCTCTCCCGCCCATCACCCCGGACAATGTCACGAGCGTGGCCTCGGACGACTACAAGAAGAAGAACGTGGGGGACAAGACGGCCCACGTCTTCTGGGCCAAGATGGAGTGCATGTGGCCTGGTCCTCAGCTCCGTTTCCCCTTGGGAAATCGTTGACAAGAAGAAGGGTGAGACTCGTGGGGGCTACGTTTGCCGCCACTGCAAAGGATTCTGGCGAAGTGGCAGAGGGGCCAGCCGTTTCCTTCTCATCACGGGGGAGCACAAAGGGAAGTCGGCCCAGCTCCAGCTCATCCTGGACGAGCCCCCCCAGCACCTCTACGAGTCCTGGGTCAAGGACCGGATCGAGTTCTACAAGAGGGTGGAGCCCACGGCGCCCCCCGTGATCGCTCCCTCCGGGTCAACCCGAGCCTTAGCTCCAGGCTCCGGTTCAGCAAGACGAACCTCATGGGCCAGGTCTCCGACATGGTCGGTGGTGCTCTCCAACCCGGAGCGGGATGGCCTCAAGAAGATCCACGAGCTTGCCGCCCGGCCTGAGCCCTGTTTTCTTTTGAACAAGGCATGTGGAGGGGGAACCCCTGCCAGGTGCCTATGGCCCTGAAGGGGGTCTCCTCTCCCTTCTGGTTGCTGTAGCTCATGTGCCTTGGGCCCTGAGGGGGAACTGTCTTAAGTGCAAGTACCTACACTACTCAGGACTTGGGCCATGTCACAGGCCTTTTCTTCGGCAACAGGAATGCCCTTAAGGGGAGGGGGTGGGACCTCCAGGCGCCTTTGGCCCTGATTGTTCCCCCCTTCCTCGAAAAGGGAACGACTATTTGCCAGACCTTCCGGCCTACAGACCATCGCCCCGTGCGAAAACAAGTGCCCTTGGACTGCATTGGTTTTTCTTCCCTCTCTCTCTCACTCTTCCCTACCTCTCCTTCTCCCGTAGTCGCCGTGGCTCAGGATGACTACCTTTGTATTTTGTTGCCCATCTCCCTTTGGGAGGGCCCTTGTCAGGGCCCCTGACCCTCTCATCTCTGCTCTCTTTGAGCAAGGCATTGGCCCCCTTCAGTCTGATGGCGAGGTTCTTGCAGGAGTGTTACTAGACCCGATCATCAGGGGGTCGGGTCGCTCCTTTGAGGAGGAACAAGTTGATGTGACACGGCCCTGGGGGCAAGAAATTGTGGATTTCATGGCCCGTTGTAGGCCTACCCAGGAACTGGATCGCGTACTAGGTGTCCCCGATGGGCCGCCACGATCTGTGGTCCTTTCATACCGCCCTACCCTGGTCTTCCAGCTTATTGTGGAAAGGGCTCTCTCTCTCTCTTCCCAGGCCCCACGGGGGAGGAAGATGCTCAGGGGATCCTCACCTCTCTCTGGGACCTTTGCACTAAGGTCGCTGCAGGCACTCCCTCTCACATGTTTACAGAGGTGATCCAACGAAGGGCAGAACTCGACCGCCTTGAGTGGCGCGAACTACGAGAAGGGATCTTGGTGGCCCCCTGTGCGGTGAGCCGGTGGCGCCACTGGAAACCGGGGAATGTCTCCGAACACCATTCTACCAACCAGCGGGCCCTGGAACGTGGCCTGCGGGAGAAATGGGGGGAAAGGCTCCTCTCTTATCTCCTCCCGGCTGCTGGACAAATCCCGCACATGGCGGCTATAATGCCCTCGGGCACCACTCTCATCTCTCTTGAGCTCAAAGGGGAGTTCATGGATCTCTTGGGAGATGCTAGATTCCGCACCCTCAGGATGAGATGCCTCTCCTATGAAGAGCTCAGGCGCCTTGGCTTCAAGGCCATACCATGGAAGGAACACGACGTTCGTGCCCTCCTCAACACTCTCCGTGATCAGGAGGTGTCTCCTCACAAACTTCAACAGGTGTGGGACACCCTCAAGTGGTTTGGTAAAAAGTTTGGGCTCCTTGCGGTTGACGGCCACAAGAATTGAGCTCATGGATGCCTTTATCTGTGGCATTGCAAGGTTCCAGCTTGGCTCCAGTGCCCGCTTCAGTGACCTTCAACATACTAGCCCGGATACCCTCAAGGTGACCTCCACAACCATTGAGTTTTCAGCCTGGCAGACCAAGACCCACTCGGCGGTGGCGATTCATAAAAAGCCGGTCCCACTCATCTGCCCAGCTATTGGCGACCCCTATGCCCTATGTTTGATGCCATGGACTACCTCATCCCGACCGTTGGCAAGGACTGTGACGGTTTCATTGCCAGGCCCGCCACCTCGCAGCGCGCTCTGAATTGGCTGCGCTCGGCCATGTCCAGGCAGGAAATCGACAAGGCCCTGTGGGAGGGCCTCACCTGGCACTCCTTCCGGGTGTTCATGCCGGACTGCGCCTTCCAAGCACACGTCCCTCGCGACCAACGGCAGTATCTTGGAAACTGGATGGCGGAGAGTACTGCGGATGTCTACACCCGGGAGAAGAGGAACGTGGTCTGCGCCATCTGGGAAAAGGTCACCTCGAACCTGGATCAGATCGACACGGCGGGCACCCGCACTTCGGTCATTGATCTCTCTCGCGAGGAACCGCAGCACCCCCTGGAGATTCCTGCTGCGGGTGTGCTCCCAGTCTCAGGTGCCAGCGGCCCTGAAAAAGGGAGCCCTCCGCGTTCAGTGAGGGACTCATCCACTCCTTCTCGCCATGCAGACAGCCCGGCGTCGAGCTGGCTTATGACGCAGATCCCGGCGGACGAAGTGCCTCCGCCTCAAGGACCTCTCACCCCTGTTGCCACCAAGGTGGCCCGAGGCAACAAAAAGCGGATCCACCTCTTGAATCAGGACCTCCGGGCTGTGGGTTGCGGTTGGAGCCCTTCTATGGACAAGGCGGAGGCCCTTAACGCCATAGATTATCAGGGCGACGTGAACTCCTACAACCTGTGTGCGAGGTGCTTCCTTCAGTTCTCCTTGCCGGCAGAGTTTCGAGCGGGGGATGCTCCCCCCGCGGGAGATTCCAGCGAATCGGCCTCCTCAGGTAGCCTGACGGATGACTCTGTGGACACGGCGTCGGAAGCGGAAAAGGTCACCTACCAGGACCTGGACAGGGCTCTGGCCTCCAAAGGCCAGCCTTAGATGGACGACATCTTTCAGTTTTGGGGTTCTTTTGTGCCGCCCATCCTTCGGCTGTGGCTTCTTTCTGGACGGCACAAAATTTTGGAACTCTTTTCTGTACAAGGAGGGTTCCCGATCCACAGGTGCCGTAGGCCCTGAAGGAGGGGACCCTCCTATGTTTCGGAACGGCCTCATTCTTGTCTGAGGTCTTCGACCGAAGGAGCATCCCGGGAGTCGGCAGCCACACCAATCCACCATGCAAAAGAGGGCTTGCGAGCATGGTCTTTTGGTGTGCCATTTTCATGCGGATATCTGACATTAGTTACTTGCAACAAAGCTTGCCGACTTGCAAGACTTATGTCAGGAGACGTCTGCCAAAATGGCTCTGCCATTTTGGCCCAAGATCGTGGACCGTGGGTCCTTCATAATTTGAAACCCGCCCTCCCTTCCCCATGGCGGCTTTAGCCAAGCCTCCAGAAACCATCCCAGATGCCTATGCCGACGACATCGCAGGGCTGCACTCGTCTGTCTCCACCCTGTTGGCAAGAAAACAGATCCCCTACTCTGTCCAGGCAGCTTTGGCCAAGGAGGGCTACATTACTCTGGAAGACATCGCCGACCGCTGGGACGATGCGTCGGCCGCCAGAACCAATGGCCCTAAGGATCTAGGTTTTGCCAGCGGGACCAATGGTTTCACAGATCAAAGCAGCGCTTTCACTGCCATGCGTCTCTTTCAGGCAATCAAAGCGGCTAAGGAAATGACCAAGAACCTCTATGCACCTCGATCCAGTGTCACGCCTGGCCAGGCTTCTTCGGATCGATCAGGCCTCGAAGTGCTTTGTGACCGACGCCAGCTCCTCACGGATTGGACTAAGGAAACGGGGCTCCCGAAGCCCAAACTTGAGGCCCAGGGAAGTGACAACCTTCTCAAGGCGCAGTTCCGCTTCTGCTCCAAAGGAGAACTCGGCTTCATCAATGCGAAATACATCATCAGTGCCTTGCCAGAGCTTGAAGAGAAGCCTTTCAAGACAAGGCGAAAAGTGACAGTAGACGGTTGGGACAAAGAAGAGGAGGAAGAGGAGCGGAGGCTCCCGACCACTCGGCGACATCTGGAAAGGATGCACCGCGTCTTCCGCAACAATCTTTCGATGTGTCTTCTTGCTTTCCCCCAGTTCTCGCAGTTCGATGCGTCTAAGCATGATCTTGATGATTGGTATGACTGGTTCTGGGGTCCGGACATTGCGGGGCGAACTCCAGCCCCGTCGGAGAAAACTCTCCTTTACGCTGAACGAAACGCGTGGAGAGCCATCCACAATCTGGTCTACGAGGGCAAATCGCTCAAAGAGGCCATGATGGAAGTTCGTGCTGATGCCCTCTTCTGGACAAGGGAAGTCTACGAGCGCGTGCCTCGGCCTGGGGAGAAGGGTCCGAAGGGCACTCCGAAGGGTGAGAAAGGCACTCCCTCGCCAAAGCCCCGGGCAAGGGGCCCTGGAAAGGCAAGCAAACCTGGCCGGCGTACCAGCCCGTGTATCAGCCCTTTCTTAAGCAGTCCACTAAGGGCAAAGAAGGTAAGAAGGGCACTCCCAAGGGCAAGGGCAAAGACTCCTGGCCCCAGAATTGGTCCAGGAATAATCCTAAGGGCACCCCCTTCTGCAGAGATTACCACATCAAGAAGCAGTGCCCCGGTAACTGTGGACGCTCCCACAACTGCCCGGTCACTAAAGACGGTTGGGTGTGCAATGCCCCTCCGAATGAGCACAGTCCGGACAACTGTCCCTACAAGTGAGGACTTCCAGTCCCAGGTGCCCGTGGCCCTGAACGAAGAGAAGTGTCGGAAGTGGAGACACGAGCTGCCCTCTCCACACCAGGTGCCCTTGGCCCTGAAGGAGTACAGGCACGGGACAGATCGCTATCTTCTTGTGGGAAGACCGCCCCCGCGCCAGTGGGCATGCAGCCCTCTGGTAGTGCTCCCTCGGATGACAAGCCCTTCTCTCTCGGGCCTTGGATTGAGGAACATTACCCGGGCTCTCTGCCTGCAAATTGTTCTCCTGAATGGCTTAATGGGGTCCCCGACCGCCTGGTCCGGAGACTCCAGTGGTCGGCCGTGAGGATGCTTCATCCCTTGAAGCGATCCTCCATGCTCAAGCCCCAGACCTCTCCTCGAGAGTTCTGGCCTTAGATTCCTCTAGGAAGCCCCCTGGTAAGGACCTCCTTAATAACACACTGTTTGGGTCTCTCTGTGCGTCGGCGCTGCAAGGAAGCATCTCCTTTGTGGGAGGATGCCCGGACCTCAACACCTGGGGTTTGGATAGATGGTTTCAGGACTCGGGTACTCTCCAGGCAGTTAGGTCCCGCTCGGCGGAGAACGCTTGGGGTATTGCCGCTCTCCCTGAGGCAACGCTCCACTCGGCGGATGAGGAGAGCACCCTGCTCCTTAGGTTCCTTCTGCTTGCATGGCTCGCCTTCAAGGCGACTTCGTCTAGTGCTACTGCTAAGGTCTTCTGTTTTCTGGAGATGGCTGAGGACCCTGCGCGAGGAGCCACTTCTCCGTCCAAACGACGCTCCTCATCGGCCTGGGCCACTTCGGCTCTGCGTGCGTGGACCTCAGATTTAGGTCTTGGTATTCTGCACTTCGATCTGTGTTCCTTTGGTTGGGTTGTTAGTCGTCCGTCTAGAGCCGTGACGAATCTTCCCCTCCAATCCTGGGAGGGTAAGACCTGCACACACACCCATCACCCCAAACCGGATCGTCCCGTGCCGGGGGACGCTCGACGACCTGAAGCCATGCTACAGTGTATCGCATCGGCACTAGCTGGTAAGCTTCGCGACACAGGCTCTCCAGCAAAGGATTCACCACCGGATCCTGTTTTCAAACTCCTTGCTGGTCCCTCGCTGGGACAGGAGCGTCCTCACTGGGCGGCTCAAGGGTCAGCACCCCCTGGGGCGGCTGTTCAACCCTCCCTACCCTCGCTGGGAGGGAAGCGTCAGATTGCTGGGTTTCCTGGTGCAGGTACCCAGGCAGGCGATCACTTGCTCGCTGCGACCCCGATGATTGGGTGTGATCGGCCTTCGACGCTACCGCTCTCGGAGAAGCTTACCCTCGACGATGCCACAATGCGTGTGACCCATGGTTTTAAGGTTAGGCCCCTAAGGGATGGTGGAGGAAAGACCTCTCCTGGTAGGACCCCTCCACACCTTCGCAAAGGACCGACGGCTCCTGCTCTGGGCAAGTTCATTCGCGAAAAGGCGGGGCCGTGGGTCCCCTCTTTTCTAGCCTCAACGGCCGCGGGTGCCAAGCAGCACCCCTTCCCGGAATCTGTTCTCAACGAGATTCGTGATTTCATCATGCCCCGGCGCCCCCAACCGGATGCTGGACAGCCCTTTCACTTGGACGTGATCAGGAGACTCCTGTGTGACATCCAAGATGTCGATGCTGAGTATCCGCAGATACTTAAAGAAGGAGTCCCTCTTGGAGTGGATACTCCTACTCTCCAATCTCCGGGCGTCTGGCCCTTGAAATCCGAACTCATTGGTGAAGAGTGGGACCCGGTGGAAGCTCCACCCCCCACTGGCCATGCTAATTACTCCTCCGCGGACACATTTAGGGAGGAGATCCGGGCCACCTTTGTTGAGGAAACCCCCTTGGGCATGGTCATTGGACCGTGCACCCGCGCCGAGGCAGCGGCGCATTGCCAATGTGCAGAGGACGAGCTCTGCCCCTGCCCCATGGCGGGGATTGATGAGTCGGACAAGATCCGTTCCATCTTCGATGGGTCTAAGGGTGGTGCTAATCTCCGTATACAGCAGAATACCGTAGAGAAAACCACGGCCCCGACGGTCATGGACTGCGTCCAATGCCTGCACTGGCTTCGGGCATCTCGCTCTCGTGGGAAACCAGGCGCCCATGGCCCTGATCCTGAGGAGCATGCAACCCTGGCTACTGCCCCAGGGGCGACAAGCCGGGAACAGGACGGTCCTTCGGGTAACGCAGACTCCAGCGCCGGCTCCGGCCTACCCTGGAGCTTCCCGGGCTCTGACGAGGACTGGATCTTGCTCAAGGCTGATGTTACTAAGGCGCACAGGAGAATCAAGATTCTCCTACGAGAGTGGCGTTACCAAGTTGCCCAGCTTGGTGAGGAATGGTGGGTTAACACCGTAGGCACCTATGGAATGGCCAGTGCCCAGCTCTACTGGGGAAGGATGGCTGCCATCCTTCTTAGGATTGTGTATGCCGTGTTTCCCGAGGTCGACTGGGGTTTTGTTTTTGTCGACGACTTTGCCTGGCTACTCCGTAAATCGAATTCCCCTCTTCTGGCAACAGCGATTTGCTTGCTGCTGCTTGCTCTCGGCACTCCTCTGAGCTGGAAGAAAACCCTGCTTGCTGAGGTCAATACTTGGCTTGGCTTTGTCATTGACCCAAAAGGACCCTGTGTGCAGATGGCCCGAGACAAGCACCTGCTTGTCATCGGCATTCTTGAAGAGCTTAAAAGCGGTAAAGTCATGTCGGCTTCTCAGATCGCTAGCGCTTTGGGTAGGCTGCAGTGGGCGACAACGGCCTGCCCCCTCACCAAGCCTTTCCTCCAACCCTTTTGGGCTTGGAAGAAGGCCTGCCTGACTGCAGGACGTCCGGGTAAGCTTATCCGTGCACTCTCAGCTCTGCTCCTCTCTCTTTTTGACCAGAAGTTCAGACAAGCATCGCCGTATGCCCCGCTTGCCATTTGGTCGGGGGCAAGTGATGCTAGCGCCTCAGATGATGGCAGCGCCTATGTGGGCGGCTGGCTTTCCAACGTGGACTCCCCGTCCAAGTCGGAAGTCTTCTGGTTCCACTACCAGGTCACTGCAGAGCGGCATCCATGGGCCTTTGACAAGGGCTGCCCGAAAAAGCGCATTGCTGCCCTCGAGATGTTTGGCACACTGATCCTTTCTCACTTTCTCATGGAGAAGGCGCCTGCGTTCATACCGAACCTCAGGCTTCCCCTGGTCAGCGACAACCAAGGGAATGTGTACTCGCTCCTGAACGATAAGTCCAAGAGGATGCCAACGTCGGTCATCCTCATGGAGGTACTGTACCAGCTGCACCGGCATGGTATGCAGCTCGCTCCCTCCCACGTCAAGCGTGACTTCAACACTTGGGCTGATGATCTGACTCATCCCAACTTTCAAGGTTTCACTCCATCTTTCTGCTTGCCGGTGGAACCCGTGCTCAAGCATTTTTCCCTCATCCGCTCTATCCTGGAAGATCGTATTTTCGACGATCCTTGTGACCTCACCCATGGGCCCGCGCAGGGCGCCCGGTGAGGATGTGGCTGCCTCCTGTACAGGCTTCTTTCTGGACGGCACAAAATTTTGGAACTCTTTTCTGTACAAGGAGGGTTCCCGATCCACAGGTGCCGTAGGCCCTGAAGGAGGGGACCCTCCTATGTTTCAGGTCTTCGACCGAAGGAGCATCCCGGGAGTCGGCAGCCACACCAATCCACCATGCAAAAGAGGGCTTGCGAGCATGGTCTTTTGGTGTGCCATTTTCATGCGGATATCTGACATTGTACTCTAACTAGCAGAAAAGCCAGCAACATTCAGAAATATTGACCACCGTTCTGTGCTATCTGAGCTAGATGAAAAATCACAACACACCCACACACAGTTTTGCACGGGGGAACATGCAGTTACGCTTGTTTGTGGCACGGATGGGCAAAGGTGCAGGGACCCTTCCGTCCCAGAAGCCCGGACCCGGAATCTGTCCTCCACGTCCTTTTCCCGGTTGCCGGTTGCATTTAGGAACATTGACAATCCTCAGGTGGCCCATTGCATGCGGCGAGCCTTGGAGCTAGATGCAAGCCGCGCGGACGCGTGGCCCCTTCTCGGCAAAGACCATCTCATCGTTCCTTAAAGTGCAGCCGTGGCCTCGTGCACTTCATGTCAGCGCACGAGCTTCGATAACAAGGCTGTTCTTGGCCGAGTGCGAGTACCGCCGTGGCGATTTCGAAGGCGTCGCTGCCTCAGGTTGAAAGTTCGGGGCCGGGCTCTGCAGCACGGGATGTTGCAGGATTCGGTTTACGAGCTCGCAGATGTCTGACATCGTGTCTATAATAGTGTGGACAGAGTGTGGGTGTGTATGTATGTAAGTATGTATGTAAGCATGGGCCGCTTCAGCATGACATTCCGATTGAAACGTCACCTGCACGGCTTCGCACCATCGACAATTCAGAACCAAAACGTACCGAAAATCGAAACTTCAAGAAGACCAGGGCTGATGCCGAGAATCCAAGAATACGCGAAGGAAAGCCCAGATTGTGCAAACCCTTTACCACGTGTTTCGTGCGAGTCCTTGCATCTGAGTGTGCCCTTCTTGGTTGGTCATCATTGACTTCCACAACAATTTTGTTGATCGGGACATGCCTTCTGCGACCGTACCTGCTCCGAGTAATGTTTGAGCATGCCAAACATGGCCACACACAGCAGCAAGGTCAAGCACGGCACAGCGCTTGCTAGAGTCCAGCTTTCGTTGTAGAAGATTGTAGAACCACAGCATGTTGAGCGCATTCCTCAAGTTCCCCCGAGCCCTGCCTGCGAAGACCCGCTGCTACTTTGCGGCAGTGGCTGGTGCTGGCTTCGCCGGGGCAACTTTCAGTGTCCAGTGTCATGAGCAGTGCCACAAACAAGTCACAAGCAAGGGAATCAATGAGGGAAGCGTCAAGCTGAAGAATGGCAGGTCGATTTTCTACAAATCCTGTGGAGAAGGAGTACCAGTATTTGCTTTTCATGGAATGGGAAGTGCACATACAACCTGGGACCAAGAGAATCCCGAACCTGGAATTCGGCTAATTGCAGTTGACCGTCCTGGCTATGGTTCCTCGTCACCGCCTCCTGCTGGATACAGCTACAGGCAGTTTGTGGCAGACCTTACTGAAACCGCTGACCAGTTGGGCTTGGAACGTTTTTGTGTGGCCGGCCATTCGTCCGGGGGTCCATATGCTCTTGCCGCTGCAGCTTTGCTACCTCAGAGAGTGGTTGCTTGTGCGGCCATTTCGTCAGACCCGCCCTACTATCACCCCAAAGTTCCTGAAGCCGTGCGTCAGGCTGATGTTTCAGCTCAACCAGTATTTGGCTTGGTTGAAGAACGGCTGGCGAAGTTGGGCATAGAGATCAAGAAGCCAATGGCTCCTGTGGCCAACTACGTCCCATGGCGCAAGTCCGGAAACGTGGTCTACATCTCAGGCCAGATACCAAAGGATGGAGATCTGATCCACAAGGGGCAAGTCGGAGGTAATGTGAGTGTGGAGTCAGCGGCTGAAGCTGCAAGGCTGTGTGGCCTGAATCTCGTCGCGCAAATGCGAGAAGCATGCAACGGCAACTTGGATCGAGTAAGCAAAATTCTGCAAGTCCAGGGATTTGTAGCATCTACACCAGATTTTTCTGGCCATCCTCAAGTCATCAATGGAGTGTCAGATTTCCTGGTGGAGGTTTTCGGCAAGGAGGTGGGTGCCCACAGTCGCTTTGCTGTCGGCTGCAGCTCCCTTCCGCTCGGAGTCCCAGTTGAAGTTAGCGCAGTGATTGAGATCGATGAGAATGCCAACACTCCAACACCACTCGGGTTCTACGGAGTGGATCCTGTAATCAAGGGACAATACATGGCAGCTGGAGCAGGTGAGAAGCGGCAATACAACTGGAAGCAGGGACCCCTGGGTTTCGTTACCGACTATGCCCTGGAAAGGTTGCCCTGGTCCTTCAAGCTGGAAGAGATTAGCCAAGGAGAACGGCTCACCATATGGGTTGGTGAGAGGGATATACCTGTAATCTTGCATGGAGCTCCGTTTTTGCAATCACTTATTCCAGGCTCCAAGCTTCAAGTTGTGCCGAATGGTGACCACTCCTTCAAGCGATACCCTGAGCACCTTTCCGCCATACTGCAGGAACTCAAAGTCCATTGGGACAAGCAGTGTCTATGACTCCGAGTCTCTCGGGGTTGTTGCGACTAAGACCTGCACGCTTGGTCGCAAGCGAAGAGAAAGGCCCGCCTGCCCGCCCATCCCAGCGGATAACGTGAGAATTCGAACTTCAGCCTGGACTGGAGCAGGTGCTTTCCATGCCTTCGACGAGGTTTGCCGATTAGACCCAGACGGCCCAGCAGCACAGCAGGCGCAGTCCCGCTTCATGTTTGGAGTGTTCGCTTTGCCAGGGCGATAAGACATCATGCGGCCAGGATTGTGAGGTGTTCGACCGGACCTCGACTTGGTGCCGAGTTGCTGACAAGATCTTGCATGCTCCTTCATGCTTTTGTCACTGCACGTTCCGCAGGCCATTGCTGACCAAGCCCTTCTTCGGCGAAACCTCCGTTGCGTCATCGTCCAGCGGAGCTTTGGCTTTGTGTTCGCTGTAGGCCTGCAGCGTGAGAACGTGCAAATTGACCTCCCCAGAGCCGTTGGTCTGGCTACACTGCATATTGCCGCTGGCAATGACACTGCATGGTATCCGTGACAGTCACTGCGGTTCAGCGCCAAACTGCTACTATAACAAACTGCTTTGCCTTCCAGGCCCGGAGGCAGCGAGCTCCGAATCCAAAGGTTCTCCGAGCCGTAACTAACGAGGACATATTCCCGGATCCGAAGCCACATTGAGGAATGTCTGGCAGCTGGAGACGGCACGAGCCCTCCACAATGGCTCAGGAGGCTCCACCTCTTCCGTCAATTTGAGCAGTGATGCCAGGACCCAGTGAATCCAGCCAGTTCGGGCATCATCTTCGACTCAGTGGAAAGCCTAACCTCCCGTCCCCTCCACTCCTCGCCCAAAGCATAGAGCCGACAAGACCGAAAAGAACAGAATGCAAGTTAATGTTTCACCATACAGTATGATATGGCACAATACACTGAACGATACTGCTACATGTATGTCATACGAGTGTCTCTTAAAACGCCATAGAATAGATGGCAACCTAATCTTAGCTGAACTGTCTTAGTTTATTTTGTCATGCGCTATCGTACTCTTCTATGCTATATCATACGTAGTATAGTGCACTGTCTTATACCATGTGTTCTAAATAACCGAATTAATTTAATTACTCTGTTTGTTTGTGCTCCTCCGAAGGCCCCAACGGTCGAAGAGCCTCGCCTGCGGTCCGATTGTGGGATGCCGCCTTGCCGGAGGATGCTGATGTCAGCTGAGCGGCAAGGGGTCACATTGCCATCAAAGCAAAAAGCCCTGAACTCAGGGCCCTTGGATTATTTGGCATGACACATGACACGTCCCGCGTATTACACAGCATGACAGTCGACATTCTTGTTGTTTGATTCCCACTTCTCCAGGAGCTTTTCGGGCTGGTCAGAGAGAGTGTGGGAGTCTCAGCTACAGTCAGCTTCCTGCTCGCTGCCGTTCAGACACATATGAAGACCGGTCCAATCAGGGCTGTAGTAATCATAAGTCGGCATGATTGCCAGCTTTATTGTCTATAGTTCGGGAGACATGATGATGATCGTCATCATGCCGCACGGTATGGATCATGCCCTGCATGAGCCGCTCGAGTGACCTGCGGTGAAGTGCTAAATACCCATAAATGAGAAAACCGACAGCTTATTTAGACTTTAGATGGGGTGCTCATGGTTTCCTCCCTTTCCATCCAGCTGCTTGGTAGATCCTCAAGGTGGACGACCTTTGTGTGTGGCGGACAAAGAGCCCAGCAAAAATGAACACGCTCCATGGAGGCAATCATGCGCACTTGTAAGTACGCAGTGGGCAGATTTGAATACGATGCAGGAAAGCATTCGGGGCTGGTGAAAGAAGCCAGATTCGTCGTGCACCTGGGTGTGTTCTTCGACTTTTCGTCGTATCAGGTTTTCCGGAGATGCCACCTGAGGATCTAGCAATGTGCACCATTGGTGTGGGGACGATCGTGGCACGAGTAAGACTCTTAAGACAGCAACGAAGGAGGATGGGAGGGAACAAGAACGGGCAAAACCACCAGCCTGCATTCGGCCCCTTGCCACACCAAGCTTAGGCTTAAGCAGCAAACTGGAGTTGATTTGAGAAGCTTGGAATCACGACACTGGATCTAGTATACCGGCCCAAGCAGAACATGTTCAACAAGACATTGTTCAGAGGCCAGCACTGCCCCATCATGATTCCTCCATATGGGACCGAAATCTGAACCATGCTGAAGGCCATGCTGCCACCTTCTCCAACACATCGACCCCGACCCCATCGAGCCCTGACAAGCTCGGAATCTTGCACCTCTTCGGATGCAGATGACATCTGACAGGTGTTCGCATCCGCACAGAGGGTGGAATGCAGAGCATGGTCAAGACGCCACTTTGGGGGGGTGGGGGGCATTGCTCTAGCTCTTGCTGTAAACCGTCTAAACCCCGATTTCCAAATCTCTTTTTCTTGTCTGATTCGGAGAGGCGCATCTCCGAAATCCAAGGTTCTGGCTGGATCGGAGCTCAGAGCCGAGGAGCGAGGAATTCAAAGTTTTCCCTTTATCCCTTAAATGTTACCACACAGGTTCACATCCTCGTCGTACAAGAAAAGCTGTCCCGGATACCTTAATCTCAGCTTAACATAAGGGCATTGCGGAATGGTGAAAGTCTGTCTGGGTGTTCGATCTTGAGCACAGCTGCAGGACGGCTGCAGAGGTGGCAGGAAGAGCGCTGCTGAGGCTGCTGGGCCAGGACGACCCAAACTTTGCTCTTGCTGTGAACTCCCTGTCAGGGCATGTGCAACAGGTTGACTGCAGCCATGGTGTAGGGTTGCAAAGTTCACTACTCTTGGTGGGCCGGGCCTGTGACATTTGTGCCGTTGCTACAATATAGAATGCCACAAAGAAACAATCAAGTGACGCTCAACAGGACCACCAGCAATATCGAGGCATCGAGTGGTGGTGTCGCAACCAGGCGGCGCAGATGGGCGCTCATTTCCACTACGATACTGCTGTCTCCGCCACTTCTCAGCATGCGAGCAGCTGGGTTCCTTTCAAGGTTGCTGATGATGAGGTTGTAGCCAAATATGAAATCGATGATCTCCCATACACGGCGGGTGCAAAGCATCGTGTTCTTCAAACTGACCAGCAGATATTCTAAGGGCTGCGAAGGGGCAGCGGCCTCGTCAGAGTCCCTTCGCCCAACGCTTTCCAGCGTGCTCTACCTTGGGGATGTGGGTGGCCCCACCATGATCCTCAACCAGGTCGGAAGGTTGAACGGCGGAAGAACTTAAGACATCGTGGTGCTTGTAGGATTCGGCGGCTTGCGGGTGGCGCCTGGTTTGTTGGAGCACGACCGAAGCTACGCTGCTAAGAGAGCTCGCCTTGGTGTGGAACTGCCAGGTGGCCTCTTCGCAAGCCAAGCTTTCTCCTCCAATGCCGGACAGGGGTTGGACAGTCGCGACACGACGGCGCCTTAGCTCAAACTGAGACTCATCGGCAGGTCTATGGTCGGTAAGATCATCATGACTTGTGTACCGCACTGGAACGACACCAGCCGTTGGCTTGGTGCGCAGAAGACATGCGCAAGAGCACGAGGGCGGAATTGTTCAGAACGAACTACAGTCCCCCATCTCAAGACATTGACAGCGTTGAGCCACTTTCCGATAAGCGTACTCCATCGTGTAGGTACCGCATGATGAGGCTCGACCGTTTGGATGAACCGCTGCAGCTGCTGACACAAAAGGACAGCGAATGTACGAACCCTAAGCGAAGAGTGACTGCTGGCATGAGCGGAGCTGCACATCCTTCAACTTCTTTACGAGTGCTGGGTCCCTCCATACGCCTGAAAGCCCAACCGACTCTCAATCGTAGCCCCATTTTCCAGTGATCCATGCAACAGCGCCAACTACGTCGCCCCAAGGAACAGATGGTTGGTCTTCCCTGGTAATCTTTTCCACGGCGCAGTGTCATTTGGTGCCAACGAGGCAATCGTGTGCTCCTTGTGTGTGTGTGTGTGTGGGGGGGGGGCTCTTGATATTAAGCGACGCGTAAGACAAAGAACACATGCTCTGCAGCTGAATCCAGCACAGAATCAACTTGAATGCAGCAGCACCAGATGCAAGGCCCAGCCGTCTGCACCTCGCTTTGTGATTCTGTGCCGCGGCATACTTGGGCAGCCTGGGAAAATTGCCGTCGTGCTTTCTGCTCTTCATTGAAGGTTTGCACTACTCGGAGCGCAGTGGCATCCCGTAACACGCAAGAGGTTGAGCTGAAGCCAAGGATAGCCTCATGCATCCTTGCAGATGCTTTGTCGTGAAAAGCACGTGTGCGTGTAGGCACAGGTGCTTGCGATCGACCGGGCAGCGTCTCGGCTCGATCGCCCGAGTGTTGATTTACACTTGCTCCCTGCCTCCCGTCGTCTGGGCGGCGCCTGGGCCTAGTTTGGCCTTGATGCCTTTGTGGCGGTTTACGGGATGAAGAACCGTCGTCGTCCACGTCGGGCACACGGTTCCTAGGCGGTCCTGAATTTGTTCCGGCAGAGACGCAGACTACGCGGGCGAGCTGGGCCTGACATCAGTCATCGCCGGGCTGACGAACAACCATCTGGAGGATGGACGTCGCCGCATTTGAGGAACTTTCTGTCGCCTCTCTCGAGGCCGCCGTCGCCCGGGACAGGGCAGATGGCAGGTCTTCGTCGTCCAGCTCGTCAGGCGACTCGATCGCCGAGGTTGCCGCGGCCGAGTCTGGGCCTTGCCCGCCGCCAGCTTTCGCTGCAATGAAGCTGGGTTGCCTCCCGCAACGACTTTGACTTTCGGCCAACTGTCTCGTCTGGGCTCCGTCTGGAGTGAACCGGGCGCCGCATCGGTTTTTTTCATGCCGGCCCGTAATTCTCTCCAAGCGGACTTGGAGCGCCGTTGCACCTCGTCGCGGCCACATTGCTGGCTGCGGAGAGAGGGCGGGCTGGCAGCCCCGTGGCGGTGCTCGACGGGCTGATCGCCATCAAGGGGTTTCACGTGCTCTTGGCGATTAGGACAATGCCGTTTGTTTGGCGGGACAAGAAAGCCACAGCGCGCAACGTCGTCCTGGGCCTGTAACGCCGGGCCCGCCGGGCAAAGAGTTCGAGGACACTTACTTCATCTTTCTTCCAAGCATATACCCGAGAAGGGTGGCGGAGGGAAGGGTTGTCCAGGGCGAGCTATCCACGGCGGACGCCAAAAGCAGGAATCTCGCTGCATGGGCACCCGACCCACCATTGACGCTGACAGATGCCACACCACCTCCTTGTCCTCTCCACCTCAAACTGCGCCGGGGGGGAGGACTTGGCATAGCTCAGGACGTAACGCCACGATGAGAACGTTCCGCGTGCCCACCCACCACTTCGTCTTCATGCTCCGTCGGTGGGGCCGGTGGGCGGTTAAGTGCCCAGGTCATGGTTGCACGATCATGCACTCGGAGGACGTGACCATACTTTGGTTCCAATTCGCCATGAGCTTCGGCACAGCGGCGAGCGTGTGGAAGTTCAATTGGGCGGCCGACGCCGTCCAGATTGTGCTTCGGGCGCTCTTCTCGGTGCTGTTCGCGACTTCGCCGGCGACTTCAACAGTGCCGTGCGGAGGACGACCTCTACGCCGACTCCGCGCACCACGCCATGGCGGACATGGAAGGCCCAGGCACCCGCCCACGACCACATCCTCCATCGTCCACCACATCGTCCAGGCCGCCCGACTTCGGGTAGATCCTGCGGCCGATCCATGAAGCATCATGAAGCTTTGCATTCGGACTCGCTCCGTCTTGACAAGGCCTTCAAGCTGGCGGCTTTTTCCCCAGTCCATCTTTGACTGCCCAACTTTGATTTCCCGCCCACTAGCCGGCCGCCGGTGGCGGGTGCTTTGGGGTGGGGCGGCACCGGCACCGGTTTCAGAACGGCGCAGGCCTGCATGTTCGAGCGGCGTAGTTCGTGCATGTTCGAGCTACGGCAGCTCGACCAAAAAGGAGCCACTGCACCGGGGTAGAGTTATGGCGAACACGTCGTCAGTGGATGTTCGTGGTACATTTGTTTTCACGACCGCATTCACACAGTGCACGCATGTCGGGGCTTAAGATTTTAAAGATGCTATTGTCCCAGTCCCGATGATGCATAATCAAGACACAAGATAGAAGATCATACAGGGTCCTAAGATAGTGTTCGAGAAGTTGATCGAGAGTTCAGACGTTTTCATGGTTCCGAGCTCCCGACCCCTTTGCAAACCCCTTCTCAGGTTCAACTTTTGGCATCTTGGCCGCATCTAAAGGCAGGGATGATGATCGCCACTGTGCGAACCGTTGAAAGTGCGCCATATCCGAAAACTCCGATCGCGGAAATCATTTGCATGTTTGAGAAAACGACCATAAGCATCATCATGACACCTGGAGCTGAAAACCTCATGGAAAAATCCTGTGATTCCACAGTTGAGCGACAAGGGCGGAATACCGCCCGGCGGCACCGTCATGCCAAGTCCCTAACTTCCAGGACCGGAGCTGCGTGGGTCAAAGGGCAGATGTGAAGGGAGCTGAAAAGTAAGGCCAAGACCAAATTGCAGCTTGTTGATATCTGTTCGCCAGCATGGCCGCTCAATCTATCGCAACTTTCTAAACAGGACTACCGGCCTGTTTGCAGCATATCGCCGACCGCATGCCACCTCCTGCCGGACAGTCGCATCGAGGAGCTGCAGAGACTCGTCCAGGCCTTGGTGGGTGTTTATGTGGGTCTCCAGGCAGAGTGAGTTCAGAACTTTGGAGGATAAGCTAGCAGCACTATCGCACAATGCACAGGCTCGAGAACAGAGACCACGCCCGTCCCTTAGTCAGAACAGGTGGTTTGTCCTCCCATCTCGACACACACAGCCGGGATCTCACGTGTTGTTTCCGCTTGGGTGGGCGATGTCTTTGCTCAGCAGCTCCTCATAAACACAGCCTTCAGATGCCATCACTTTTGCAAGCAAGGACTGTCACGACGACTTCGGCAGACAATCAACAGATGTTCATGCTTTGCTACAAAACAGGCGGTTTTTGGACCGCCCACAAAACTATGCAAAAGAAAAGCACAAAGAGGCAGAGACAGAGACAGAGAGAGTAACCATACAGAGGACGGCTGTTTCAGCAAGCTTTCGCTCTTTGAGACCTGGGCATGCGACCCTGAGCCATCGACGCCCACACACCTGACCGCCCACTAAAACTCTGCGAAACCATGAATGATGCAGGGAAGCACGCACGCAGAACAAAGCTCAAAGCTTTGGCTCAAGACCGAGGGGTTGCACCACATGCGCTGGGAGGCCACCAGCAACAATGCGAGACCAACAAACCACAAGCAGCCGACGCTAGCACGGGGGACCCACTCGGCCACCGCCCGCCCAACCACTGCAGCAAAGGGGTTGCACAAAAGCGGAACAAGCAGTCACAGCAGCCACAACAACAGCCGCCAAACCCACTCTGGGACGGGGAGTACACGCAGCAGCCAAGAAACCCACCGGCCACAGCAACCACGGCAGGAAGAGTCCCACCCAAGCGGGGCACCGTGGTACAACAGCACCTCGACAGTGCAGGGCATCAGCAGCCACAGATGGACCTAATGCGAACATTGTTGACACAACTGCAGCCCATCCATGATACCGCGGCAGGGGGGGGGTAGCCGGGGGGGGGGGGAGCGGCACCACCCGATGGCGTGGCCGTGGCACCCACCAGAGCCTATCAAACATCTCCGACGGTGAGCGAGCACAACGAGGGGGAGGCTAATGATACTGAGCGCAGGCTCGCACCTTTCTATGGCAAGCATGGCCCTTACTAGCCATTAATCGATGTTTCGATAGTCCAGTGTAGTTTGTATTTTGTACCGTGAACAGGTACATTGCATAGCTGCGAAAGGGAAAGAAAAAAGGCCTTGCACACATGTCTGCAAATACCTTCTCCTGCCAGACAACAATACGCGCCAGGGGTCGATCCACTTCAAAATGTGTCCATATTGCAGCTTTTATCTATCCCTCGGTGGTGGTGTTCATGTCGAGAGCTTGACAGACAGCAAACCACCGGGGGGGGGATGACTCATGAATTTGACTTGGAGCTCATGTTGTTAGCCTCCGCAGAGCATGTTCTTCTGAGCCGGGGGGGGAAGAAGTCGTCTCCTTGCCAGTGGCTGTTTCCAGTCACCGAGGAACCGCACGTGTGCGCGCACGGAGAGAGCATCTGCACCGCTGCCTTCTTCACATCCTGCAGGGAGAGAGAAAGGGAGGTGGTGAGGGCCTGGCTCAGACATGAAGCCGGTCCCTCCGATCCTTACGTGTGCCACGGAAGACCCGAGTGCTGTCCAAGGACGTCTAGTGGCGGTTGGGGGAGGGGTTTGGGGATAGGCGGACTCATGGGCGCAGGACGCACAATCCCCCACAAAGGGCAGAACAGACCTTGAACTGCCCGCGCTTTGGGGGGTACTGTAGGCCTCCAGGCTAAGGGGGTTGTCCGCAACCACGAAACCCCAAGCAAGAAAGGAAGAGAGAGAGAGGGAGAGACATGCCCTTGCAGAGGAAGAGATTCTTCACGCCCAGTAGCAAGCAAGCAAAAAACGAAAGGTCCGCAGGCGTAGCGCTGTTCGCAGGGGTTGTGAGGGTTCTCCCCTATGGCTCCAAACGCCCTGCAAGCAAGCAAGCAAGCAGGACGAAGGGTCCAGCAGATTGCGGCTGCACTGTTGATCGCTCTAGCCTTGCAAGGGGGTCATACGGCGGCTACAGGCGTGTTTTCAGGGAGCTTGAGTGGCACAAACTGGCGGATGACTGGCTGCCGTTTTTTCAAGAAACCCTTGCAGCCACATGCATGGCTCTACTGTTTGGAAGGTGCAAAGGAGTGCGACAGAGGTTCATCCATCGGAGCTTTGTACTGCCAAGGACTGAAGATTGGGCTGCTGCTGGCATACATGCATGCGATGTGTGTCTGAAACGAGGTTTGAAGCGTTGCAAAGTGCAGAGTCCGACTTCTGAGATCTCCTACCTGTGAGGAGATGCCCCAATCGGTTCTCATGGAAGATTTTCCTTGTGGCTTGCCACTACCCGTCCGGGAGGCAAGAAGGAGAGTGCAATACTTGTCTTGATGAATCCGTTCAGGCCAGGAGCTGTCCTCCTCCATCTTCGCACCACTCGTCAAAAAACGGAACTCTTGATGGCAACGTAGCATTGGTATACGTCTGGCAAGGCGAGCGAGGTGCTGCAACTATCGTCGCTCGTCTTGCTGGAACAACATCGTTTCTCAAATGAAGCTATGAAGCTGACTTCCGATTGTAACATGCAAGTATGCGATACAGAGCACAACCATTCAACCACAAGTAGTGTTTGAGCCCTGTTTGCATGACACCCAGGACGTTTATCTAGAAATATGTCGTCGGTCTTGTTGTCTCCCGGAAGACGCTGGTTTGGGCAAATGTTGGCTCCCCACTACATGCCCCCTGATATAGACAGGCTTCGTGTGCTTGCATTGGCCGATGTCCCAAGATAATTTCGGGTCCTACGTGCATGTCTGGGTTCATACTGATCATATGAAGTTTCTTCAATTTCAGTGTTGAGTTGTTTTGATCGTTGTCAGCCAGCAATGATGTCTGGCAAGAAAGCTCGGGCAGCGAGGAGTTCCCAGGTGCGAAGAAGATCCGGATACGAACAATACCAATAGAACAGGTCAGTACAAGAATCAGATCGAGTTTGATACTTGTTAATTTGCTGCGAGGTGCTTGCAGCAACGGGAAGCTGCAGTGGCTTTCTGTCATTGAACTTCCATTCTGCTGCAGCTTCGTTTCTGGAAGGGGAAAAGGGGCGTGGATGTCCATGCGCTTCCTAAGCTATTTTGAAATAGACCCGCATTGATCCGGACCTTAGACAAAGGGGAGAAGATGTCATGGAATCTCGCAGATATTTGCAGCTTGTTGATCTCAATGGTGGCCCGAATCTCACTTCCAAATCTATGTACGCACTAGAAGATGGCAACATGACGGCCAAATGCTGAAGTGAAGCTGCTTGGCGTGATCCCGATAGGTGCAAACTACAAGATTTTCATTCGTGTTCCTTGTAAGACTGTCCAAGGGCCTCACTCTGGCAGCTGACCCAGTGTCAATTGCTGCAGACTCTCACCCTGAACAGGAACTTCACGCCCTGAGGGGTCTGGGATTGGATTCGAAAGGGCAAGGCATGAAATCAATTCTGGATTTTGAAAATTTGCTTGATTTCTTGCGGTCGTCACGGGGCGAGAAACATCAGGCAGCAAATCATCTCAATTAAGATGAAGTTGCCTGAAGGAGACCTGCCATGCCCAAAAGTCCCCACGGATATTTCATGTAGCGTTAAAAAATTAGTTTGGGATCTTATCTTTAAAATTTCTGATATTGATAGCGCCAGGACTAAGGAGATATTCAATCAGAATTTGAGACTCACGATATAAGTTATCAGTAGGAATTTGATCAGCAGGAATTTCAGCTCATGGGCATATTACCATATAATAACAATATCTCAGGATTTATCTTGCATTACGAGACTCTTGATAATGGAGAGCCAGAGAGAGAGAGCAAACAAGCAAGAGAAGCTATTTTGGTTCAAGTCGCGAGTGGTTCAAGGCCCGAGCCCCCTTACGAGAGAGGGCCAAAAATCCGGCCGCGGAGAGTTAATACGAGAGTAGCCCTCCATATTTGCGACTGGCACTACTAGTCTGCCATATTACGCGACTACACCTACCTCGTTCTCGCCGAAGAGATCGGAAAGGTCGGTCTTGTACGATGATTTTACGTCACTTATTTCGGGTGATTATCAATGCTCCGCTTTGAGGTTTTCGGCGAACTAACTTAGGGACGTCTCCCTTACGAATATCGCTGGGTGGATTTATTTGTTAACTAGCCGATTCACTATAACTTCTTCACTGGGCGGGGGATACTTTCAAGGGAGAGATTGTGCACTACTTGCAGCCCGACGACCTCGCAATACGTGTAAGGATTTCTTCAACGGATCTGCGTCACTAGGTAGGGGCCGTAGAAAGTATCCCCGGGCTTGGCCACGCGGGGCAGGCAGATCAGGAGCCCGCTGGCTCCCCTACGCAGAAACGTAATCCCGGATCGGCAACCATCGACGCCATGTGGGAGCTGCTTCGCCAGAACAACGCGGAGCTCAAGGCAGAAATCCCCCATGCAGTGGGGCAGCGAGTCGAGTTGGTGGAGAAAACCGTGACGTCGCAGCTCATGACAAAGTGCGTATGCTGCAGAATATCACCGCCACGCAAGACGATTCAGGCGGGGCGATTAAAGAACTTCGGGATGGTCACCGCAGCCTGGCCGCTAGACTCAGTGCCCTTGAGCTGCGCTCCAGCAGCAGGGAGGGATCTAGCTGGGGGTCTACTACAGCCGACGAGACGGAGAAGCGCAAACCGGCCATAATAATAGGCGGATGGCACGAAGACCAATATGCGGATCAGATACTGGCGGCAGCAAAATAGATGGTTGCAGATCTCCGTATTCACCTGGACGTTGATACCGCTTTCTGTCCGGAATCCGAAGAGGCTTTGTGATCATTCCGTATGAACCACGGAATGGCGAATCGGAGCAGCAACTCAGAGACCGCCTTCGCGGGGCGACGCAAAGAGTCTTGGAAGTAAATATAGAGCTGGGCAAGCGAGAGGACGGCACTACTCAATGACTATGGTTGCACTGCACCTCTCCCAGAGCCCAGAGAAGAGGCGGCGCGCCATGGTGGCCTCCAAGACAAAGCGCCTCCTGCTGGAAAACGAGACGACCAAGCATGAGATCGAGACTGAGTGGTCCAGCGGCACCGTATGGTGCCGCAACTCCCGACTGTGTAGTCCTGTGACACAAGCACACATGGGGCGACCAACGCGGGCACCATGGGGGCGTGGATTCATATGGGATAGATCGCCCGGCTTCTTGGTGCCTCAGAAGGAGACTTACAGAGCAAATGGTAGCCCCTGGCGACGGTCCTACGCTGAGAAGATGATGATTCTGAGTTTCACAGTGGGAGTCAAGACGATCGCCAGATCCCACCCGCGACATGGAACGTTGGGGGGTTGGGGGGCTGCACGTTACAAAATGTGCGCAGTTGCTCGGGGACATGGCGAGACACACCGTATTGCGACCTACAGAGGTACTACTTCTCCAAGAGATAGTGGTGCCTGACCCTGGAATTCAATACGTGGAATATCGTCTATGGCAAGTTGGAAAACGACTGGAGGGGAGAAGGCATCGCATATGTGGGCGACCTTGGCAACCACGAGAAGTCCTGCCGTATACCCGGGACGGTTATTACTATACTCAAACTGCACCAGGGGCAACGACTCGGCATTCTCGGTGGGCGGCAATATGGTCCATGGATGGTCTGAGACCCACTGCTTCCACATACAAAAGCTGCTCCTTGGCATAGACGCCGATGAAACGCTCAGCGTGGTCTCGGGGCGACTTGTAGCTTCCACGGGGCAGGGCAACGCGATCCTGCAATGGGCCGTCGAGCAGGACCTCTACCTCACGGAATAGGCGCTTCACGAACCCAGCCACTTCCCCTACAACCCGGAGCACAAGCCCAGACGTATCGACTACCTGTTTCTCCGGAGCAACACCTCCAGCGGAGGGCGGGTGGCTCACGCACGAGACCTGGCCATTAGTGACCACGAGCCAGTCCTAGTACATCTACAGCTGCCCAGCAGTGGTCGCAGGCCACCACACCGGGTCACATGGGGGGCAAAATAGCTGCTACACCCTGAAGACGTGGAGCGGGAACTGCAACAACCACCTTACCAAGGGGATCCCTACCAGATCATCGTCGATAAGGCCCAGAAGATCCAAAACCCGACCTACCGGGCGAGGCAAGGCTACAAAGAGAGTGCGGAGCTCAAAGCAGCCAGGCACTAGGCCCATGGCACGCGCCCGGGGCAGGAGCGACGACAAGCCTGGAAAAGCGTGCAGAAGCTCCGTAAGGCCGAGAAGCGCGACTACGAGACCAAGCTCGCCGAAGAGGCAAGTCAACTCAACTAGCACGCCTTCAAGAAGCTCAAACAGCTCACGCCGACAGCCTCGACGACCCAGAGTGGCGAAAAGCTGGGCTGGACCACTTCGAGTCGATCTTCAACGCGTAGAAGCCGCGGCCCGCGGACCGCATCAACGCAATCCGGGGCGAGCTGACCAGGGTCTGCAAAAGAACTCCGTGGAGATCCTTCATGAGGGACGAGCTCGAGGCCACAGCAGAAAAGTGGAAGCCGAGAAAAAGCACGGGCATAAACGGGGTAGACTACGAGAGCTTCAAGGCCATGCTGCGAGAGCCCCAGTGGGCACACTACGTGCTCTCCCTCATCAATGACTACCTCTACAAAGCCAACGTCCCAGAGGCAGTGGGGCGACGGGCAACCGTATTGTTACCAAAAGAGCAAATACCCAAGTCTTGGGCCGAAACCAGACCTATCACGCTGAGCAACACCTTGCTGCGCTGGATTGCACAGCTGCTCTTACTGTACTGCCAGCCGTACCTCGACCTCCACTGCTACTACCAGTACTGCTCCACTGGGCGGCAAGCTCAAGAGCTTATTTTAGCTCTTCGCCGGCTAATGCTTGTGGCAAAGGACTGGGGCGTCAAGTTATGGCTAGTGAAAGTGGATGTACGCAAAATTTTTGACAGCATAGCCCAAGACGCACTTGTAGTCATAGTCAGAGACACGGTCGCCAAGCGGGGCGGGCTAGTCTGGGAGCGCAGATTATGGCTGGAAATCCTGGAAGCCAAAGTCACCGACGTGTATGTCGGGAAGTCCCTGGTCTCCGTCACACAAAGCAACGGAGTACGCCAAGGCAGCCCGGACTCGGCCGTGTTTGCAGGAGCTCCATGATACAGTCCCACTGGGAAACCCGGAGCGGCCAGACCTGCCAGCATGCCCCTCGCAAGGGGCGGGATACATGGATGACACCTACCTCTGGTCCGAGGACTCCAAGGCAATGCAGCGCTCCATCACGCACCTAGAGGAAAAGCTCGGGGCCAATGGCAATAAGGTCAATACGAAGAAAATACAAATCCTTTGCAGCGAGCCCGACGACACAGAGTTCATTATTGGCGCTCAGAAGGTGAAGCCCGGGGCGATCAACGATATCACGACTGCACTTAGTTCGCCGCTCACCTTCGAAAAGAGCGGAGTCGCAGCGCTCACTGCCGATCTCCAGGCCAGGGGCGTGGAGCCTTCCATGCGCTCAGGAGGCTTCTTTGTGCCAAGACGCCACTGGAACCCAGGATCAAGCTGCTCGCCACCTTGGTCCGCAGCTGTGCAACCTGGGGGTGCGCTACATGGCCATACAACACGGCATTGCTACGAGCAGCCAACAGCTGCCAACTCAGCTGCGTCAGAGCCATGCTCGGGGCGAAGAGATATGCCTGGGCCGCGTGGCAAGTTCGCACCATGCGAGCGGCCAGAGTGACCCTCTTCCATAGCGGGCAGGAGAGATGGTCGCCCTACGCCTTGCGGCAGATCTGGAAACTACATGGACACACGGCCCGGCATCCGGGGCCGACACGAGACCTACTACAATGGCACAACCTCAAATGGTGGAAGGAAGTTGCAGAACTAACGGAGCGCAGACATGCGGGGCGCTTCAGCAGTGCCCTCGACGTGGAGCAGAGTATCGACAAGATCGGCACCTACGACTGGATAGAGGTGGCACAGGACCGAGACCGATGGATGGCGTTCCAGGATGATTTCGTGGCAGAATTTGATCTGCCGTGGGCAAGGGCAGGCAGCCAGCCATAGGCAACCTCCATAGATCCCCAACTTTCGGCCGATACGGCAGTCCCAGCTCACCTCCAGCGGGGCAAGCGGGCGAATGAACCCTGGTGCAACCGGGGCGACTGCCAGCATGACCCTGAGCCTTCCCAGCAGTGCATGAAAAACAGTCGTGCACTCGACAGACAGAGCAGAGTACCGACAGCCATCCCTCCATATCGATATAAAGAGTTTATAATATGTTCACCTAAAGCCCTCACTTCCATACAGTACTCCTCGTACCTCGACCAAACTACCATAACCTACATGCATGATGTTGCAGAGATTGTCTCCCTTGAGCCGAATCTGCCTCCAAAGTACGAGCAGAAGATCTGCCTAGAGTTTGAGGTCGCATGCCAACCGATGCCCGCAGCCTCGTGCAGCTCAGGCACAGCAGGACCCTTCGGAGGGACCCCAACACGTGAAGCTGCCACGGACACCGACGACCTGGCAGAACCCGACTGGGGGCGGCACATCACACCACCACACATACCGCACCACAGCAGCAACAGCAGGAAGGAACACTGGCAGCCGGGCAGCCAGCAAGCTCCAGCAGCGAATCCGCGGCCCAACCCTCCACAGAGCCAGCGGACTCAGCTCAGCCTGTTGCCGCGCAACCCCCGCACACTACAGCACAACAGCCGGCAACCCCTAACACCCAACGACCATGGCAAAGACGCAACCAATGGGAGCCCTACTATGCACCTCCCTATGTGCCTGAACAAGACGTTTGGTCCGAACGCGGCTGGTACGCACCGGCAGATATTCACCAGAGTAGCTAGCCCGGGACTTCCACTCCCCCACATACCCTCCACCGAAGCAGCCCAAGGCGGGGCGTACCCACCCGCTGCTTCCACAGCCAGCGCCGAGAGCAGGCAGCTCCCGGGACCCGCCGCTACAACCAACAACAGCAGCTCAGGGCAGTACACCGGCGAGCAGCTCCACAGACCCGGCGCCATATCAGCAAGCACCCCCACTCTCACTAACAACCATGGCGGCAGCCACAGCTAAAGCGGGCCAACCCTCCGAGGAGTGGCCAGACCCTCGATCAATAGGCCCACCATCCCCGTGGGTCAGGGCAGAATTCTAGCCCATGAGCCAGGCTCACCAGGCAACCCACGATGGTGGCTAGTACAGATCGAGAACAATCCCAGGCGGAAGGAAGAGCATGAGCTGGAAGCCCTGAGAGCAGCTCCCAGCCCCCAACGCCACCATCGCAGGCAAATCTCGGTCGGGACAGTGCTATCGATCACCAGACCCAACCTCCCCACCTACCTTGCTGAAGTGGTGGCTGCCCCGCCTCCGGGGCAGTACGAGTTCAACGCGGCCCTGATCTGGGAGGGAGACGTCCTCGCTTTCGCCTGGCAAGACGACTGGATACTGTGGATTTGCACCTTAACGAAGAAGCGGCCTGCAGCGAGCAGCCACCCGCGGAACAGCAGCCAGCCACAGCAGTGGGAACTGACTACCACCAACCCCAGACAACACCACCACAACGCAACACAGAGACAGCCGCCGACGACCAGCCGCTCACCCAGCCCAACGCCACGGCAAACAACGCCGCAGCTGCAACACACACGGCCGGGGTGACACAAACCACAAACACCCACGACCCACCGCACACAGCACAATCACAACCCCGCAGCGAACCGCTCTCCACGGACCCACCACCACTGACCACTGCAACCACAGATGCAGCCGACAGCCACGCAACAGCAACTGCCACCCATGCAGGGGGCACGACACCCACCACAACAAGCGCCGGCACAGCTAACCCCCTTTTCGTCGCAGCCAAAGACCATCTGGCACAGCCGCCACACCCCCAGCCCAACAGGCACAATCACTAGCAACCACCACCGCTCCTGACACAGCTCCAAGACACCAGACCGCTGGGCAACCGCCTCCACCCACAACCCAGCACCACCACGCATGAGCCAGACCACACGGACCTCATGCAAAGGGCAAGCATAGCACGGGGAAGCAATGACCCCCCGAAGCCTGACTACTTTGAAGCAGCCATCGATAAACTCAGGAGCCTGCTGTATGAAACAGGCATGGCGTGGCGGGGCTGCACGAAGTCACATACCACATAGTTATCCTGCTCAACGTGCTCACCAACCAAAGAGAGCCAACCCAACCAGGCAACTGCAGCGGGGCGTCACCAACAAAGAAGCCACGCACCACCTACTCACTATTTAGAGAGGCAGCCATTCAGCTCCATGCGCTGTCCGTGGTGCGCCCTAGTACAACACTGTCACAAGAGTCCGTCCTACAACAGCTGGCGCAGGCTTTGCACCTCACCACCACGGGCATTGATACCAGTCCAGGGGTGCAGCGCGGGGACATCAGCAGTACCAGGTTGGCGGCAGCTAGGGGCGTACACCACCAGAACAACCTGGCCACCGCCGCGCGACTTGCTACAGTGGCCGGGGGGCGCCAACCTCCAGAATGTGAGGGGCTTCCTCACGGGGAGTGTCTACGAGCTGGCGGGGCGCACGCTGGAGTCCATACAGCAATGGTACCACGCGGGGGAGGCAGCTTATGTGGAAAGCCAGGACGCCACAGAGCCAGACCTGCGGGAAAGTGGGGCGAACGACAAGCAAGGACCAAGCACCTAAGACGGAGTGGCCCAATTGGGACAGCACAAGAGGATCCTGGAGATGCAGAACGAGAGGCTCTCCAGGACCTCGCGGCCCAACGAAGTTTCGAGGAGGCCAAACAGCAGCAAGAACGAGACCACGAGGACTCCGAGGACGAAGTCGAGGAGGGCCTGGCCTAAACAACCTCTTCGAGGCGGAGCAGAACGGGGCACAGGACCCCGTAGACTCTGAAGAAGACGTAGACACGGTTCTGGTCCACATCATAGAGGACGTCGGGGCGCCCACAACCCAGCTGCAAAGCCAAACGCAGCCGGAAGCGGGGCATGTGACAAGTGACCAGAGCAGCAGTGACTACTCCGAAGGGGGAACATACTACGAGCGCCCCGAAGAAATCTCGCTCTATGGCTGCCATGGCGACCATATCAGACGAAGCCGGGGCACAACGTGAAGAAGATGAAGGGGAGGCCAGGGAGGAGTACCAGCTCCCGGAGAGCCGCCGCAGGGTCACTGACAGCCCGACTGACCGGCCCAAACCCCCGAGTCCTGTGTCAGTCCTCAGGGGTACAGCTATTTTGACTGAACAGGCGGGGCAGTAGCTTGCACATGAGAGACCCAGAGCACTGTGTTCTGCACCACACTGCTATATCCAGTTGTGTGTTTTGTTTCCAAGCGGGGCAACTTCAATAGGAGTCCCACACGGAGCGAGGCAGTACCCCGAGGCACCTTTACAGCTACGTTACCTAGGGCAGTGCAACATCTACCCCCTACCCAGAAGATCGGAGCCCGCTCTCGTAAGTAGTTGCCTTCGCCGCTGCGTGAAACTGTCTAGCACACAAACGGGGTGAACAACACGACCCTCGCAGAACAACTGCAGTGCGCAGACAGGCAGCGAGGCGTGAGCAAAACTAGGGGTGTAATGGAAATGGGCAGTCTTTACACATGAAGTACAAAGCTCAGTCTGCGAAGTGCACGAACCTCTTTCGCATGTACAGCCGTGCACACCTCCAACAGACGGACTGCTCCCGCGGGGGCATGCCCTCAAGCCTGGGGAAAGAAAGAGAGAGAGAGAGAGAGAGAGAGAGAGAGAGAGAGAAATTTACGACGACAACCGGTGGTCCAACTAGCACCCATGGGACGCTATCTATTACCAGGTCACCGGCGATAGCTCATCAGATTGAGCACATATCGGCGGGAGACAGGTACAGACCACGTCTTCTACCCCAAGATTGGGGACCCAACGAAGGCGGCGAAGGGCTAGGAGTCCCAACCACCACTGGCGAATGAGAGCGACTGGACCTTGGGACGCCTACGCGATGCCAGGGAGTATGACCCTAGCACGGATCTATGGCAGACTATGTGGCCGCCACATGGCACGCCTGACACTAGCACTGACTTGCAAGCTGGAGACCCTGGCGCAACTCCACAGCTAGCTGCAGTAGCAGCTGAGCAGCCGCCGCAGCAAGCCCAATAGCCCGGCCCCTAAAGCAGCTAGCAACCGACCGCAAACATCGCAAGCTCTTCCCGACCGGGAACCCCCTATGGGGAAGACGATTATGACAATCCGGATATCCAAGCCGCAATCTGGCCAGCTTAGTCTCAGATAGTGGCGACTAGCACTTTACCACCAGCGATTGCAACCTTGAAGCATATGTGCATGAGCCCACAAGATATAGCCTCTACGAAATAACCGTATCTTCCACCGACCCGCACTCGCCGAACATCACTAGATCCGCCAAAAGGCACTTTTAATGAAACCACTAATTAACCTAGCACTAGCATTGCCCAAGGTTCCGCCTTAGAGTCTCGCCTAGCTGGGGGATATTAAGTCTCCCTCTCCCGGTCAAGCAACCCTCGGAAGTCGTTAACGACAGCTATAGTAGATGCAGCGGCCTTGCCTAGCTCCGATAACCCAATTTCTCTTCGGAGCCGCACCTAATGATACCGGACCGGCGGCAGTCTAGGTCGCACAAAGTCCCTCGGAGCAGGCCTCGGAGGACCTCTGGACTCAATTACGAGCTACCCTGGACGACTTGGATGGAGACCCAATCTTTTGCACGGGAAGCCTCTCTTTAGCAGCAGTAGCCTAGCATCCACCCCCCCGATCCAACCAATTATAGATAAGGACCCTATTGGACCGGATTAAGACCGGGAGATCACGACAGAGCTCCAAGCCAATCTTGATAATCCACTCTATAGAGGAGAACCAGCGCAGCGACCACCCTGACGAAGAGCCGTGCATAATACGACCATATCCTATCGGATCCAGAAACCATAGTAACCATTCCAGAACGCGGACTACGTCCCCTCGACACTACCGCAGCAGCCACCCAGACCACAAGGTCCTCTAATCTCGGACGTTAGCAGCAGAGCCCGACGTCGAGCGCGACCGTCACAACCGCAATAGACCCCCCCCCAACGACTGGGACCCGGACCAAGACGAGCCACAAACAGGACTAGACTAGACTAAGCACGGGGGCAGGAGCAGGCACAAGCTCCACCGCGTAGGGCCCCGAACCCATAGAAGCCGGTTAGAGGAGCCCCCGTCTCCCCAGCATACTCCGCCAGTTGAGGACGACCGACCACGATAGTAGCAACCACTCCCACAGGAGCCGGCGACCAACCAAGACCCCCTCGGGGAGGAAAAGGTCTGGGCCAGCAATATTCGTGGAATCTAGTAGTATTTCTGGGTATGTTCCCCGAGCCACAAACGAGCTGCCTTTTTTTATCGATAGGATCTCTCTCATATCTTATCGTTTATTTCCTCTGTAGAGAGATAGAAGGTTATTATTCCTTCTGAGAGGGAAGGTGGGCGGCAGGAAAGATATCTCCATTTCAACCCACGTACGCGGGCTTTGTGCGGGGCCGTATCGAGCCGCCGGCGAAATTGTCGGAGGGCCGTTCCCCGTTGTTGCTTCTGGGGTCGTTGCTGACCCCGGTGGTAGCTACTACGTGGCTGCTGGTGCGTCCCTCCCGTTGCGACTATCGGTTCGATTATGCCCCGCGCTTCTATTGCGGCTCTTGCGGCTGTGCCCTGCTTGCTAATCGGGTCCTCCAGGGGATGGGGCGGCATGTGGGAGTCGTAGGTGTCGGGGTGGTCGGGTCCCGGATCCGTGGTGTCCTATGGAGGAGCTGGTGTGGTGCTACGACGAAGATCCCCTCAGAATATAACGTCTGCTTGTGGGGGGCATGCTCAGAGGTCGGGCTGTGGGGGCGTCTGCCCTGTGTATTTTGCTTGGTGCACTGAAATGTCGATTGGTCAGCTGCTATCGCCGCTTAATTGGTCCCCTACTACGCCGGCATAGGGATGCTTATGGGCAAGGGCGGGGATAGGGCGACAGTGCTCCGCTGGTTGGGGCGGGTACAACCACTTCTCGGCTTCGCGCCAATTTAGATGGTCCGGCTTGAGTAATTTTATTTTTGAAAAAGCTTTTTGAATGGCTAGCGTCGTTCCTTATCTGCTCGGCCTGGGCTGGGCTGTTCTGTTCAGCAAGGGGACTATTATAATAGAGGCTTGGTGGTGTCCCCGGCCGCGGCTGGATTATACAGCCTACGTGGTTGTCGGCTTCGGGCTCGTTGGAAGTGACTGCGGCTCGGAAATAGAAGAATGGACCCTGGCCTCTGTTGTGTCCCCGCTGTGGCTGGTTGTTGCTGTAGTGCTGCGGAGTTATAGAGCGCTGGCCGAGGCTGCGGGGTCGCTTGGGGGTTGGGATGGGCTGCGGGTGGTTGTAGTTATGTTGTCGCTCTGCGACGCCGCTGGGCGACTTTGTGAGCTGTGGGAGACAAAATAGGACCTCACTGCGTCGCTCATCCCCTACGTATGGCTCATCGAAGTGATGAGGGCCGGGGACCCCCCGATAGCATTGACGTCTGGCGAGGCGACAGCTTTTGAATCGTCGACGATTGGACGCTAGTGGAGCGTACGGCGGGCGACTTAACCTATCGGGAGATCTTGCAAGTGCCCATTCCCACGGAAGTCCCGCCGCAATACCACCACAACCCACGGAGTGTACAGTCAACGTCCCCGAGCTTCCCAAAGCACGACCACCACTACCAGCGCAATGGGGAGACAACCCCACCCGGGATGGCCCGCCCCAGACGCCAGCCATAGTAGGACGGCAGCAGCCGAAAACGACAAAACGGAACTCTTGCAGCTGCAGCAACCACTGGGAGCCGCCCTCTCTTTGGTCCAGACGAGCACCCACCTACAGCAGGAGCGAGGCCGCCAGCAGTAACGATACAAAACCATTGCAATATCAAAAATATACGGCAGCTCCATGAAACCCTTCAACAACAACTGCACCCAAGCAGCCACCGTGCCGCCACAACAATGAGGCCTGGCCATCCCCATCCTCGGAGACCATCCCCAGAGGCCCCCTCGTGGCTGCTCCTGCGACGACCCAGAGCATACTGGACGGCCGGCAACCCTAGGGATCCGGGGAACCCAGCCCCAGAAGCAGACAGCGGCACGCCAACCCAACAAGCCGAGAAATACCAGCTACCGACAGCATTGACCCACGACGCCGGCACCCACTCCAACACAACAGCAACTAGTACAGACTGAAGCAACCAACATCCCGCAACATCCCCGAAATGAGACCGGAGCAACGGAAGCAACAGTCAAGCGTATACCGAATAGCGCTAGGAATGAGGAAGTGCCCCCCTTATATGAGCCTAAGAGTACAGCACCTCCTTCAATGTCTCCTATCGATGTTGGTCGGGGACCAAACCCCGCTCGGGGCTGAAGCCCTCCAACTAATACAAAATTGGACCGAGGCCTTGTGGAACGAACCCATCCAGCTTGTGGAGGGAGTGATGAGGGGTCCTCACCACCGATGGCGCTGCCAGTTGCGCCGAAGCCCACAACTCATTAACTCTGGCAACCAGCAGGGGCAAGGGGACCAATGATGGGACCTGCCACTACAAGACGGCCGTACGGAAGAGCCGACCCCAACGAGATCTTCGCCAGCTAGGACCCAGCCGATATACCGAGCACCGAGACGGAGGATGAGGCGTGGGCCAACGACGCAGCTACCAGAGCCAGGGGAACGCCGACCATGACTGGTCGCTGCCGAGCCCTACAGACTACTTGATAGGATATGATCGGGGACAGGTGGAACACTCGCAGAGGCCACCCACCGGAGGCGCAGAATACATGCTGCATTCGATCCTCACTAGCTCGTAACAGCTGTCTGTCTCTAGGAGCTGAGAGTTTTTTCGGTGTTTTTGCAACGGCCGAGTTGCAAAAACCAACGCCTCTACCAATATCAATTAGGGATCCCGGGGTCCATATGACGTTCCGCCGAGCGAGGAAATTTCCCTGGATCCTCTGTGCTTCCTAACGCAAGACACCGGACCCCGCTGCAGCACCACCACAGGCAGTGCGGGACCCACTACGAGTGACGTTCCCCTAGACCTGGTTTTCCTGGCCCACTGCTTTCCTCTTCCGGGAACCCGCGCTGACGCAGACACGAGCAACACAACACCAAACCAGTAGCAAGCGCCGAGTCACTAGTCTGTAACATGGGCAAACCGGAGAACACTCATTTGCTCGGATTTTTTTCGAAATTTTACTCTGATTTCAATGCCGGGAGCCCAGCACTGGACTGAACTGAACCCAGTACCGTGTATGCACACGGAAAACAGCACAGTGACGGCGAGCTGACCAAGGCAAGGGCTAGAGAGCTCGGGGTCAATCGGGGCAGGGGGTCCATCGGAGATCTGACGTGGGAAAGCGCCGAAATACCTCGCTGAACAAAAATTTCAATAAATTTCACACCGAACATAAATTACGGCGTAGCGCTCGCGCGCAGGGGTTATAGGGTTCGTCCCCATGCCCCAAACGCCAAGCAAGCAAAGCAAGCAAGAGATCTAAATCCCTAAAGTTATCAGATCGAAGGGTACTCTCTTTTCGATAATTCATCGTTGATAATTATTCTGGGCCATGAGTTTTATAGGGTGGAATATATATTATCAAAAATCTTGGTTGCAAGTCTTCTACAAATTATCGAAGATCTTCTTTGTCCGAGGTTCAGAAGGTGTCAAAATTTCGAATTATCGCGTATTTCATTTTGCAGTGTATTTGGGGTTTATCGAAGGCTCAGAATGCGGAGAAAAGACAGAGAAAGAGAAATATAGAAATGATGGCACCGGAAGTAGATATTGGTATGTGGGATTGAAAGAAATTTCGGTAATAAGCTTTTTTCGTATAGTTGTGGTTGGAAAGATTGCGGATAATATTTGGAGATTTATTCGTTTCTCACGATCAAGGTCTTAATATAAAGATTTTGGAAGGATAGGAAATATAGGCTGAGATGAGGGAATGAGACTTGCTCTGAATCTTGAAAAAGGCCTCACGAATATCGAGACTTGTAGACTGATACGGGGGTAGGTCCAATGGGCGAGGTTTCTTCTGGGAATTTACGCTTTTTAGTAAGCAAGAAAGATATTGGGAAATTTAGAGCTCCGATCATAAGTGATCCTAGGTGCTTGCATCCGGGAAATCGGGTATCCGCCAAGCAGGCAGAAGAGAACTCGAGTGCTAGAATTATCACGATATCTACATTCGATATATGGTGATTCATCTTCTATGATTTTTTCTTTAGAAGTGGTAGTCGATTATATATAATAAAAATATGATTCGACAAATTAAGCAAATTGCGTAGTAGATAACCAAATGAAATAAGAGATCGTGATATGAAAGAAACTCCGAAATATATATTTATATAGATCCCGATGTAGAATATTTCGTATTTGTCTTATATATCGATTCGATTCGGAATCTCCCGACAGTCTGGGCTGGGGCGATTGGGCCCGGGAAAGGGGATTTTTTCCTATGTTTTGCGAATAAAAAAATTCGACAAACCACGCGAAAGTATAGACTTACGAATTCTTGGCGACGATAAATTTTGATTCGAATCAGGAATCTTGCCGAAACTCCGGATTAGGACGATAGATTAAAAAGGAAAAATTTTCCTATAATTTCCAGATTTTAGATCTAGATTCAATTACGCCCTCAAGAAGCATAGAATATATATATATACATATATATCAAATCTATTTAATATGCCGATTTAGATCGAAGATCTCCCCAAGAATCTCAACTATAACGTAATTGGGGAGACCGGAGAGCTTTTTCGATATTTAATCGACTTTTTTTTGAAATATTCTAGAATATAATAGAATATAGATATATATGGTACCCCCCCCCCAAAAAAAAAAGATCCATGGATTTTGGCTGTTTTCACGTCTTTCCCCCTCGCGAGCATCTCCTCACGACCATTCTTTCGCTCGCCATCGTCTCCTCATGACGGCACAAATCCGTCCACTCACATGTCTCGGATCATCTCCTCATCACCGCACGAACCGACCACATTGAAACCCAATACGACCCAATATTTCAATATGACTTTCCTGGGGCCCGGCCCATATTGAAATATTGAACGACATTGAATTTCAATATGGCGGATCCAAGATCCAAGATCCAAGATTGCACGGGACTGTTGGAGAAGATTCTTGGATCATGGATCTTGGATCTACTATATTGAAATTCAATATGCCTCATTATTTCAATATGGCTCTTCCTGAATCCCAATTTCCTTCCAGGAGTCCCGTGCAATCTTAGATCTTGGATCTTGGATCCGCCATATTGAAATTCAATATGGCCTCAATATTTCAATATGGCTTAATAGCAGTAGCAGTAGTAGCAGTAGTAGCAGTAGTAGTAGTAGTAGCAATAGCAGTAACAGTAGCAGTAGCAGTAGCAGTAGCAGTAGCACTAGTAGTAGTAGTAGTAGTAGTAGTAGTAGTAGTAGTAGTAGTTGTTGTTGTTGTTGTTGTTGTTGTTATAAGTAGCAGTAAGAAGCAGTAAGTAGCAGTAAATAGTAGTAAGTAGCAGTAAGTAGCAGCAAGTAGTAGTAAGTAGTTGTAAGTAGTAGTAGCTGGAGCATATGCCACGACAAGAAACAGAGCCACTAAATTGGTACTTGTTTTCAAATTTGAGTACTATGTTGCGATACACATAAATAATAGGCGCAAAAGAGTCGATACAGAATCGAATAGTATTTACAGTGATTTGGGCTTCTACTGGTAGTTGCAACAACACAGCAATTACATGATCGAGATGATTGCTCCTGGGGGGAGTTACCAGCTCAATGGCAGTAGTAGGACCAGGCACAGTAGCATGCTGCTGCGAACATGTCGAATTGCGTGGGTCTGACAGTATTTATAGGGGGTGGGGGGTGGCGGGTGGTGGTATATATATATATATATATATAAGGTAGCATTTATATTTATATATATACACATATTTTGCGTGGGGATTTGGTCTTGATGATGTCCCTTGTCGCTCACCCCACAGAGCTATGTTGAATACTGGCGTGGTTGCTCTCTACGAACTCAGCCACTCTCTCTTTCCCTTTCCCACACGTAAGCCTCACTCCCAGTGCAGGCAGATCCAGAGCTCGCTTGTTTTGCACCTTCGCGGCCAGCGATGGATCGTCTGTGCTCGGGATGGCTCTGTCCCTGGGAAGGTCACAGAAGACGATAGCTATTTAGCTATGGGTAATGCTTTCTATAGCATGTGCTCACACTTGAGCCAAGGTTGCGTGGGCGGAAATCATACAGGAAGGTTCGGCATTGCGGCGTGCGTAGCACTTCCACAAGCCTACACCTAGAGATGAAGGACGCGCAGCGTACCTTCTCTCTTGACCTTTACATGGCCATGCTCACAGCTCTTATCGTGACACCATAGAATTTGACTAGGCATCGCAGTCCGTTCGCACCCCCCATGAGTTGCGTCTCCGACGCTGCTCACCCGGAAGTAGGCGCGATAGGAACACTAGGGATTAGTCCGCCGCAACTTTGAAATATGGATCAGAGCCTTGCATCCCAATTAGAAACGGTGTGACACTCATCTACGTCAGTGACGATCCCCTGAAGTACACTAGCTAGCGTATCCTCCCGCCACCTCCCTCAACACCTCCGGGGAGTACGTAGCAAGCCTAGCTTTAGCTAACTGGCTTCACGCAGTAGCACGGACAACACGAACTTCTCTCTTTTTAGCGTTGTGGCGAAGTCCCGCGTTAGCCCGGAGAAGAACTCTAGCCTTTGGCTAGCTAATCTCCAGGGTGGGTTGGGTGGGCACTCGAAATTTGCCCCCCAATAACTGGGGGCCTTTCAGCACAATGGCCACGGAATAGCGCTCATTCCACCGGCCATGTGCAGACACTCTAGCTAACAGATAGACACCGTTCTGTTTAGCTTCAGAGGAAAACCCCTTCGACGTTTTCTAGCGAAATACCTTCGATGTTTCACACAGGGATACTAGCGCTAGCATACACTGTCGTACCTCGTACCTCGGCACGAGTGCGTACACTAGCTAGCGTATCCTCCCGCCACCTCACCTCCGGGGAGTACGTAGCAAGCCTAGCTTTAGCTAACTGGCTTCACGCAGTAGCACGGACAACACGAACTTCTCTCTTTTTAGCGTTGTGGCGAAGTCCCGCGTTAGCCCGGAGAAGAACTCCAGACTCTAGCCTTTGGCTAGCTAATCTCCTTGCGCAGCCGTAGGGCTGCCAGGGACCTAGCTTACGGGCCTTCTTAGCGAACCTCGGAGCCTTCGGCTCTCCGGTCCTCTTCCTCACTCCTAGCTCTTGGAAGTAGCTAGACGAGTGTTCGAGGAGACGGCCCAGCACGCGCCACTCTAGCTTCTCCCCATTCTCCCCCTCCAGGTTCACCCTGAAGTCCGGGGAGAAACTAGCGAAGTTCTCGTTCGTGAGGTCGTCCGCTAGCTGGTTCAGATCCCTGCGGATCCACTGTAGCTGAAGCTCATAGTTCTTAGAGGAGAGTTCCTCCGCTAGCTCCATCAGCACCAAGGTCGATGGGAACTTCGTCGTCATAGCTTTCTTCAGTAGCGCCTCGTTGGATTGGTTGTCAGTATAGCCACGAATAGCAAACTTGGAGGTCTTCTTAGCGTCCCCTTCTGGGACCCAGAGTTTCACACCGACTAGGGTAGGCAGTAGCTCCAGTGCAGCTATGACCTTGTTCGGGTCCCCTTTAGCAAAAGCCCAGGGGGCCCACTCCTTCTTCACTTCTAGCGAGAACCAGGGCAGCCGTCCACTAGCTCAAGGGAAACCCCCGATCCAGGCTCGCCCATTCTCGGCCTTAGCGTCGGTGTAGAAGGAGAGTGACGCTGCACCATTCAGTAGCGAAGCCTGGAGACGGCCTCCCGCTTCCAAGCGGTCTGCTAGCCACCCACAGAGGACGCGGATCATCGTGGGTAGCGTCAGGAATGCCGGTGACCAGGCGTGTAGCGGACCAAGGAAGGGGCGCTCCCAGTCTAGCGCCATGGAAGCAAAGCCCAGGCGTCCTAGAAGGGTCCTTCACGGACGCTCCCAGTCAGTCCTCTTGTGGGACAAACCTAGCCTCCACGTGGAGTACTCCGTCTCCATGCCTAGCCACTCCACCCGAAATCCCCCCCTCGTCTTGGCCCACTTGAAAGGGTATCCAAGACTAGCGAGGAAGAGATAACTTAGCGGGATCCCCATGCGTCCTCCAGCCCCTCGGCCCAAGGACTCGAGGTCGTCGGCATAGAGTAGCATATCTAGCGGGAACTATGGCCCTAGCAGGTGGTACGTGAGCCGAAGCCCACACGCCGCAATCCGAGTCCACCAGTAGCTTGCCGAAGGTCCCCACCAGGTTCACGTAGACCGTCTGGCTGTCGGGGTCCCCCGGTATAGCTTCCTCGGTGTCGATCTGACACCCCAGATAGCCATGCTCTCCCTCCGCATGCTTGTAGCGATGTCGCCAACCACGGAGAAGGCCACCTCGTTAGCGTCGATGTGCTCGCGGAGCAGCTGCTTCTTTCCCCTAGCCCCTGGGGCCCGGATCTTGTCCCGGCACTTGATGCGATGGTTGACCCGGACCCCGTGGGTAGCGTCGTGGATCATCCTCTTCTTTCTACTAGCTTCGTCCTCGACGATGGCTGCTAGCGCGGCGATGGCTCGGTGCTCACCGTAGCGGGCTTTGAACTCGCCTAGCGTCATCTTAGCCATGAGACCTTCCGCCACGTCCTCCTCGAACTTCTCCCTAGCGAACTCCCGGTATTCCTCCACCGAGGAGTAGTTCGGGACCCAGGCTAGCGCCGCTTCCCAAGGAGCATTCTCCAAAGGCCACTTTAGCTGCTCTCTCACCCCCACCGGTAGCCCTTCCTCGGCCTGGAGGAGGAAGTCACGGTCGGGGTCACCGGCCGCGGTCAGTGGCGCCCTAATAAGGCGAAGGTATAGCGGTTGCCCCGTTGAGTGGCTCCGGATCTCCCAGGTCGTTAGCCTCCAACCACTCTTTCCAGACCAAGCGTAGCTGCTCCTGGAGTTCTTCGGAGCTAGCTAGGGCACAGCCCTTAGCACCACCGGCAGCCATATCACCTCCATCATCTTTTCGCGTAGCCAGTCCCAGTTGGGGCCCTCGGCGTAGCTGCGGGTAGCGTGGGGCCAACGTCCTGGAGAGCAGAGGCCTCCTCCGTCGTGGAAGCTCTTGTTACCTAGTTCACAGGTCCTTGGTAGCACTCGCGGACCCTCCGGCTCGCAGGTCGGGCCCCTCCCCCTGGGCAGCGGTAGGGGTGCTGGCAGGAGTCCAGAAGCAGAGTAGCCAACCATTAGCACATTCTAGCGGGCCACTTTTCGGAACCTGAGGTCTTGAAAGGGGCCCGTAGCGGTGCGCTTGAACATGTGCCCCAGTGTAGCAGCAGAGGGCAGCGGTCCTGTGTAGCGGCCCTTTTTGTCATAGCACGGCGGTCCTTCATGAACGAAGTCTGGCATAGCAGAAGAGCACTTCAGTAGCAGCCGGGTCGGCTTAAGCTAGCCTGGTGGAAAGCCACCGTCCGTAGCCCCTTTTGCAGAAGGTCGGCTAGCGGCGGCCACTGCCACATGGAGGCCGGCCGTGCCCCTTGGTGTGGACCCTTAACGAGGGCCCAGATCCTCCGGTTGCTCATCGCCAGAAAGGTAGCCGCGCCCTCGGCGACGAGGGTAGCAACCTCGAAGCTGAAGTCGGCGAAGTTGTTGCCCAGGATAACTCGATCTCGTTCTGCCGGCGTTAGCGTCTCCAGGCCACGGGGGAATTCATAGCTTCGGACGGGGCGGGGCCCCTGGAAATTAGCCCATGGCGCCCTGGAGAAACTAGCGCATGGTGGAGAAAGCACCACGGCATCGAACTCCTTGTTAGCTATCCGGTCCAGGTAGCTCTGGCGTATCTTGGGCTGACTGAGGTCGTACTTAGCGTGCCGAAAGCCAAGGCCCGCAAGGAGGAGGAGGCACTGGCCGCTAAGATGGCCCTGGAAAAGAAGGCCGAGTACGACCACAGGATCGCGGCGGCCGCGCTAGAACAGAAGAAGAAAGAAGCCGTAGAGCGGCTCGCTAAGGAGGAGGAGGCTGCCGAGCGGGAGTTCCAAGAGGCGGTGGCCGCTAGCAAGGCCTCCCTGCAGGCCGCAGCGGAGGCCGCTACCCAGGATGCAACAGCTACGGGCGGTGCCCGCTACCGTGGACCCCACTCCGGCCGCTGCCTCGATAGCGCGATCCTGCTGGAGCTCCCGGCGTAGCAGTTCCAGGTAGCGGTCTGGATCGTCAAATAGCATGCCCCACGTGTAGTCGAAGACAATGATTGTAGCGGCCGGCTGGCCTTTGCCCCCAGCCGGCTTCCCCTTAGCGCCCTCCTTGCCTCGGCTTGGGCTAGCGCAGCGGCGGACTAGGTTCGTGGGACCAACGCTATGAGAAGGGCAACCCCCGCTATGGTAAAGGTGATGATGGTGCGCTAGTGAAGCACGCTATCCACCATGGAGAGCACCTCTACTCGCTAGGCAGAGAGGATGCCTCGCTAATGTGTCGCTATGCCCATCCGCCAGCTAACACCCCCGCGGGGGAAAGGGCTAGCGAGCTGCTAGCCATGCTATTGCCCAGCTGCTATACCCAGTACCAGTCTGGGCGCTGCCGCTACTCCCTGGGCCACTGGGACGCTAACGCCTGTATCTTCAGGCGCGCTACAACCTGCGAGATCTGCACGCTACACGCCTTTATAACAGGCGTATGTGGTTTAAGGTGGATGACCACGCTAGTCACTGTTGTGACGGGTGTAAGAAATGGAGCCGCGGGGAAGACTGGGGCGGCCGCTAAAAGTGGCCCCGGCCTCGCTACTGGCCCCGGCCTCGCTATTTTCAAGATGCACGCGGCTACTCTTGCAGCGCCCTCTGCTGCCGACCGCTAGCCGCAGCAAAAGGTGAGAGCTGCGTTTCGCTACGTCTGCCTGTCCGCATGCAGCAGCTCATGCTACACACATGTCGGCAGCCAGACAGAAGGGAAGAGCTAGAGCGAGAGAGAGTGTCGAGAGTCACGGGGGGACCGGGGGTCGGTGGGGCTGCTAGGGCTGTCTGCTACTGCAGTGCCTTTTCAGCGAAGCTATCGACTGGCACTCCCACACACTCTCACGCTAGAAGCTTTTCCCCAATGTGCTAGCAGGAACATATTTTCTTTACTAGGCAGTTTTCCTAAGGTGGCGTAGGGCCCTTCCGTGCCTGCTACCATGGCAGAGGCCCTGGCAAAGAAGCTAGCCCTCGGAAGCAGCGAGCTTCGGTTCCTGCTAGTGCAATACAAAGTCTCAGATGCTATCCAATCTGAGCTCTTTTCCAACGGTATTGATACCGTCGCTAAGTTCGCCGCCTCGGCGACGGATGAAGCTGACCTCAAGAAGATGCTAAAGGACAGTTTCGCTATCGAGCCTACCCCCTCGCTCGCTAGCCGGGCTCAGGCCGCGGGGGTCACCGTCGCATGGAGACTCCCGCACCGAGCGGCAAGCTGAGGCGGAAGCTACCAGTGAAGTCAGGGACTGGGCAAAGCCCATCCCAGCTACCGACTACATGGCCATGCGCCAGGCCTTCACCGCTAAGTTTGGGGACCTGGAAGACAAGCAGACCCCCGCTAAGGAGTACATCGAGAAGAAGCTAGCCGAGCTCGAATCCGGCGAATTCTGGGCGGAGCCGCTAACCGAAGTGATCAGCCGGGACGAGTGGGACCCTGACACGCTACTGCCCGTCTGGAAGGCAACGGCACGCTATCCATGAAGAAGGGTGGTGCTAGGGCTGCCACGCCCTCTGGGCCGGAGCAGCTACGGCTGCGGCTCACGGTCCTCCAGAAATACGCCAATCATGATCCAGCTAAGGCACCCCAATCGAGAGGAGCTACAGGATGTCACCATGGCCGTCTTCGAGCGCTACAAGGACTATCTCCTAGGAGACTATTGCTATGGTCTCCGGTACCAGCGCCGACTCGGGGTCGCTAGTGCCCCCGTGGCCCCTGGTGCTCAGCTACGAGCACGCTATCCGCGGAAGCACGCCTACAAGGTCATGGCCACGGCCGGCTATTCCTTTGGCGCCGCGCTGGTCCACGCCAATAAGGACGCTAGTGTGAAGGAGCGCCACTTTACCACGCCGCTAGCCCTCCATGCGAAGCGGCCGCAGCCCTGGAACTGGACTGAGGAGCGACCCGCTAAGACCCCCAAGGGGAAGGGCAAAGGCAAAGACGCCCCCGCTAAGGGCGGCAAAGCTAAGAAGCGCTTGGGTGCCGATCGCACCCCGCAAGGGAAGCCCATCTGCTTCCGCTACAACGCTAAGGGCTGCAAGAATGCCCAGAGAGCCCAATGTTGCTTAATTAAGAAACAGATGCTTAATTAAGCAATTCGAGCTTATTTGAACATTGCTTATTGAAGCGTTTATTGCTTAGTTAAGCTGTATACTGCTTAAATAACAGGAACCATGCTTAAAATAAGCAATGTTGCAGCTTAATTAAGCAAGGCGCACCGCAATTTAAGAAAGTGTTGCTTAATTAAGACATGTTTGCCTGGAAAAGAAACATAGCTTAATTAAGGTGTGTTTTCGCTTAAATTTAAGGCATGTGTTTGGCACTGTGTGTTTTCTTCGAGCTTGTGTTCTCGAAGAGTCTTTTTCAAGTCGAAGCATGTATGTTGTCGATGTGCAGCACGCAGATCATATAGCTGTTTTGGCTTGGTAGATATCCCAACATGTCGACCTCAAGGCGGTCGAACTCGGCCAAGCCGGAAGACCTGGTGAAGGTACTGCGGGCCCACCTACCCAATGGTCTGGATAAGAAGTATCTAGACCACGAGCCCTCGATGATCGTTTCGGCCTATGAGGAGTTGATTTCCGATGTCCTCTTAAGGACACCTCGACCGACCAAGACTTTGCTGCAGGCTGCAGCTGTTAAGTCGTGGGAGCAGGTCAAGGGGTCAGAAGCTGAGACGTGGGCAGAGAGGGTGGCGAAAGCTGTCAGTTACTGCTACAGTAAGCGGCTCCAGGTAAGCACCTGTGCGAGACAGCCTCCAGCGGTTCGAAGGATCATCCAGCAGATCAGCAAGAACATTTTTGGTTCAAAAGCCCGTGAGGAGAGTAAGCCCAAGCGAGCCTTGAAGCCTGCCCCGTCGGATGCCAGCACGATCGCGAAGCGAAAGCGAAGCAAAAGCAAGCACCTTCCTGTTGACCTTGACAGCAACCAGGCCGAGAAGAAGCAGCACACTGGCAGCCCCAGCAGCCAAGGTATGAGCAACGAAATGCTTCGAAGCTTGTATGGCCTCCCGCCCACCTCCAACCCTAGCAGCAGCTCCAAAGGTGGAGCTGAAACTGCTTTGGATGTGGATGCTGAGATAATCGACAGCTCCTGTGAGGAGATTGAGGGCGATGTCGGCGAAGGTGGCAAGGTTATCGAGGGTGGGCCCGCCGATGCTGCTCCGAATCCGTTGCAGTTCTGGGATGGTAGCATGCTCGCGATGGTGCGAACGATCAGAGGCAAGAAGATTGCGGCCAAGATGGAGGAAGGTCCGAAGGGGTTCCTTTTGGCCAAGTTCGAAAATGAAGATCCCTTCGAGACAGAGGTCCCCAATTTGGTCATGCATGGTGCCAACCTGAGGCCCAAGCAGATCAAAAGGAAACCGAAGAGCAAGGCGAAGAGCAAGGCGAAGGCGAAGAGCAAGGCGGGCAAGGCGAAGGCGAAGGGCAAGGCCAAGGTTGTTGCGAGAAGACCGGCTGCAGCAGAAGACCCTCCACATGATGATCATGATGCTCCAGAAGTTGCTCCTGATGCTGTTGTACCCAGCGAGGGTGATGAGCAGGCAGGATATCAGTACGACCCCGAGGTCCCGGTGCCGGAGGATGCCCTCTACACGTGCATGTACTATAAGAAAGACAACAAGATCGGAGTCCGGATCATTGTGAAGTTCGATGGAACGAAGTTCGAAAAGCAAGTGTTTTCTTTCGGCGGCCGCCGCTGTGACATGTCCGAAGAGGCATTGAGAAAGATTGGTTGGCAATCCGTGGCAAAGATGCGGGAAGAAAGGCAGACCCCTGCTGTCGTGGAGAGCTGGGCCAAGGGACAGGTGTGAGGCGGGATCATGCATGCATGATGTTTTCTGAGCTTTCTATATTTTCATGATTGCTAGCTTTGTGCCTGCAGACCCTGGTCAGCATTGCCGACTTAATTAACTGGCTGCGAGGAACTCAGTCGATATAGTCCGCCTCCCATGGGGAGGCTAAACTTAATTCGCTGCGGTGCACCGAGGTAAAAGGATCGATCTGCAGTGACCCTAGCCCTGCCCGCTCTTACCTGCTTGCACTTCAGGGCTTCATTTATTAGCGATCCTTCGAGCCGGGGTATATGGAACTATAGTTAGCCGTGTCAATAGCACCCAGCCCTAAAAGCCTATTATAAACCATCCTAAACCTTGAAGCCCTGCAGGTTCACCTGACAATAAGGACTCGGGTTTACAAGCAATCCCACTGAAACCCTGAACCTAGACCGGCTGAAGTTTGAATATTCATGCAGCTCCGGATCATATATAGTAGTATACGAACATTAGCTATATATGATCGAATAATATATATATATATATATATATACAGCCAGTGTACATGGTTTTGTTCATCCAAATCTCTCTCTCGAGATCTCTCTCTCTCGAGCTCTCTCTCCCGGCCTCTCTCTGCAAAAAGCGCCGTGAACTGCATTGGCGAACTCCTCTGAGGAGTTTAGGAATTAAATATAGATAAGCAATGGCTCCAGGTACTCTTGGGCAGTGGTGCAGGGCTCGTCAATGGATGCATCGAGGACTGGCCGGTTGTGCATGCATGCACGTAGGATTGTTTAGTGCCGTCGACCCAGATGTGAACCCATGCAATGCTTTGATGCTTGTTGGTACGAGATCTCAAGCTGTTACAGCAGCTAGCATTGTTATAAGATCAGTTGTGCCCATCGATGATCAAGTATCCCGGACATCACTTTGAGCTGCCCCCATGAAACTTCAGGGTTTGAGCCTCAACCCAATAAATTATGTAGCCCTGTAACCCTTATATATGTGGCCCCAAATATTAAATATACACAAGCCTATAAGTCTTTAATGTCGTAGATTGTGTAAACCCACTGTGCCGGAGCTCGGTTCTGTCGCTGGGCCCCAAGATAATATGTGTTATATGTATACTTACAACAATTGCTATATAAGTTTAATGTATATACATATTTATACACCTTCGGACCTTTGGGTACCTTGACCTTAGAAGCATTAGGCTAGGCGCTTTAACCGCTAGGCGACTTTAGATCAAACCGCGGCTCTGCTGGGCCACAATACATAATAGGATTTAGGCTCTAGGCTTTTCCTCTCGAGATGGCTTCGGATGATGAGCTGTGGTGGGAGGAGCTGGAGAAGGCGGCAGAGCCGCCGTCGCCTGGCAGCGAGGAGGTGGAGGAGTTTTTTAGGCGGATGGATAGCTGGAGGCGGTGGAGGGATCAGAGGTGGCAGATGAGGTGCTTGAGCCTCTCGAGTTCGCCGGCTCGGCTGGGATGGGCCACCGATGCCAGTGCCTCGGGAGGCTCTAGCACCAGCTCTTCATCGGAGGAGGTGGCATCGGAGTTGGAGGAAAAAGAGGAAGAGAAGAAGAAGATGGAGGAGGTGGTATTGGAGGAGGAAGGATGCCAAAAAGAAGAAGAGATGGAGGAGGTGGTATTGGAGGAGGAAGGAGAAAAAGAAGAAGAGATGGAGGTGGTGGTATTGGAGGAGGAAGGAGAAAAAGAAGAGGAGATGGTGGTATTGGAGGAGGAAGGGAAGGAAAAAGAAGAGGAGATGAAGGAGGAGGAGGAGGAGGAGGAGGAGGAGGAGGAGGAGGGCAGTGTCCGAGGCTCGAGGCCCAAAGCCAGGCCTCGAGCCCCGGATGAGGACGTGGACCTCGATGAGCAGCAGGGCTGGACCGATGAGGATTGGGAGATTTGGGAGATGGTGGTGAGGGCAGGAGGAAAAAATAAAGGAAGGAAGAGGAGAGAAGAGATGTTCAAGAGGTTCAAGTATTTAAGAAAAACCGGCCAGTGGGTCGGTGCTGAGCCCCATCCGCTGGGCCGGGATGCTCGCTTTGAAGCGAGGCCAAAGCATGCACCGAGCAGCTCCAGTCGTGGAGGGTAGGGGTCCATGTATATACAGCACTTCATAGGAATAAGCTTCGGGCCTTAGGGTTATTCAGAATAGAAAGATGTATGTATATAATATATACCTACATACACATTAAATTCAGCCCTCAGGCTCTTAGGCCTAGGCCCGGTGCCATGTACACATCCAGGGATACACTTATCCTATATAGGCTTAGACCACCCGCGGGCCCGCCTCCTTGGACAGCTGCTGGCCTAGTGTAATTATATACATGAACATCTACATATGTATATACACACATGTATACAGCTGGAAGCATGCATTGGCCGGTACCATAGTCGCCGCTTGCCTCTTTGCGACAAAATGGTTATCGAATGCTGGGGTGTGGGGTTCGGGGCTTCGGGGTTTAGGGTTTGGGTTTAGGGGTTTAGGGTTCGGGCACTTCGTTCGGGGCTCGGGGCTTTTGTGGTGGCAATCAAGTCGCACGAAATTGGTTTTCCCGAACAAACCCAACATGCAAGCATTATGTTGCAAGAGCTGGTTTTCCCTAAAAAATCCCTACTTGCAACCAATAGGAAAGAACAGCCACGAACAACGGCCCAAACTGCCGATCCCAAAACATTCCAACCCGGCCCTTAAACCCCGAACCCCAATACCCGGCAACCGGTGCCCTGAACCCGAAAAGCCTCCTCCCTCAGCCCCGAAACCGCAAACAACTATAATTTAACACCCCAGCCTTCAAACCCTCCTGGGTATAGCAACACTTGCTTGCAGGACTTAGATGCTTCTGGTCTGGTTGGGCCGGGCCCTGAAGCCGCTCATTCATCACTTGTGTAGGGCAGCCAGACAGTGCATGTGGGAACAGCATAGGCACTTGTGCTGATGGATGTAGCGAGTTTGTTGTGCATGTTCGTGTGCATTCCGGACCCTATACCGAACGGCCCTCCTCTGAGGAGGGACTGCTTCGTAGCAATTGCCTCCCCTGGGGAGGTATTAGCAACCTAGGATTCCGAACCCAGCCCAACAGCAACCCAACAAAGGCTGTTAAAAAAAACTTTTTTTAACATTTTGTTTAATGCCCCTTCTCCTTTTAATTTAAAGCAAAACAGCCGTTAAAGAAATGTTAAAAAAAGTTTTTTTTAACACCCTGCCCGGCCGAAGCTTCCCGACTGAAGCCCCGATGCACTCCTAAGGTCGTTGCTTCGCCTTCTGCTCTAGGCCCGCTGGAGGTTGACTCGGAATCCTTTGAGGATTCTGTGTGTGCAGTATTGTGCAGTGCTGTGCTGCATCCCGTCGGGTTGCATTATGTCACACCCATGCATGTCCTAGGGATGTCTTGTGCTAGGTCGAAGTAGATGGTGCATCCCCTGGGGATGCACCACATCATAGCTGCACTCCATTGCATGCATGCATACCTAGCTATTTTGGCTGCCTTCGGCAATTTTTGTGTAGACCCGGAGCATCCATCATGGGCAAAAAACCCGATCCGAAGGCTAAGGTCACAGCGGCCAAAAGCAAGCCGGTGAACAAGTTCTCGGCCAAGGTCGCGGCCAAGAACAAAGCCCAGGCGAGCCCAAAGGCGAAGGCAACAGCCGACCCAGATCGGCAACAGCTCAGTGGCTTCGTCACCGCAATGAAATATAAAATCAGCCAAGGGCAAAACCGCGACCAAGCCACCACGGCTCAGAAACTCTTGGAGGTACGGGGTCCATAAAATAAGGGTGTAAAGCTAGCTGGTTGCAAGCCCTTCTTGATTTACATTTGTATGCTGCCCTGTGTTGCAGATGTACAGCACCATGGACAGCGACGGGAAGCGCCAAATGGCCCGGCAGTACTCCGAACACGGTCCGAAGGACCTCTCTTGGGCCGCGACCTATCTCGAGAGCGACAAGCACGACAGTGTCACAGAGAGGTGCACAACGAAAGGCATGCGGACCCGCAAACAGATCCTCGAGCTCGAAGGCATCGATACCGATGGTATGGATGAGGCTGCCAAGCAGGAGTGCCTCAAAGAGCTCTTGGATGCCCTATGGGCATGGCTTAAGACCGATCCCACAAAGGATCCCGACCTTGTCCAGGACCACAAGATCCCGGCCATGAAGAAGTACTATTACGAGTACCTTGATCCGCTGAAGGAGAAAGAGGTGGACACAAAGTCGCAGTCGATGACTGTGAAGGCTGAGGGTTTCAAGATGGAAGCGGCCAAGAAGATGATCACGAGCAAGCCTTCCGATCCGAACATCAAGCTCGAGAACCCCTGGCACGTGGAGCTCATGGCCAAGGTCAAGCCAGTTTGGACGGCGAAAGCAAAGCTCGACAGAGAGGAAACCGCCCTGAAGGATACCCTCTGTGAGTTCGCTGTGGCAGTCAACGGGAAGCCGGGCTTCGAAAAACTCGTAGACGACTATGAGGCCAAGATGGGTGTGCTGCACAATTACTTGTTGCAGCTTCGGAAAGCATATGCTGCAGTGTCCAAGGTTACACCAAGTGATCAAGACGAGTGCACCAAAGCCTTAGTCGAATGGACCACGTTCGGTGAGCAGATGTTGATTCACCAGGAGGGGGTCAAGCAGATGAATCGCGGTATGAAAGCTTTCCTCTAAGTGTTTACATGTTGACCGAAGGTCGTCAGCCATGTAGATCGATCATGCACATGTTTGCATACCTGTCGTGCACAATTGCTTGCAGTGAGTTTTGAATAAAACATGTAGTGCTGTCATTGCATGCAAGTCTGCCACGGCAAGCTCTGATCGCAGAGGGGTTTTGTTTCTTCGCCCGAGACAGGCGCCATGAAAGAAATCGATTGTGGCATGGATGCTTTATGTGCACTAGTATACAAATTACCCCAACCATCCTCCGCTATATCGCTGGAGGTATACTTCCTGCCGACCAACAATGCCCAAAGGAGCACTGACTGCATGCACATGAACACGATGTCCTAAGTCCTAAGTGTTACTGTGGTTTGGGGTTTCGGGTTTTTTGTGATTTACATTTACTGTTGAGGTTTGAGGCTTCAGGGTTTTGTGGGGTTTAGGGGCTTTTGTGGTTTATATAATATATATATATATATATATATATACATATACATACGGTGGAAGCATCTGGTTTTTATATCTGGGCCAATAAAGCTGACTATGTTGCAACTTCGAGCTCGCTTGCAGGACCCATGGCCGGATCCGATGACAGGTACTTTCAGCTCCGAAAAATCGGGCCGCTGTTGTAAGAGATGCAGCAGCCGCCACTTCGCATGCATGTGCATGCATTTCATCCATGCACATGCAACTCCCGTGGGGATGTTTGCTCGAGCTTTTGATTGAGGTGTATCGGTATCCTAGCTTGACATTAACTTAGACTTATATACACTAAGCACCACCGGGATCAAACTTTGAAGTTAAGGCAATGGCTACATGTTGTATGGCGAACAATCGAATAATCTATAAGGTCTTTTATTGTAGGATCTATAGGTGGATGGACAGCTCGCATGCTGTCGAAGAATTCGGTGCATGGTTCCAGCACGGACGATGGGCGACGGCTCAGGGATAATGTCGCCGATTTGTTATTGACAGGGGCAGTGAGTGCCAAAAGAGCACGTTCCTTGTATTCGGACAGTTTAACTCACGACCCTAGAGAAACTGTTGAGCTAGCTAAAGTAGCAGACAGCAGTCACGCTCATCGCGATCTCTTGCGAAAACTCAAGAAGGACAAGAAGTGGCCGGGTATGTTCCAGGCGACTGTGCCACTTCTCAATAGGGCAACTCAGGAGGCGGAAATGGGCAAGATCGAAGTTATGTTGCCGCACGAGCTAGTGAATGCCATCAGCATATGGAACAGTCACGACGATCACTTCTGGAAACTAGACAACTTAAGGGCAGCTTGCAAGCAGCACTTGGCGAATGCATCCAAAGAGTTGGGATTTGGTGAAAACGATCGCATTATTCCCATTGGCATATGGCACGATGGCATACCGGTGAAGTACGACAGGTCAGAATCACTCGAGGTCGTGACGATGAATTTTCCTCATGTCGGGGGGGCTTGGGCTTCTATGCGAATTCCTTTAACAGCACTTTACAAAGGGCACATGGTGAAGAATTCCAGTCTTGACGGGATTATGCGAGTGCTTACATGGTCGCTCACGTGCCTTGCCGAAGGTGTCTACCCTAGCCACGGTCCAGATGGAGAAGAACTGACTGGTAAGAGAGCCAAGCTCGCAGGGAAGACCTTGCAAAAAGCTTTGCTAGTCGAAGTTCGCGGGGATTGGTCTGCCTTTAAGTCAGCTTTTCGCCTCCCTGGGTGGGCGGAGCGAGTGAGCTGCTGCTACCGGTGCTCTGCCAACAAAGAGAATTTCATGGATACCAGCAGCTCTGCCCCGTGGCGACAATCACCACTAACACACTGGCAACTTGTCGCTAACATATATGCAACAGAAGGATCATGCCCACCTTTGTTCGGAGCTCCATGCTTCCGAACAGACATTTTTGCCATAGACTGGCTTCATTGTTGTGATCAGGGCGTGGCTGCTGATTACTTGGGATGCCTCATGCATACGATCCTTAAGGAGATACCGGGAAACGAGAAGCAGAAGCTGGCTGAACTGTTCAGGCATGTGCAAGATTTTTACAAAAGAAATGGTACCGAGTCCAGGCTTGACCACCTCACTGCTGGAATGGTCAAAAAGAATAGTGCCGCCAGCCCAAAGTTGAGGTGCAAGGCCGGTGAAGCCCGGGGGCTCATCCCTTGGATTTCTGATGCTTGTGCAAAGTTCCTCACTCAGGGGACTGCTGAGCATCGAGCTGCAATTGATGCAGGCCGTTATCTCCAAGAGTGCTACTCCTGTCTCAGTGTTGCTCAGTTTGATAGGGACAAGCTGGCTGGTGCATGCCGAAGGTTTTTGCTACTGTATGCTAGCTTGGCTACCATTTATCCAGATCAATCGGTGTGGCGTTTCAAGCCTAAGATGCACTTATTTTTGCATCTTTGTGAAGAGAGCTTAGACTCTCCGAGCCTCCATTGGGTTTATAGAGACGAAGATTTTGGAGGAAGCCTGGCCCATATAGGGTCTCGGCGAGGAGGGAAAAACACCGCCAGCGCCGTGTCTCACCTTGTGCTACAGATGTTCTATGCCAAGAATCCAATCCCTCTCGTGGGGCAGTGAAAGATCGAGAAATCTGTGCTGGGGATCGAGGCTTGCAAGTTTTTGCAGGTAGAGGATATTGTGTTACGGGTTGGTTAGATAGATTTTCATGGTGCATGCATTTACTGTTTCCATTTTGTGCATGTGTGCGGGAAGGTGAGTGGGTGGGTGGTTGGTTCGTTGGTTGGTTGGTGGGAGGGTGGCTGGGAGAGCCAGCTGGGTGTTGTGGTGGTGTTGGTGGTGTTGTGGTGGTGTTGGTGGTGTTGGTGGTGTTGTGGTGGTGTGGGTGGTGTCGGTGGTGTTGTGGTGGTGTTGTGTTGGTGTTGTGTTGGTGTTGTGGTGGTGTGTTGTGGTGGTGTGTGGTGGTGTGTGGTGGTGGTGTGTTGTGGTGGTGTGTGGTGGTGTGTGGTGGTGGTGGTGGTGTGTGGTGGTGGTGTGTGTGTGTGTGGTGGTGGTGGTGTGTTGTGGTGGTGTCGTGGTGTTGTGGTGGTGTGTTGTGGTGGTGTCGGTGGTGTTGTTGTGGTGTTGTTGTGGTGTTGTTGTGGTGGTGTTGTGGTGGTGTTGTGGTGGTGTATATGTGTACATGGTGCATGTATATGACCGGTGTCATTGCGACACCATAATTTAAACAATGTTTTTTGCGCCTTAATTAAGCAAGGTGTGTCTTGCTTAAATTTTCAAACCTTTCTTAAATACACATTGCTTAAATAAGCGCCAAACTTAATTAAGCAACATTGGGCTCTCTGGGTGGCAGCAAGTGCCATTTCGAGCACGTTTGCTCGCTATGCTTCGGAAAGCACCCGGCTACGCAGTGCCCCACCAAGAAGCAGACGGAGGCCGCTAAGGAGGACAAACCCTCCAACTCACCCGCTACCGCAGCGGAGCCCTCAGTGCCTGTGAACCCCCCGCGGGGGGATGCTACGCCAGCTCCTGCAGCCGCTACGCCTGCAAAGCCGCTAAGGGTGCTCTATCTTTTCTCTGGGGCCTCACGCCGGCTAGACGTGGCACAGTGTTTGCATCAGCTAGCGGCAGAACTCGGGCTAGATGTTCGGGTCGAGTGCGACGGCCGCATTAGCAGCGGCAAGCTGTTCTAGCTGCGCCTTGGCCGTGGCGGCTTCGGTAGCGGCGAACCTTTGTCAGCGGCGTCCAGGCTAGCGATGTCGTCCTGCGACAGGTCTGCCCAGCTGGTAGCCGACAGAACCCGCCGTTCCAACATGTTAGCGGGGCTCTGCTGACGGAGCCCGGCACCTAGCGGGGCCGTGCGCCGGCCCTTTGCCCTTGGGCTGTGTAGCTGGGCCATCGTTGCCCTTTCCTCCTGCGCCCAAGGCACTAATCGGGTGAAACCGCTAGGAATTTCTAGCTACCTTCCGGTAACGAAGCCGTGGGCTAGCGGAGGGAGGAGGTTCAGCACAATCACTGGCTCCTGCGCCTAGCTCCTGAGTGCCCTGTTGCCTAGCGTGGGCTCCGCCACCTCGTTTCGTAGCGCCTGCCTCCGCTCCAAGCTCTCCTTTCCTAGCTCCTGTGTTCCCTGGGTGGCCAGCAAAGGGGTCGCCCGGCCCCGGTTTCCTAGCGCCTGCCTCCGCTCCTTGCTCCTCTTGCAGGACACTAGCGGCACACACAAAAGCGCAACACAACAGAAACACACAACAAGTGACATGTAGCAAGAACGTGGTTCTCTCCACTCGCCCTTCTTTCTGGGCCCCCCCCCCCGGGCTTCCCCCCCCCCAGCACACCATCTAGTCTAGCGGCGTTACGCGAAGGAGGAGGGAGAGAGAGAGGAGGAAGGAGAGAGGGTACCGACCTTTTCTAGCCCCAAACGGCGGTTTAGCACGCCCTGCGCTCAAGGATGATTGCTAGCGGACCCTGTCGAAGGTTCCCCTGGGGCCTCATCATCTTCCGAGTTAGCAAGCGAACCTTCGCTAGCGTCTCCTTCGGAGATAGCCCCTTGGTTCGGCCAGCATAGCTTGCACACGTGTGTGTACTCATGCGGCCCCAGAACCGAATCAAGAACCCTAGCGTTGCGGAAAGCACGGCGCTTTCCCATCCAACATCCTGTAGCGCCCGCTTTGTGCAGGGGAAAAATGGAGCTGGGAGGTCTACGATTATATAGCTGCCCTGGCTGCGGTCAGGAACCCTGGCCTGCTTCTTAGCAGGCCGTTCCATGACCTCCGCAGAAGCCTCGGAGCTGCTCCCTGCCCCTATAGCGGTTCCTCGAACTCGTCCGGTTCCTCGGGAACCTCTAGCTCCTCCGCCTCGGTCGGGACTCCTAGCAGGCCTTCCATCCAGATCTTCCGCAGCCGCGACGCCATATCAATAGCCTGGCTGTGGGTTAGCTTGGCCCTTTCTTCCAGCCAGGGCTCCAGATCCGCGGCGATTTCGCGCTCGTCTAGCGCCTCGTAGCGGTCGTCCCCCCTAGCTGTTTTAGCGAAAAAAGCTTGGAGCCGGGACACTCTACCCGCAAAGGATCTAGCGTACACATCGGAAATCTCGGGTTTCCAACGTCCTAGCAGATCCTTATCCTGCGGCGGGATCTCCTTTAGCGCCAACCCCGTGGGTAGCACGGAGCGCTCACTGTGCTCCGTCCAATAGCCCTGGAAATTCCGGGGGTAGCCCATGATAGCCAGCAGCCCAGCAGTTGCCACCATAGCGTCCGCATAAGTAGCGATCTTCCTTTCCAGCTGCCCTGCCCGGCCCAGTCGCGGCATGAGGTAGTCCCGGGCGTAGTTAGCGTGGGCCTTCAGGAGATCAATGCCGGTCACCAACCAGTTCTTAGCGACCAGGAAGGCGTGCTCCGACACCACGACCGGTAGCTCCTTGACCCTTCTCGTAGCGCCGGAAGTCTTTGTCGGAGGATGGTGGTGAGGCGACCCTCCACCATCGTTAGCTCCGCTGGCAAAATAGCCTGAAGATCCGACCACCTTAGCGTGGCCCAGACCTTGACCAGCTTAGCCCAGGCCCAGACTCGCCAGCCCACGGCCAGAGCGGCATTGACCACCACCAGCTATAGCTGTACCAGCATGTAGACACCTTGAAACTCCGAGAAGCTCCAATTCGGGAAGCTCCAAATCGAAGCTCCGATTTGGAGCTGGCAGCTCCGATTTGGAGCTTCCGACTTTGAGGTGTTAAACGGCGGAGAGCAGCTCCAATTCGGAGCTTCCGGCAGCTCCGAATCGGAGCTTCTAGAAGCTCCGATTTGGAGCTGCCGGCAGCTCCAAATCGGAGCTTCTAGAAGCTCCGATTTGGAGCTGCCGGAAGCTCCGAATCGGAGCTTCCAGAAGCTCAGTTCGACTGGGAAAACCCTTTAAAACACCTTTGAAAACTACCTGCAAACCCACAAGCAAATGAAGTGCCAAAGCTTTTGCAGCCCTGCAAGCACTAAAGCTCGGCCGAATCTTTTTCTCGGAGCGGCAGCAAGGCAGGTGCTGCAGACTTGTGCTGCCAAGCTCAAGTCTTCCTACAGGGAGCCTTCTGCAGGCTAGCTCTATCGCAAACCTCTTCGAGCAGCAGCAGCAGCTGTTTTGCTTCAAGGCCTGGCAACGGCAGGAAATGGCGCAATCTGCTGCCATTTCTCCAAAGCTCGAGCACAGTTTTCGCCGGGATTGTTTGCACCACCTCTGCGATGGAAGAGCTGTGCTAAGTGCCCTCCCAGGGTTTCATCTGCATAACACCAAAAATCCTTGGCATTGAAACCGCTTTCACAGATGTGTTGGAATTGATGCAGCTTGGGCATGATATGCCAGTTCAAAGAGTCCTCTGCTTCGAGTGCTTCCTTCTCCAAAGCCATATACTGGCTAGCCACTTTGGCAGAGGCCTTGTCCAAGCCAGAGTGCTCATTCGTTTCCACTTTGTTGTAGACTCTGGCCAAAAATTTGGCCAGCTTGTGGCAAGCCACTTCGTGATCGCTGCCTGCGGCAAAATGCTTGCCTGTCAAAATCGGAAGCAAAGGCACCATGTGCCTCACCGTGGCTGCTGGGCATTTGAGGGTCGGCGGACCCGTGCTTTTTTCCCTTTGTTTAGCACTTCAGGTGTCAACTTTTGCAGCCTGTCCGTCACCATGTGTTCTTTGTAAAGCTCTTGCACATCTAGCCACAGGCCCGAAACCCTATCCTTGAGACTTCTGCCTTCATATTTCGCAGCCAGCTCGAGCAAGAGCTGCCCAGCAATATCGGCCGAAATACCCATGTCGACGGCATGAAGCCAATCAGGCAAAATCAACGTTCGAGGGGCCAATTCTGGCCAGTGCCACAGTGGGCACACCGGCTTGCCCATGTTGCGAACTCTGGTCAAGAATTCGGCCTTGGTCAGGCCTGAATTTCTTTCATTCGCTGTGCAGTTTCTGAAAGTTTCAAAGGTGGTCTTGCACAGCCAGCACATACCACTTTTGGTGTTGTATGTCGGAATGTTGTACCAACTGTTCAGCCAGTCCCAATCGCCCCTGAGCTCCACGAGAATGCCTTTTGCAGGCAAGTCCCTCCCAACATATGTTCGCCTTTGCCTGTCGGATTTGAGCCACGGGCTTCCATCATGTCTGCAGCTGGGGAATTTCCCTTCCTTCAAGCATTGCATGCTCCAGAGAAGCACTTTGAGTATGCTGTCTTTGGTTTCATACTCCCAGTGAAAATCGGTCTGCAGCAACGTGAAGGGAACAGGGGATCTGTGCTTGGCATCTTGAGCTGCGGGAAGATTGATCGTCAGGAAATCAAGCCCTTCCTTTCTCATAGTGCCTTGCACAGGCACACCATCGCCGTGGAGGGCAAAAGGAATCACTAGTTCCTCGCCCCATCCCAACTTCTGCTTGATTTCCTTCGCAGCGACCCAAGTTTTGGAGCCTTGTGCAGGCTGGCACCTTGCCAAGGCAGCAGGATCAGCAAAAAAAACTGCCATCCATTCATGCGGCAATTCAAATGCATGCCACATGAGTGCTTTCTTATTATTCTTCTTGCTTTTCATTGGGATCCGGCACCAGTAAAGCTCAGGCCAAACTGTCTTCTTGAAAGCTCTCCTGAGAGTTCTCGCTGCGTTTTTTTTCCCTTTCTTGCCTTTGAGCTTGCAGCCCTGTGCTCCTGCTGAGGTGGCTTTTTCGAGATTTCGCTTTGCCAAAGTTCCTGGCAAGATATTCCTGCCATAAAGTCCCATCGCATAGTCAGGAAACTCCTCAGAGGTATCCGAAGCCTCATCCCTCAATCGTTTCTTGGTGGCCCCTGCAATTGCCTTCTGCAGGCAAGCTTGCCAGCATGCCAAAAACAAAAGCAAGGACAACGGAGCCATATGTGCTGTGAACCGAAAAAGCTGCTGAACAAATCACAAGTAGTAGTAGAGGCAACCCTCGGCGGCACCTTGCAAATCGAACGAGTTTTCCACACCGCCAAAAGCGACTCGTCCAGAGTCAAAGCTAAATGCCCCAGAGTTGGGGCTTTGCGAAAAGCTGCAGGCGGCCTTGTGCAGGCCAGGGGCTGCGACCCCAGTGAGTTTCGCCGCTGAAGCGCTTTGACTTTCAGGCATTCTCTTCATCCCACTTCTTGTGCGATGAGAGCTCCCTTTTCAGAGGCTTCAACTTCTCAGAGATGCTTGCCACGACTGCCGCCAGCTTGCTGGCCAACTCTTCGTGATCCTTTTCGGGCTGCTTGGGGAACATGTGCTGGCTGTCCATCACTTCCTTTTTGCAGGAATAGAGCTTCGACTCCAACTCTGCCACCTGTGCCAGCACCACGGTTGCCATCTTGTGCTTCTTGTGGTCAAGCGAGACCTTGAGCAGCTCCACAGTTGCCAGTTCCGTGCTCACTTGGGTGAGCTGGCCAGTGAGCTTCTTTCGCTGGTCCTTGTAGTTCTGCTCATGGTCGATGCGAACCTCGGCTTCCTTGTCCTTGCCTTCTCCAGGCAACCTACCGGACTGGCCTTTGCTAATCATCTTCTGGGTGGCCGCACCCTTGAGCTTCTTGCGGATTTCCTCAAAATCCTCCTGGCCCACGTCCCCAACGTTCTCCTCCAGCTGAAGCTCTCTTTTCTTGGAGCTGCTGCTGAAAGTCTTGCAGTGCTCGAAGTAGTACTGCTTGATTCCCAACTTGGCTAAGTTCTCATCCTCATGCTCTCTCTCGAGCAAGTCCTGAACACGAGCCTTCTTCAGGCTAGAGTAGTCACTCGAGTGAGGGAAAATCCCCTTGAAGCCGGCGATCTCGTCGTCTGTGAACCAGCCCTTCTGGGTGTCGTCTCTGTCCTCCTCTGCTTGCACGTCTATCTTCGCGACCCTCCTCTCAGAGATTTCGGGATCCAGCAGATACACCTCGTAAAAAAACTGTCTCTTCTCTGCCTGGGTTTTGCACTTAGCAAAAGTGTCAGGCAGGGCCGTCTTGCCGGCCTTGGCCAAAGCCTTCAGTTTCTGGTTCATCTTCTTCGCTTCGGACTGCCCGATTTTCGGGTGAGCCTTGGCGGCAGCCGTGGCAGCCCTTTTCGGGCTAGCCCCTTTCTTCGGGCTCACCAACTCCATCTTCACAGGGGGAGCCTTGGCTGGGCTTTTGGGCTCGGCCTTCACTAGTGTGCCTTCTGCAAGCGAGCCGCCGTTGCCGGCATTGCCTTGCTCAGGCTTCTTCCCGTTGCCTTGCTCAGGCAAGGCCTTCTCCTGGGCAGCAGGTTTTTTCATCTTGGAGCCACCGGCCATCGTCCTGATCTCTAAAACCGTGAGCTTGAGCCTAAGTGCTTCAACTGAAACCCTGGTTGAAATCCGCCGCCAGGCCCAAGCCCGAGGCCAGCCAAAAAGTTCCTAAAAAAGTTCCTTTAGGAACTTTCCGCCGGAAAGTTCCTATAGGAACTTTTTGTCTTTATTATTACAAACCTAATAAAACCTAAAAGTTCATATAAAAGTTCATGAAAAAAGTTCCTAAAAAAAGTTCCTATAGGAACTTTTCTGGTGATTTTTTTGGGGCCTGAGCCCATCCTGGGGGTCTGATTTTTTCGCGGCTGGGGGCTTCAGGTCTGGAGGGCTGCTGCTTCGTGGCTTCGGGGCTTTAGGAGCAAGGGTTTAGGGTTTTGGGGTTTTGGGGTTTTTGGGGTTTAGGGTTTAGGGGTTTAGGGTTGAAGGGTTGTAGGTTTTTATGCGGTGCTTTAAAGGGCTTCAGCGGGTTTAAGGTTTAGGGGTTTAAGGGCTTTAGGTTTGTACGTTTTGCTCTAAGGCTTGGGGCCCTGCAGCCTGGGGGTTTGTTTAGGGTTCAATATTGTTCCGGGTTTCGCCTTTAATATGGACCGCAAACCTATACACCTTGAAAGACACATCCTAGCAAACACGTGAACCGAAACCATCTGAAGTAACACCTTACAAGTTATAACCCTTAAACCCTCAAGCCCCGAACCCCGGCACGATGGATTTTTTCACAGCTGCGGACCGGTGCCGTCTGCACGTGTTCAAAGCTACTTGGCTATGCCTTTTGCAGGCAAGGCAGCCACTGCCACAAAACGACAGGCTTAATTAGCCCGTGTAGTCCGCCTCATGGACGACATTCCAGCCCGAGGTGTTCACAGACATCGCAGATTGCGACATATGCGACTGCATCTCCCACGATTCTTCTGTCGCGATACTCAACGTGTCGTGGCCAGAAATGTCTCCTGCAGGCAAGCTGCTTGCAGCACCTGTGCCTTCTGCAGGCAAGCTGCTTGCAGCACCTGTGCCTTCTGCAGGCAAGCTGACCGAAACGGGAGCAGCCCCATCATCAACAACGTCAGGCTTCTTTTCCTCATCAGAGGATTCGGCCTTCGTATCGCCTTCTTCAGGCGAGGCCAGCCTTGGGCCAGGATCGCTCTGTGTCTCCCTTGGATCGACCGTGTCCATGAGACTGCTGCTGTTGGACTCCTCGGCAGGGGCCTGCACTGCTGCCACTTGGCCTCGGGCCGTCGTCCGGCCGGCTGCTCTCGCTGGAGCTGCTGCTGGAGCTGCTGCTGCTGCTGTTGCTGATGCCCGGCCCTTCATCGAGAGGGGCCTCTTCACGGAGGCGAGCCAATCTGTCCCGCAGGCTGTTTGTGAGCCCTTCCATCTCCCGCAACACGACGGTGGCTCCGGATGGCATGGGACCTGCAGCACTTCCGCCTTCTTCAGGCGAGGGGTTCCCCCCACACCTATCTCCTTGCCGGCGGCGAAATTCGACCTCATGCCGAACTTGTTTTGCCCAGCGGGCAAATTGTGCCACCCTGCCGGGTTCGCCGGAAAACAACCAGGGCGGAAGCGGAATTCCTTCTCGTTCCAAAAAGCGCCGCAGGTTCCGCCTGACTTGGGATCTAAACCCTCTCGTGTCAAACCGGCTGCATCTTGGAAGCAGCTGGCCCAAGATCTCCAAGGCCTTCTGCAGGCCAGAGTCTTCCTCATGAGCATCTCCATCGTCGGGCTCCGTCTTTGCCTGCTTGAGGTCCGCCTGCCCGTCCGGACCCCTACTGCCTGAGCTGCCGCTGCCACTGCTGCAGCTGGTGCCTTGTGCAGGCAAGGGACAACTCCCACTGGGGCCTTGTGCAGGCCAGGGTGAAGTCCCACTGCCATCTGCTGGCGAGGGCCAGGGTCCCACATATTGGCCATGTTGCCACATGGCCTGATCCCAGCCATTGCTGAAGACCGGCTCAGGCAACCACCCGTGCGGGCCCGTCTGGAGCCAGGCACCGGTGGGAAGGTGCTGCCTCCACCACCTGCCGTGCCAGTCCTCCTCCGGCACACCCCAGATCTCGGCCAAAGGCCAGTCGACGACTGCGAGCACCGTCATCAAAAGGCACATCATGATGGCCTTCTGCAGGCCAGGGCCATTGCCCATGAGAGCCTTCTGCAGGCTAGCCAGCATGGCAAAACCCAGAAAGCTAAAGGGAGATCTAACAGTTGCTACCTGCAAAGCTTGAGCTCTCAAAATGCGGACGAACAAAGTATTCAACAGACAAACTCGACACACGCACTGCACTTCGACATGACCTGCTTCAAAATACAAAACATGAAAAGCTTTCCCAAACAAAAACCGTTAAAAAACCGTTCTAAAAATTTAGGGCTTTATATGATTTGGGGTTTTAGGGTTTAGGGTTTAAGGGCGACCTGCGATTTGCGATTTTTTTGCACCAGCCGAAGCGAGAGCCATGTGAAGTCGCGGGAACTGCCTTTGCAGGCAAGCATGCACAGTGCATTAATATCCAGTCCTGCCCCCCCCATCCTACTGCAGCAGAAGGTGCCAAGCACACAGCTAGCCTTGCACAGGCTCGGCCTGGGCTGCTGCCAAAAGGGCAACCCTGATCTTGTCCCGCTGGGCGATCACATCCTCCTTGGTCAAGCCAGCTTCCTCCTGGCACACCCACTCCATGAGCTGCCTCACGATAGCAGCATGGTCACCCAAGCCCTGACAGTTCACCAGCGACTTCTCTTTCGAGGCTTTGTCCTCTTTGAACACGATGTACGACTTGTTTCTGGCAAAGGTTGGCTTGACCAAGCCGAAGCTCTTAGACTCCTTCCAGGGGTTGGCCTTGTGCAGGCCAGCAGGCCTCTTGCAAGACTGGGCTTTCGCTTTGGCCTTTGCTTTGGCTTTGCCCTTCGCCTTAGCTTTGTTCTTTTTCTCAGTCTGCCCCAAGCTTTGCACAGGAGTGCTAGCGGCCGAACTTGACTCAACAACCTCTGCACTCGAGGGTACACTAGCAGCAACGGATCCGATCGAAGGCTCTTTCCTCAAGATCCTTCGTTTGGGCGGTGTCGCTTCTGCCACTGCAGTAGGTGCAACTGCAGCAACCTCGGGCTGCGAGTCCGTACCCGTAGTAGAGATCCTTCGCACAGGACGTGCAGACGCAGGCTCCTTCAAAGCCTGCAACAACTCTTTCAACCACGATGCCATCTGCTCGCCTGTCTTGGAATTTCGGTCTTTTCTGTTGCACATCGATTTCACTGCAGCGATCTTCTTCAAAACCGAATTTCGGCTGGCCTTGTCCAGGCCAGGGAAAGCTTCTTGCCATATCTTCCTTGTCACTTCAATGCTCGTTGGAGGCTGCCTAAACCAAAGGCAAAGGAATTTATGGTGCCTTTCGCCGACTTCCTCTGGGGTACCGTTCCACAAGCTTTCTTTCATGTCTTTGCCACCGAAGCTGCCCCGGAGCATGGCCGCAATACTCCTGATTTGATCCATTTCCATGCTCTTGCTGCCGCCTTGTGCAGGCGAGCTGGGCCCAGCAGCACTGCTGGCCATGCCTTCTGCAGGCGAGCCACCTGGCTTGCCTTGCCCTGCTTCACAGCCCTACCTAACAACATCGCTCCCTGCGATATTCTCGAGCCGAAAGTCGTCCTGCAGGCATATGCATCAGGAAGACTACCTGCAAATTTAACAAGCACAAAAAGAACCCAGAAGCTCGATTTGGAAGCTCCAAATCGGAGCTTCTAGAAGCTCCGATTTGGAGCTGCCGGCAGCTCCAAATCGGAGCTTCTAGAAGCTCCGATTTGGAGCTTCCGAGAAGCTCCGAATTGGAGCTGCTGACACTGTTCAAGCATCGAAACACGGAAGCTCCAAATCGGAGCTGGCAGCTCCAATTTGAACCCGGAAGCTCCAAATAGAAGCTCCAATTCGGAGCTGGCAGCTGCAAATCGGAGCTGGAAGCTCCAAATTGGAGCTGCTCGGCAGCGTCGTTTCGGCGCTGCCAGCTCCGATTTGGAGCGGCCGCTCCGAATCGGAGCAGGGTTGCGCGGGGCCCTTTTGATCAGAGGGGCCCCCTCCGCTAGCTGCTCCACGATGCTGTCCTTAGCAGCCCAAACCAGGCGACCGAAGGTAGTCCGTAGCTCGACTGGAAAGTCGGCCACCTTCTCGGCCACATGGTTCATCGCTCCTAGCGAGGAGGTAATCCACCAAGTCAGCGGCGGTGCCCGGGGGCGGCCTGAGCTTAGCGGCGTGGAGCCATTGGCGCCACTGCCGGTAGTAGCTCAGGTAGCGCTTCAAAGTAGAAGCCCGCGTCTTCCCCGGAAGCAACATAGCGGCCCGCACGGGGTCCAAGCTCCCATACAGTTTAGCGAGAATTTAACAGGGGCGTGTATCTCTAGCAGCTCCTTACGGAGCTTCCTTGCCCAAACTTCCAGCAGTCGCTCTTCCCTAGCGGCACCGATCGTGCCGGCTGTAGCACCTTCCGGTTCCGCTCCCGGGAGGAGGTCTTAGCGGCACCACGGGCTGGTGCGTAGCTTCCTCGAGGCTCCGTCTCTCGGAGCCGGTAGCGGTGGCATCCGGGCCCTCCAGGTAATGTCGTCCTGGAAGTAGCCGTGCACTCTTTGGTACGAGCTTCCTGTATAGCCAGCAGTAAACTCAATCCCATAGCCACGGCTGGTAAGGGATGCCCAGCTCTCGTGCTAGCTGCTTGGCGACGTCCTCCGCGTCTTCCAGGTCAACCACTGCTAGCTCCAAGACCCAAACCCTTGGCTGACGAGGTGTCGGTACGCCCGGTCTAGCGTGCGGCTACGTTCCTGTTGGACCGTAGCCTGCGCATCTAGCTCTGCCTCCACCTCCCAGCCCTCGAAGAGCACAGCCGCCTCTTCGGGCTGAGGGTCGCTAGCTGGGGTCTGCGGGACCCACGAGGGTACCTCCCGGAGGGAGCCCCCGCGGTATCGTCCCGTCGGAACCTCAGTTGGACACGGAGAACTTAGCGGGGGCGGGGAATCCCCAACCACAGTGACGCAGTCTCTGCCGTGGTCGGCGCCAGGGTAGCGTCGCTGTCCGACATGGCAGCGCACCCAAAGCAGGGCAAATTAGCCTTCCCAATAGCTGGGGGCCTTTCAGCACAATGGCCACGAAATAGCGCTCATTCCACCGGCCATGTGCAGACACTCTAGCTAACAGATAGACACCGTTCTGTTTAGCTTCAGAGGAAAACCCCTTCGACGTTTTCTAGCGAAACACCTTCGATGTTTCACACAGGGATACTAGCGCTAGCATACACTGTCGTACCTCGTACCTCGGCACGAGTGCATGACAAACGAATCAGGCGTCACCGAAGAAAGAGGCATTCGCAATGAAATTCATGGGCGAAGCGCAGAGGTCACGTGCATAAAGGCATAGCCGATTAAGTGTTGTCCTGCAACCATTGTCGAGTAGCCGCGGGATCCGATGGAGGATCACGCTCCCAGGGCCTGAGATTTTCCTCTGGGTACGGAGATCTGCCCTTCCCCTTGGCTTTCCCCTTACTTCTGCTCTTGGCCTCGATATAGTCACGGTAAGTATTGGAATTCCAACCTCCATGTCTTCCACCTCCTCGTGGGCGAGCTTTCGGGGCAGCAGTGGATGCGGAAGCACTCGAAGTTTCTTCTGCCGTGACAGGCGTGTCCATGATAGAGGTCTGTCCGCGCGGAAGATACTCGTCGGCTGAAATGTGATGTAATGCTTCAGGACGACGCGCATTTGGATGCTGTTGTCTTTCGAGCCTGCTGGCACGCAGTTTGTCCAAGAAATATGACGGCATCTGTACGTTGTGATCCACAAGCAACCCGATGGTCGCACGGAATGGTCCATGTGCATCAGGAGGATCCCAACTGGGTCGATGTACAGAAAGTCCACAGGTCCAGTCGGTGTAGGTCGAAGAACAGAAAATTGCGAGTGTCCTGTCACCATGGGAATAACTTCGCATAGGACGTTCAAGCAACAGAAGTGCATGACCTTCACGTCATTCTCATCCTTCAGGTAGGTGCTTGGGTTGAAGTTGTCCCTGCTAATTCCCATCATGTTTGCTCCTCGGATCAACAGCGAGATCAGCTGGTTCGTTCGGAAGCGCTTAAGAGTGTACGTCCCGTTGGGATCATACGACTTGGCATTCTCCCTTTCCTTGGCAAAGCGAATGATCTCTTCATCAGTCACCTCCCTGCTCACACCAGTTTCGGAGTCCAATTCTGCCAGTACACCCCATTTTCCAAGCACGTCATAGCGTTGGCCATTGGAGACACTTTCTTTGAGCTGGAATAATGGCATAGTCGCCCATTTCGCCAAGCCGGACCACGTCTTGTAGATGCATCTGCAGACCACAAACGCCATGTAGGAGAGAGCAGCCATTTTGGCATCGATGCAATGAGCATTTCGCTTGTTGTGGTAGTAAGGCGGTTGCATAGCGGTGCGGGCGATCTGCAGCTCAGGATCGATGTTCAAGGAATGACCAGCAATGAGGACGGGACGACGTTCAAGTGCCAGATCCTCGGGTACCTCGTCGTCAAAGTCCGCCATTGGATCTGTGTCCATTTCCTCGTCGGGCTCCTGTTCTGCATCTTCCTCTCCGATGATGGAAGCTTCGGGAATGCCTTCGGGTTCTGCCACCGTTTCAACCTCCATGGCTTCTTGCTCCTCAGCAGTTATCTCAGGTACCGCTGCAGCTGCAGCCTCCATTGTCTGGGCAATGAGTTCACTAGGGATCTCCGTAGGAGTCTCCCGTTGTGAGGTGCCTTGATGATAACCACACGAGATGAATTGTGACCAGCGCGAAGTACAGCGGGAGAAGCATGCTGGCACGATGTTGTAGCATGCCGGGCACACTCTCATCCTCCTGCCATCTTCCTCTCTTCGTAGATCTTCGGGTCGCCAGTTCTTGATGACGAACTTGATGGCTTTGTCCATGTAGTGGTGCCGAACGGTGTTCTCCCTGTGGGCTTCGAGCACAGTTGTAAGGTCACGCATTATCTGCTCCTTACTTGTGTCATGAGGACCTCGGGGCATGTCGCAAAGCAGCTCCATGATCTTGCCCGGAGTCCTGTACCTCTCGAATTCCGGGAGCAATGGGGATCCATTGAAATCCAGCACCATCTCTTTCTCCAATCGTTCGTCATAGATCTTTTCCACCAGCGCGAAAGAGTGTGTATCTCGAGGATTCGGTACGCAAAACCATACCTCCTTGACGAACGGGAACGGTAACGTGCGTCCAACAATGATGACACCACTGTCGGTGATACGTCCACCTTCTCGGGCAAGGTCTGTCGAAGCAACGTGGAGGACCACAAGCGGCATGTGCTTGGCCTCCGGCCCGTGTACCCGAGCTTTCGTCGTAGCATTCCTGCTGTCAAACGGTGCGAATACCCCCCAGTAGCTGTGGAGTCGGCCGCCTCTGTCCTCCCTGAGCTGACGACGCCGGTCGAAGTCCCCGTCGGGGTCCTCCGAACCAGGCATAATGCCCTGCAGAACAATGGAGTCCAAGTTGCGGCATGCTGTCGCGTGGAATGCGCCTCCCAGGCGTCCCAGAAGGGTCATCGACGGGGACATTGCGAACCTTTCCTTGTCCAACTAAAGCAAATTATTCTGGGGGTCGGAATGCGTAGAGTGAGCACTGGTAGCCCGAACAGCCCATGGTTTGACCCAGCCATTGCACTGTGATAGGTACTGCTGATGGGGTCGGGTGTTCTCATTATTCTGAATCTCGGTGATCTGATCCTGCACGGAAACCAATCTGTCCGAGTCCGCTGATCCTAGAGGTCCACCGCCAGGGTCTTTCACTCTCACACCCAGGAACTGGAGCCGGATCTTGGCTTTGTACCGTTTTGTGGCCGCCAACATGTTCCCCTGGAACAGTAACTGCAGTCTCTCATTGTACACCCTCTTCCTTTGTTCATTGTCGCGTCCAAGAGCTCCTTCGGTTATGCGCCTGCTGCTCTGGGTCCAAAGCTCCTCTTGCCTGACCAGGTCCTCGATCATCACCCATCCTCCTTCATCACACCGAATGACGCCCATGAATGCCACTTGGCATCTTCCATCAAGCCATTCTGACCCTGGGCGTCTTGCGATTCTGTGGCTCAAGTCAGACTGAATGCATGACAGAGCCCAGTCGGCATTCCTCCTTCGATGGGCGGTGATGTTACGAACCACGACCTCGTCCACGATGTCCCATCTGGAATTGATGAATCGTGCGCCTTTGGTCGGGATCAGGTCAAGAATGCCACATCTGATCGGCCTTCCGCCTCCAATGGATTGGTAGCCTTGGTTATCCCACTGCCGAGTAGCCTCGTTGTAGTCGTAACTCACACGATCTCCTCGTTGAGGTAGTCGGCGGTCACGATGATCTGACAACTCTTCAATGAGATCCACCACCCGCTGGCTGTTCTCGGGGCCCATGTCCTGCAGCCTTACGCCACAAGCATCATGTAGATCTCGACGGTTCTCCACGTCAGCACAAAGACTGTGTGGGTTCTCGTAGCGGATCAGGACGACGTCACTTCGAACGGCCTCGCCTCCACGTCGTGGTCGGGCTTTGGCCTTGGGTCGTCGGTCCGATGATGCTACACTCACATGATCTGTGGAGTCAACGTCCATACCTTCAGTTGTGCAGGTGGTCGACGTGGATAACGAAGAAGATTGTCCCTGATGATCTGAAGACCACGCTGTACCAAATCTCGCGTAGCAGCATTTTCCGTGCAATCAGGCAAGTGGTGTGAATCACTGCCACAGGCAACGCAGAACGTGAAGTCGTGAGTTCCCAGCACCATTTCTCCCTGGGAAAGCACTTCCACGTAGTCGCGGAGCTGCGCCACAAGCCCTTCACGAAGCATTTGGCGTTGATCAGGTTCTTCGGCACCCTGTTCTTCTTCAGGTTGTGCATCCACATCCATCTCTTGAATCGGCATTGGCGGGGCAACGGAAACTCCTGCTTCACCCGTGACATCGTCAGCGGTCTGCGTCTCGTCGGTCCGGCCAACCTCCACAGGGTAGACGTCGCCATCAACGATCACCGTGAAATCAATCACGAGGTCTGCAGACATGCTGGTCACGATTTCGGCGATCTCTTCATTCTTCTTGGGCGGTGTCCTTTTGCGTGGGGAATCGACTGTGATAAGCTCGATGGCCCCGGCCGACGCGTAGCGGAAGAACGATCTTTCAATGCCCCTCACGCATGCGTTTGCCCCTTCAAGTCCACCCCAATTCTGGAAATGCATTGGATACCTCATCGCAATCGTAAGAATTCCAAGTGCCAGCTCCAAGGTGTCTCCTAAAAGCTCTTCTTTCGGCGATGAGGAGCCTCGGTAGCATTCTTGTCGTTCTTCCGGTGTCAGAAGCATCCTCATGAAACCTGCGTACGCACAGTTACCAGCGTCATAGTAGCAGATGTAGCAAGTCTTCCCTTCAGCGTCATATCCCCTGTCCCATGACAACTGCTTGGCCTTTCCCCATGCCGCGTACTCAATGGCCTGGCTGGCTGTGTAATACGGAGACCACCGTAGTGAGAAACCGTTTTGCCAACATCTTCATAGGCCATTTCGGCGCATCTCTTGAGGAACTCCTTGATATCCACGCGAGGGTCCACAAACTACAGACTCAAGTCATAGATATGCTTGGCGCATGCAAGAGTGTACTTCTGGGACGTGACTAGGTCGTGGAAGGAGGAGACATAGTGTTACACTTTCAGGGCAGCGGTATGTGCACATCCAATGCAATGTCCAGGATACCCATTTCCTCTTGGCAAGAAGAAAGCCTGTGCGTAGCACTCGACCGACTTCATCACCTCACATCCAGGGCAATAGAACGTTCTCCCCTTGACATAGCCAGAATTGCCTGTGGAGTAGGTGTCGTCTTCTGAACCAATAATGCCTGTTGTCATAATAAGCTTCCGGGACAGTCATGGCAATGTCGAAGTCCTGCCAGGTAATTGAAGACGATTCGGCAACTGTGTCGCCTTGAGCTCCAGACCAGATCTGTTGCTTCTGTTCCCCCGTAAACCATTTCTGAGAGATTTTCGTGGACGTGGTGACCTCGCTCTTGTCCTCCCAGATCTCAACGAGTGCGGGGTGAGCAACGATATCGATGCGGACACTTTCGTCCCATTGACGTATCCTTGAGCTTTCAACAAAGCATGCCGACACCATTTTCTCGCTGAACAACTGCTTCTCGTAGATAGCATAAGCCAGCTTGTATCGGACACGAGAATCGGGAGCGGGCAACTTCTCAGTCGACAGCATGTGCATGCCGGTCGAAGATTGTTTCAATTGGCTATAGATTCTCGACCAAAACGATGATCCATGAATCACCACACATCCACGAGCTCGTAGCTCCAATTCAATGTATAGTCCCAATGCATGGAAGCCGTTGTACAACGAGGCTTTGTGGAAGAGATAATTGCTACCTGCTCCAACGAATCGCAAATCATGGTTGACATTGACGATCGGAGGTCGTGTAGTACGCTTCCCCGCAGCAATGATGGGATCGACGTACACCTCTTTGAGCTGTCGCTGCAACCTTTCACGAATCGACGCTCCGTCTCCGACATCGCTCAATGGGAAGGACATGTTCTCAATGAGGATAGCCTGGAGCGAGAGATGGTAGTGCAAGGTAACGGTTGCGATCTGCTCTTCCGACATACCGTCCAGCGTCTCCTTCACGGATTCCAGAGTGTTCTTGGTAGTCTGGAAGTTGTAGTTGGCACCAGCGGATAGCGATGGGGACGCGATGTAGATCTCCCCCCATCCATGCATGCTGAGGCTTTCACGTAGCGTGTGGGTTGTCCCCTTCGTCTTGGCAAAGATGTCGAAGTCCTGAACAAGGATCGTACACTGGGAACGCATCGTCACGGCATCAGGTTTGCCACCTATACCCAAACTGTTGCGAAATCCATTCAGCGTATTCATGGTTTTGATCTTTGCTTCGTCGCTGATATCCTCATTGTCGACGAGATCACGATCCAGTTCGATCATCACTGCCGAGGTAAGCATCGGAGGGGAAGGGAGATGTACACACGACACCAATGCCAAGGCATGGTACAGCCGCGAATACATACTTAAGCCACGATCTCGTACTCAGCTTCACGTAGACTTTCATGTTGAGACCTTTGTCGTCGCTTGGGAAACAGAACGAATTCTTGCCAAGTAGGTCACCAACCTTCTGACGTAATGCTGAATAGCTGTGGTCCCCACATCGTGGCTGGCCACAAACTTTGGCGTCTCATCAATGGTAGGCGGGTACTCATCATTATCACGCAATGCCGTCAGCAACGCTGAGCGACAGCCCTTGTCGTTGATGTTGATGTAGTGGTACCAGCTTTCTTGAACGCCAGCGGGAATCGGAGCTTCCTCCCAGGTCGGCTGCGTTGGTTCTTCCTCAGGTTGCGGTTGTGGTTGCGGAGGAGGTGTTGCAGAAGATGAAGACGCTGATGCTGTCGCCTCGTCAGTTCTCGCCCTCTTCGGTCCGTGACTTGGAGTAGCTCGAGGTTCGGCAGCAGATTCACTTGCTTGTTCCGGTGTCCTTCCGATCAGGATGTACGATTCCTTCTGGTTCGAGATTGCTTGCCGTAGACATCGCAACTCTCCCCGTCTCGTAAACCCAATTCGGATGCCGTTGAAACTTGGGCGGAAATAGTCCATCATCTTGCATCAGCGGGTTCGGCGCCGTCATCTGTTGAAACTCAGCCTCCCATGTGGATAAGGCGGCACGCTTTGCAGAGCAGTCAGCCACGTAACCGGATTCAACGCCGCATTGATTCCAGGCGTAACCCCGGAAAGTCTCTGGCAACTGGAACCCATTCTGACCTTGGCTTCCGCAAACGGCCTCCACATGGTGCTTGAGAAATTCATATGTTGTGTAGTCGTAGTCAGCAAGTACGTCAGTGGACCAACGATAATGTGGGTTGCCAGTCTGCGGGTCTACCCACGACACGTAGGAGTGAAGCACATATAGGCAGATGCTGAATGCCTGGAACGAGTTGATTGTCCCATACCTTGCGGCATTGTGCGCATCATCATAGCCAGTTGATGGATGTTGATTGGCAAAGAACCGTTGTTACCCGCCAAGCATTCCTGGTTGTAGGTCCGAAGTCCATATCCAGTTTGCTTTGCGAACATGTACATCAACTTGCAGACCCTGCGTAACGTGCCCTCTCCCAGCAAATCGGATTGATCTGTTGCTCTTCCTGCACTCGGCAACTTGTGGTAGTAGTCTTGGTTCACCGTGTACCACTGCTGCGACCTCGTGTCACTCACGGCAGGGTAGGGTACCTCCACGGAGTTGATGAGGACAGCCAAGTTGTAATACACTTCCGCACTGACAATGTTCTTTGTAGCGGTGTTCAAGTCGAAGCGAACCTGCTATTTCTCTTCCTCCACTCTACTACCGCGGACTTGGCGTCGTTACGGATCACTTCCTCATCCACCATGAATCGCGTGATATAGTTGAACTTGCCCCCATAATCGCACACAATGTGTTTGAGGCTTCCACCAAACCTGATAATCGTGGTGAGGATCTCGCCATACGGCTTGTTCATGTATTCCTCCGGAGCAGCATGTAGGCAAGCTTTGAGGATTTCGCGAACCCGAATGGCTAAGTCCCCACCTGGTGACAGATTTGCACGCACGAACAGCAATACCAATGGCGGTGCTCTGAATGCTGCCCATGAGCGAATGAGATCGTTGTCGACCACCCTGTCCCTGACGATCTTTGCTGGGAATGGAACATTCTGCGACGAATCTTCAGAGTACATCTTCAGAAACTTGTCGAACTTGAGGAACGTTCGCATCATCCCACCCTGAGGGAAAACATCTTCGTGGACCACTCCTTCGAATGACAGTTCGTAGGCATTGTAGCTTTCGTCCATGGCTCAGAAGGGAAGCAATACAACCTCCGTAGGAGAGAAGTACCTACCCTTATGCGACTTCACGGTTCCAGGCCCTCTGTAAGAGACGTCCTTCCCCGATCCGTCGGGTCAGACCTTAGTTGTTCCTTGGTCGGGGCTGTATATTAGCCCTAGATACTGATGTTGCCATGCAGTGCCTTCAAATTGATTTTCATCATGTCTGGACCTAGCATGAGCTCGAACAAGGCTGCGAACATGCTTCGCAATCGACCTCCATGTGACATCAATGCACTGCCGCAAACTGCTCTTCACTCTTCGGTTAGCATGGTCAGTCATGTCAACTTCCAAATGTTCCGCATCAGGCATGTTAGAGAAACCAATCCTGCGTCCTGCATCCTCGCCAGTAGCGCCAACATGATCACTGACCTTAACCTTCCTCACCTTGCCACTTGAAACAAGAGCGTGCAATTCAGGCCAAGACCAACATGAACATGTTTCTGAAAAGCTTGTTCTTGCCACCGGAACGTTTCTCATCCCTCACGCAAGTCCCTTCGCTAACTCCAGGACCAGCACCTGATCGCAAAAGCGATGCCACGAACAGCACAGGCGTGCGTAGGTCGTTCCGGCACAATTTTTCATTGCCCTGATAAGGTTATCCTCATCGGCTTTGGAACCCACCAGCTCCTTATGCCTTACACAAGATGCGAGCGCAACCTTTCGTGGTTTCGGGCCCGGCGTAGCCGATCCCCGGTTCCGTCCTTCGGTCTCCGACGGCATGGCGATCAGTCTTCCATCGCCCGATGCCTGAAAACTCAAGGCCTTGAGCAACCTTCTGGAAACTTGACTGGTCAACTCACGTCTGATCGGTCCCTAGCGTCCATATCACGCATGTGATTGTGCTTTGCGGTACACTTGTCGGACGACTTAGGCTGCAACGCAACGTTTGCGGCAAAGAACTCCCATTCATCCTTGCAGTAGCCCAGCTCCACCGCGGTCCCAGGTACTACCGGATCCCGGAAGATGTAACGTTGACCATGGGTGCATCCTTGAATTCTGATGTTCTTCGACATGTCATCGTCACACAGGCCCTTATACTGCTTGGTTTCCTGAACAGGTACATGAGGAGGCACTTCAATGACTTGACTTCCCCAAGATGCCGCTCTGCGTGCAATTCTTTGGACGACCTCCCCCCATGCGTAGTCAGTCCGCGATTTGGCCTTTTCGGGATTATTGGCAATTTTGCGACTTAGCCACGAATTCTTCCCCAACACTCCTGCACCAATGAAGATCCTCCATTTTACGGTTTCTTTCAAAAAGCAGCCCAATTGTGAGGCCAAACACATTTTCTTCATGTTTCTGACCTGACTGCCATTGTTCCGACCTCGTTTGACGCACGAGTTTTCGCTACTTCCGGCACCGGTGCACGCAGTTTGCCAGTCGAGAATCCTGTTGGCAAACTACTTGTGTGTCGGTATGTTGATAATCGATTGGTTGTATGCGACGATACACTTCTGTCGCATCAATCCTTGAAAGATGTTCAACATCTCTCTTTCTATCCCCGGCTTGACACTGCCAATAGAACTGTCACCTACCTGCAGGCAGTCGTGTTTCGGGATATCTGTCTCGCAAGGCCTTGATTGTACAGTCCGCCTGGCCTCCCAACAACTGCAGGAACTACGAAATTTGTACATAGCTTGAGGGTTCCCTCTGTGCCTTTGTGGGCGATACAGCTCTCGATCACCCTCTCGCCTGCAGGCAGATGATAGATGTCTTCAGAATCGGCGAAGCCGAACACCAGTTCGGGAGAGATCAAGCAGGGAGGAACCAATGTATCCACCCGGCCATTGGCGAGCACCACTGGTATCCGCCACCGCCGCCAATGCCATATCCATCAGCACCTACTTCCAGCAACATGTCGATGATCAATTTTTTCGTGGCCTCATGTCAGCCAATATCAGTGCTGTTGAGGAACCAGCTGCGCGGGTTCACTGCAGTGGACTAAATGACCTCAGCCAGTCACTGCGAAGCAACAGGTCTTGCAGGGCCGATCGGCGGCCCCGCAGGAGAAACACTTGTCCGGAACCTCGGGAAGGCGGCAACGACTCGCAGCCCTTGCCAGAGCCTCCCGAGGCGAAGACCGTCTCGACCGCTCCACAGCCGCAGATGGCGGTCTCGACGAGGCCTGCGAATCTCCGCGACAACGTCGCTGCCAGGGCGCAAATACCAGCACCCTTTTTTGTCCTGTCCAGACTCAACTACGGGAGGAAGGTGCCTGTGTTGGTGACAGGTTAACTGGCATCTCAACGAGAGAAGGGGTCACAGGCAGGTTTCAACCCCCGGTTTGGGGGGTCAGATTGGGGTGAGGGGGGTCGCCGAGGAGTTTGAGGGGTCGGATTGGGGCGCGGGGGGTCAGATTGGGTTGCCGGGGGGTCAGATTGGGGGCGTGCGGGGGGCAGATTGGCCGATGGGGGGTCGGATTGGGTCGGCGGGGGGTCAGATTGGGGCGGGGCGTCGGAGAGGCCTGAGGGGTCAGATTGGGGTAAAGTCCGGCCCCAGTGGCAATTCAAGGACAGAGCAGAATCCGGCAACAACCTGGGAGTACCATTCGACGCCGACATAGGCCGGAAGCGGGTTGGAAGAACTTCGGTGCAGACACTGGAGATGAGGTTTCGTACGATCTTACTCGCCTCGCCTGCTTTCCTCGGCAGCAAGTGCTCGTCAGCCCCCGGCGTCTTGCTGCGTCACAGGAAAAGCAGGGTCATCGGAGAGCCAGATGCCGGGGGGACCTCGTCCACGACGACGAAGTCGACGTCCTTCTTGTCCACGTCTAGGCCTTGTAGAGGAAGATCATCGCGCAAGACCTGAGCGGCAACGAAAAGTTGCTTCGAACGAGGACAAAGTTGTGTCGCGCAGGAGCCCGTGCAGACATGTGCAGAGCAAGCTCTGTTTCTTCACGGCTCCACGCGCGGGCGCTTGTCCACGTGGAGACTGGCAGCTTCCACTTCGTGCTTGCGCTTGGGTCCAGGCTTGCCTTAACATAAAGTTATGCATAGGGAGCAATTCACACGCGGCTGCTGCTGCTGCTGCTGCTGCTGCTTTCTGCAAGCACGCTTGGCTGGAAGCTCGTCAAAGCTGATGCTGGCAGGGCACCTGGCGAAACCATATTTCTTGTTCTTCTCTAGCTAGCCTAAGTTACCACGAGAAGCTACATGCAGACAGAAGCAGTGCAAGTTCCTTGACCGACGTGCGCCTCGGCAGCGTTAGGCTAGCGCCGAAAACAGCATGCTCGCAGCCGGCGTGTAGGCTGAATCCACGACAAGAGCAAAAATCAGGAACCCCTGGTCCGGTCTTGCGCCAGACATAGGCAATGTCGTCGAAGTGGCGGTTGAAAGCGGCTAGGCTCAGGGCGGGCCCATTCACGCTGGCAACAAGGATGCCTGCTTTGAGAAGCAAATCCTGCACCTCCGACGGGTCCGCTTGCAACAGCTGCAGGCCGCGCCTCGCCACCACGGGGTCCAGCGTAGGCGTCGGTGTGCCCTCGAGAGTGCGAGGCATTGCGAGGATGTGCCCTTCGCCACGATGCTCGCAGGGTGTGTGCAGAACAACACCAGGGGTGGACTTGTGCGCCAGAGCAAACTTGAGGCCGGTGCTGCGAGAAGCACGTGCAAGCACGTCACCATGACAGTGAGAAGGGTCTAGCTTCGCGGGAAGGGTGCGGAGAGCATGCGTTTGCTGCCAGCCATAGTAGGTATCCCATTTCTTGTAGAGGTTCGCCATGGTCTGCAAAGCCTCCGCGATGTGGCCTTTGCCTCCCAGCGCCTCGAGTTGTCGCTGCCATGCAGCGTGGACCGATTCCGTGGGCTCGTTACCAGACCCTGTTCCCGGCCAAATGCCATGCAGACCAATCCAAAGGGATGAGAACGTGGTCTTTCCACCAGCTGCACTTTCTAGAAGCTCCGGCACTTGCATTGTATAGTACTGCGACAACCAATCTGGAGGGAACGTGCGGCACATGTGCGCAAACCCAGCCACTAGCCAAACAAAGCACATGCAAGCATAACTCCTGCACTGACTCAGAGCGCGCCTCGGACATCCGGCTCGCCTTCGTTCGTGAGACGAGTCAGCAAGCCGTCCCAGCAGGCTCCGAAGATCGACAACGTTGGCGCTAGGCGGATGCCGTTCAGGGCCGCCTCTATCCAGCCCACGTTTTTCTTCAGCGTGCGTCGCGCCTGTCAGGTAGCAACCGCGTATGTGTATGGCAGGTGCATGTGTACTATACAGTGTGACCGCCAAGAAAGCGAGCTACTTGAAGCGAACACCTACCCTCGAAGTGACGACGATGCTTATCCTATGTTTGGTGTTGCACAGGAAGACCCAGAAGAATTCTCGGCAGGAAAGTCAAAAATGCGCTAGGACTAAACACCAACATCCGAGAACGTGCCTTGGTTTCAGTCTGCCGGCACTTCTGCTCCAGTGTTTTCCGCTTCTGCTTGAAGTGGAACCAGTCATCGCATGGCCGGCTGTTGGGAAAGACCTGCCAAGCAGCAGAGGCAAAGACACGGCGGGGTTCTGGATGCTCAACAAAGTCAGCGAAGTTAGACAGCTAGAAGGTATACAACTTAGAGTGCAGAACATAGCTGCTGGGATACAGGCCTCTTTCCGAGCAGCTTCAATACCAGGCGCAAAGTCTTTGTGCACTTGTGTAACGAGCTCTGCCAGTGGGCGGCTGTCAGGCTTGGCTTCAGCCCACAGCTCACACGTGAGACGGAAGAGGCGGACGTGGTTCTCCGTGCCTTCGTCGCCTAGGACAGCCTGTAGGAAGGGCACAGCTCGCGTCGTGAAGGCGCGGCCTTGCACGCGTTTGCCGTTGCCATGCGTCAGGGTGGTGTTCCGTAGCTCGTCCTTGACGAGAATGTTCAGAGTGGCGACGCCATGGCCGCGCTCCAGGACTTTCATTTTGGTGTCCACGCCTAGATGCACTTCGGGTTCCTGGCAGTTATATCGCACGAGCACCTCATACATTCCTCGAGAACGGAAGGGCACGAAGACATCTGCGGCAGACACAATCTGAGGCTGCAGGAGATGAAGCGCCGCAGTCTCTTGGGGCAGCTCCTGCGGCCAGTCCTCCAGTGCACGCTGAGTCGGTTGGACTCTGCCCCGGGCATCGCCTTGAGGTAAAGCAGGAGCGGCGCGAGCTTTGCTACGCTTCCGCTCGTTGTGCATCCAGTCACTGAGCTGCGACGTGCTGGGAAGTTCTGCTTCGTCAAAGCGCCGGCTCACCAGGTGTTGAAGCAGCGCTGCAGCGGAACGTTCGCCAGTGTGTGTGTCCTGCATGTAAATGCGCGCTTCGGCGACTTGAGCCTTGGTGAACAAAGCTCGCGTGCGCCCTCGCTGCTCCTCCTCCTCGGTGGCTGGTGGGTGCGAATGCTCTCCTGTTGTTGTAATAACGAGCGTGCCTGGAGGGTGTCCACCCAGTCGCTGCTTGTGGTACGTGGCGTGCCAGTGTAGGGGGCACCCGCGGCCGTGAGTGCAGACAATCTCGTAGACCACTTGCTTCCGGTTCTCGTTCGACTTCTTCACGGCATGCTTATAGTGCTGCCACTCTTCTCGAGCATGGATTGCTTCTAGCAGCTCCGTGGGAGAGAGCAGCACCGCTCCCAAATCTGCCCGGCAGAGAAACCTTGGCCGCATGTGGCGGCGTGACTGCGTTGGCGGCTTCGGCAGGCCGCTGCGCTCGACCGGCGGTGCAGCCTGGCAACGGCAGGGAGACAAGCTTTGAGACTCGACTCCGACAGAGAAACATGGATCTGCACGTCTCAGTCAACAAGCGGAGCCGCACGCACGCACTCGCTCTTGCACATGCAGACGCGCAGACAGGCATGGATGCACACGCACACACACACACACACACACACACACACAGACACACGCAGGAGCAGACTGAAAGAACAAGCTGTACCTTGCACTCTTGCAGGCCTGGCTCTCCACGTTCATGTCTTGAGAAGATAAGCTTTGAGGGGGCGTAGCAACCTGGCAGGCATCACAAAGAGGCACCCTTGCACAGAGCTAACGTGAACATAAGGACTCTAACTATGTAGGTATATGTACGATGTGTATGTCTTGTCTATGTCGCTTCATACATGTATATGTATGCACGCACACACATGTACAGACGTGTCTGTACACTTAGATGTCGAAGCATGCATACCGGTGTTGTGAAGAAAACCAACTTCGGCCTGCGTGGTTCTGGGGCGTAGGGGCTGCCTTCCGTGCAAGTGGAGGCGGCTGTGAGGCTGGTGGTTGCTGTCCCGTCGCCGACACGCCTGGAAGGAAGTGCTGATGCTCCACGTGGGCTCGCTGACCGAACAGGGTTAGTGGCACCCGATGTGTGCGGAGCCATTTCCGACACTCTTGGCTCAGATGCTGAATGTGATACTTGCGGAGGTGCGTGTCTTGTCCTTCGCCTTGCAGGTCGCCGATGCACAAATCGCCAAGGCGCCGCCAGATACTGTGTATCCGCTGCCAGGCAAGCGCCTGCACATCCGCGCTGCCTTTCTGAATGGCTCGCTTGAGAGCAAGGTCCGATCGAAAGAGGTCGTTCAAGGTGATGGTCGACCCCGGACAGCCACGAATAATCCGGAGAAGCAGCGGCCGCAGGTTCATGACGTCCTCTTGCTCGAGACCCTGATGGAAGCCTTGCCACACGCGCTCATGTGCGGCGGTGCTGACGACCGCTTGCCCATAGATGTAGCGACGATGCACAAAGTTCAGGGCCGCCACTAAACATCCATCCGAAACATCTGCCGGGAGGATGTCCGGTACGCTGCGGCCACAGATGTTCCAGAAGATGCGTGCCGAGCACAGCTGTTCCTAGCCAGTACAAAGCCTTCGGCATAGCTTCGCGCAAGCTCACCTGCACGGATTCCTGCCAGGTAGAAAAAAAAGGGGGAACGCAGTGGTCGTGTGCAGGGAACACAACAGATTTATACTAACATGCCTACACACGGTCCAAGACATTCGCAAGTTGCAAAGACGCGAGCTGAGCACAATACGAAACACGAGGGCAACCGTGCCTTGCGAGCAAACAGCTTGCCAATCTCCTCAATCTCCTGAATCACTGCCTGCTGTGCGAGCGTGCACCCGCATTCCGGAGGACCGACGCCGGTGATCCGGGGCCCGACTCGGCGGAGCACGGCGGTGAAGAGGCTTTCCATGATAGGCACTGTCACTTCATCCAAAAACCCCTGGTGTGCCGGTGCGGCGGAACCGAGGCGGGCAGCGAAACCAAAGAGGCACCGCTGCACCAACCCAATGGGCTTTGTTGCTGCCACTTGAGCCCACCACGTCGCAAGAAAGAGCTCTTGCTGCAAGAAGATCAACTGGATGTTCGTGGGGTCAATGTTTAAACCAGGCTCCTCCTGCACCGGGCCTTTCGGATGCGGGGGTGCAGCCTTGGCCTTTGCTGCGTCCCGACGGTCGTTCATAGTGCCAAAGGAGAACCCGCCACCGTGCGCTGCCGTGAGGAACATCTGGATGTCGATGTACTTGCTCACGTCTGTTGTTCCTCCATTGGCGAACGCCGGGCAGAGGCAGCCGCCGGCTTCGTCGGAGTAGACAGCGAGGTAGCCGTCGTTGGCTCTGAGCTTATTCCTCGCCGCAGCACTCGTGCTGCCTTGCTGTAAGTGGAACTCGTCAGCGGCGCTGCCGACAGCCAGTGCCGAATTTGCTCGCAGAGCACTGTTTACAGCGGCGAGAGCAGGGGACTTGCCCTCGGCAACGTTAGCTGTCCCCACAAGCCAATGTCGACTTCTGGTTTTGTAGCGGCGTGTCAGCTGCACAAAGGCTTCCTTGTTGAGCAGACAGTGGAAGAAGGAATGGAAGAGGTCGAGCCACACAGTTGCTGGAATAGCTGTCGCTGCAGCTGTTGCTTCCATGAGCACAATGAGTGGATAGAGGCCTGTGTCGCCGACGTACGGCACAACCTGCGACAGCAGCGGGGCAAGTCAAGGACAGCATATTGAGCAGGCAAGGAGGACGCTAGAAGCTTCATGCAAGTCAAGTCCAAGCCGGTGGTTAGTGTCTAGGAACGCACGTACTGCACAGGAGCTCATGAAAACAGCCGTGACGGTGCATCCTGCCTCGAGAGCTGCAGACGTGTTGATACGGCCAGCTGCTATTTCCGCGGCCGCAGCTTGATATCGATCCGGTGCATCATGGAGGTCCGTGCAAGCATCTGCAGTGACATACAGGGGTAAGGCTTCCAGGAACTCACGCACGTTGCTGCCGGCGGCGTAGGCATCCAGCAACGCAGCTGCATCTGCTTGCACACGATCATGCGCCGTGCCCTGCAACATCCAAGCCTTCAAGGACAACGGAGATCTCACACAAAGGCCATGAATCCCTGGCAAATGCGGAGCAGTTTTTCCAACTGCTTCCGCTTCGGTGGCGTCATGTCTGCGTTTCGATCTTACAGATCGTAGTCGATCTTACAGATCGCAGTCATCGATCTTACAGATCGATGTGACAGAGTTCTTTCTGTTGGGAGGACCGACTGGTTCCCAGGCGGTACTCGCAGACAGGAAGCAGAGAAAAAAATAGTAGTCCAATGAGGGTCGGGACGGGTGGGTGAAACAAAATTTCTCTCAAGCTGGAACAGCTTTTCGCCAAAATGGCCACGGAATATACAATCGTTCGAATTGAATCGGTGAGTTAATCCCCTGACCGATTCGGTGATCAAGTGAGATAATATGTTGTCACTTCGCACAAACAAGTGTGTGCTACACGACAACGGAGATCTCACACAAAGGCCATGAATCCCTGGCAAATGCGGAGCAGTTTTTCCAACTGCTTCCGCTTCGGTGGCGTCATGTCTGCGTTTCGATCTTACAGATCGTAGTCGATCTTACAGATCGCAGTCATCGATCTTACAGATCGATGTGACAGAGTTCTTTCTGTTGGGAGGACCGACTGGTTCCCATCGAAGGTGGTCGCGTCCTCCCATCGCAGGCGAACGCCACTCGAAATATGATCAAACTAGCATCGTAGTCAACTGATCGTGCAATCTGCGAATTTCGGGTAGTTCGGAAAAACCCGTAGAAGAAGCAAAATGAATATCTCCTATAATCTTCGCAGCCCTACTGGTCAAAGCGTGTACAGGTAAGTCGAGTTTAGTCCAAGTCGAAGACTCTGGTACATGTTCGAAGCGGCTGATCCCGTCGGAGATGTTGGCTTTGGTGGGAACACGTTCGAGTCGGTGTGCAAGACTTCGTCGATTATGCCAAGTCCAGTGTGCTGCAATGAGGCAATTCAGGGGCTGATGTTTGCCGACGCCTTTGAGTAGGGCGTGTCGAGAAGCTTCGTTGTCGCAGCACTGGACGTAGAACTTGTCGAGCCATGGCTCGAAGACCAGTGGAGCCAAAATGGCGACCCAAGCTTCGAGGAGCTAAATGAAAGCCTGGTCGGAGGAAAATTGTCGTACGAGTAGTGAGGGGAGACGACCCTGGAAGTAAGTTGCCATTTGCACATCACCGTGGTGGAAGCAAACTGCAGCCCATCCGTTCTCGATGTCGGATGTCGACTTCGAGTCCCAATTCGGGATGTCGTCGTCCCCCGGCCTGTAGGTGTGGTCGCCCAGGCGGAAGTAGGCATCCGTGTAGATGACACTGTATGTAGTTCGAGTCATCTGTCGTGGTATCGTCATCGGGCGACAATGTTGTATGATGTCCTTGAGTGAAAGTAGTGACGATCGGGTCGGTTTGTCGAGAGCGTGTGAGTACGAATGGGCGCGGGCATATAATGCTTTCAGGGCCGCGCGGCCTACCTTACCGAAGAGTCGGCCTGTGAGGAAGTTGCACTTCCCAGCCATTTTCCTGGCTTGTTCGGGTGACAATGACGAGGTCTCCAGGTGCACGTCGATCTGCTTACACATGTTCTCGACGCGTTTGGGACACGGAGTCAACACCAAGTTGTCGTTGTCGGAGGAGATGATGACACCTTGGATCCGATGTGCGGTTTGAGGTGGTTGTCTCTTGCTGGGTTTCATCGAGTTTTGGAGACAACCATTGTACTCCTCGAAGGATTCAAAGCTGCCCACGGCAAGATCGGAGGCTTCCATGGATCCATAGTCGTCGACGTAGTGCATCGCCGGTGACAGGATCATTGTGCGACTGCACGCGACCAGAATGTCCCCAAAACGGTTATACGACCAGACACTGGCTGCCGAACCAAAGAGCAGGACGTTGTGGCTCCACAGTGTCGGGCCGTCTGGTGTGAGTAGCATCACGTATGCTTCGCGAGGATCGTAGTGGAAGTTGTCGATAAGCTCCATCGTGGTCATGTCCCCAGACTGAGAGGGGTTTAAGTCGATCCTGTCGGATTGTCGCGAGTCCCAGGGATATGAAGTGATCGGGTGTGTGATGGTATGGTTGGTCGTGCATCGTGCACGTCGCGTTGTGTCCGCTTCGTCGCCAATCTTCTCCTCGTCGAACTTTGTTGTTGCCGTCGCTGCCCGTCTGTTCGATGCTGAAAGCCATGGCAATGTACGGGTCGGAGTGAGGCAATGGTAATAATTTTCGGTGTCGTCCCTTGGTCGGGACGATCGCCGTCCGGGGCCACCAATCCGGTGCCTCGAACGGTCCATTCATTCGTCCGAGGTCGACCTCCGCTAAGATTTCGTCGAGCATGAGTTCCCAGTGATCGTCAACGGAGTTTTTGTCGATCTTCTCTTTGATGTACTGTCGATTGTTCTCGCGAAACTCTTCAATGGGAGTGGGCTCGAGGTATTTCTTGTCTTGTCGCACGTGCCAGTTGATGCCTGGAGTCAACTTCCCCATAAGGGGGAAGCCTTCGGAGAGCTCGCGGTAGATCAGCTCGGTCTGTGGGTATTGTATCATTCGAAGAAGGTGGACGAGGACAGGTATTTGTGTTACCGAGTTCTTGTGACGATATGCTCGTTGTACATGTTCTGGAAGAGTGTTGAACCAGGCCATCGTGTGTTCTTCCATGTCTTCGACGAGTTCACGAATGTCGGCGATGACGGCCTTCTGGAAATCCAGGAGTGGGTGGAAAATATGTCGGTGTTGTAGACACCACTCAAGTGTGGGATCGAGTCTCTTGGGTGATAAGTGTGTGTCTCTGTGTAGTGCCCATTCGAGGTGATCCGTCCAGGAGAACTGTGGCATGTAGTCGTGATTCGGTGTTCGGGGTGGTGGACCGAAGGGTACCTTAGACTGCAACCAAAAGGAGGTGATCTGTTGTAATGGGGACACTCGAGGTGTCTCCGGGATGGATGCATCGACAGTCCCCAGTAGGAGCAGGAAGATGATCCAAATCGCCGTAGGCAGGTGCCACGCGTTGCCCAGAGCAGTGCAACGTTTTGTCTCATCGCCATTGCCGAGGGTCGCCGTATAGTCCAGTGGTAAGCCTTGTAGTTGTTCGCGCAAAGATGAAGGAGCCGTCGTCCATGATCCGTCCTGCAAAGTGACGATGAATTGTTCTTCGTACTGCCAAACCGGGTAACGTCGCTGATCTTGTTCCCATCGATTCCATGCGTCTTGTGAAGTCGTGCGGTCTCGGAGTTGTCTCGGAGGTCCTCGTCCGAACGTCGACGTGGATGGTGTGGTCAGGCAGTGAAACAGTTTCTTGTCGTTGTGTAGACACGGTGGTAAGGAAAAACCTTTTGCGGAAATCTGGGGTTGTAAGTCGGTGCCAATCGGGTTGTGTAGTCGATGCCATTCTCCATCTATTTGCCATTCGAGGGACCAGGGTGTGAGCCGAGGTAGTCTCTCTTCGACGGTGTCCCATGGGATCGATGTCCACCACAGTCTCGTGCGGTGCATAACTCCGGAGTCTGCGGCGTCGATGATGATCGGGTCCATGCTCATCGGAGAGGTGAGTTCCACGACGTTGTCTCGTACATCGGGGTGGGGTACCACATTCTCGAAGATCGTCTCGATCGGGACGCCTGTGAATCGTTGTCGAATTTGATGTTCGATGCTGACTATGTGTCTGAACAGCCATCCTGAGGTGCCGTCGGATCCTTTGGGTTGGCTTCGTAGGCCGGAGAAATCCGGGCACGGAGGACCTGCCGTGATCACCATGATGTACTTTCGGTTGTTCGTTGCATTCTCGATGTGTCTTGCGACAATCTCGATGTCGAACTGTCCGACGTCTCCCAGGTGTACGGATTGGAATACTTTCGATGTGAAACTAGCACAATCGGCGTCGATCTCCCACGCCAGGGTGAGGATGACGTTCTCGTTGATGCGTCGGAGTGCTTCGGAGGCGATCCCGATACCATCGAAGAAGGACAGGTGAACTACCGGCAAGGCGCCCACCAGCTCATGGCAAAGTGTGCAAATCCTGTCGTGTGGGTCTGTCATTCGATGGTCGGCTCCAGAGCCCATGGACTCTGGGCCGTGCTGTCCCTATTTCTTCCCAGACTTGCCGGCTTTGCCTTTCTTGCCGGCGCCTTTCGTGCCTTTCTCTCCCTTCGTGTTCCAGGAGGGTCGTTGTGATACTTGTGGAGCAGGGTTGAAGGGAATGGTCGGGGCGGGTGTCGGTGTATTAAAGGTGGACGGTGTTGATGGGGTCCAGGAAGGCATCGATGTGTTCGGCCAGGTCGGAAAAGAAGGGGGGCTCCATGGTTGTGTCGTCGGTTGCCAGGATCGCCACTGGGTCGTCGTAGTGTTCCAGGATTGTCGGTATCGACGTCCTTGTCCAGGCGGGGACCATTTCTGTTGGTATCCTTTGCCCTTGCCTTTGTAGGGTTGTTCGGAGCCTTTGCCGACTCGTGGTCGCTTGGATAATGGTTGTTGCATCAGTTCACTCGTGTCAAATCGTTCATGAGGTCTTCGGTGATCATCTGGAAGGTATCGTTGGATCGCATCCGCATGGCGATATCCCAGGAGAACTCCTCCCAAAGGCTCTTGACGTTGTTGATGCGTTGTGAATGTTTGCGGACCAGTCGGATGAACCAGTCGACGTACTTATTGATAATCGTCTCGGAGGAATACTTGATGAGTATCCAGGCCCATCGGATTGCTTCGATGGCATCGATGAGCATCCACTGTCCCCTCACGTCCCACTCTTCGTTGGCCTTCTCGGTGATGTTATTGCGTTCATCGAGGACCAATTTCTTTTCGTTGGTGTCCTTCTTCCTAGTGGAGTTGATCGTATTGAAGCTCGTCCAAATTCGTTGTGACACGATCTCCCCCAAGGCCGTTGCGGTGTACATCTTGGAGTTGTGGTGTTCGTGCCACATTCGTGCAAGGACCTTCTCTGCTCCCACGAGGTTCTTCTCCGGGAATTGTCGGCGTTCTCCATCGACAGTAATGCTGTTATAGTCCTCGACGAGTTTGTTGTAGACACCCGTGGGTAGCGTCTTCGGGACGATGTCCTTGTCGGTGTGTGATGGAGCAGTAGCAGTCGGGGCAGTCGGTGCGCTCGAAGGTGACGAGGTTGTCATCGTGGAATGGTAGGCATGTCGGGCTGCTTGGGTGAGCACCATCCACTGGGCGGTGAGGGCGTCCTCGTCAGTGTCGTCGGCCAATTTGAATTCGACGCCCCCTGCCGTAGCTCCTGTCTGAAGCTTCTTGACCACATCGGCGATGCTCGCGTCGTCCTTGAGGTAAGTGCTGATAGTCGCGTGTGACTTGAGGCCAAGCTTAGCGAGGTACCTAGCGACTACGTCCGTGGCAAGGTCAATCCCTGCCAAGTCTGCGGCGGCCGCGAGTGGGCTGCTCATGTTGTCGTAGGAATCGGGCTTGGACAAAATTGCTCTGGTACAAGTAAGTGCATCGTGGGATACATTCGAGTGTCAAGAGGCTGAGAACTTGTACTTTATCGAAGCAATCTGTCGGAGTGACCTAAGCGAAGATCTACCGCTGACACGTCGCCGGGGCGGAAGTCAGTCGGGGTTTAGTCTTCGTCTTCGTCGGGCTGTGCATCAGCGAAGGCTTGTGCTTCGCGTAACCTAAAGCAACGTTTACACTTCGGGCCTACGGGCTCGCGATACTCGCGGCGATGTGGTGCAAAACCGTATGGCCATCCACAGATCGTGTGCCAATGTGTGTTGTCGCAGGAAGATTCGGAGACTCCTGGGAGGTGAATAACTTTGGTTAAAGAGTTTACGACCCAAAATTTGGTCCTGAGTGTCTCGAGATACTGTGCCACCATCTCGCGGACCTGTTCGGGTTTGGTCGGGGTCTCAGGTCTATGAAATTCGTCTCCTCGATGTAGTGGGGACTCCTGGACGTACACCTTGATGGCGTCGCTGCCCCATCGGCCGATGAGCTGCACGGTGTCCAGAGGAAAGCCTCGTCGAGTAAGCATTTGAGACCCAGAAACTCGACAGACATGCTCGCAGAACCTGTCGAGGAGTGTTCCGTTAGGTCCCATGCGAGTCATCGAAGTCCCAGTCGCTGATATGACCGACCGGAAGATCTCGATGGTCTGATGATGGTCGAGTGGGTGTCCGTCATTCCCGGGAAAGAGCGGACCATCTCGTGGGCATCCCAGCGATCGAAGAAGGTCTAGGTGTCGCTGTAGTGCATGGAACGGGCAGAGTCGGGGTGATGTAGTACAACAGCATGGGTGTGATCGTGTCACACACAGTCCAACTATGTCAATCTTTGTGCATGGAAGCGTGATAAAGGCAGTGCGCCCTGCATGTGTGATCTCCACCCATGCTTGGCCCAGAGTCACCGAGGCTGCTTCGATGCCTCGTAGTAACCACCAGCAGCAGATTATCACCATGTCCACTCTGTGTCGGAGTCGTCGTGCCCATTCGTGGGGACCTTCGAATTCAGCATGTTCGGGTTGTGCTGGTAGTCGTGCGATGTCCTCGACGATGAAGGAGTCCTTGAGCTTTGTGGGACCTCGTCCTCGTTCAACAGCTCGTTCGACTTGTTGCATCTTCAGACATACTTCGGGGGGTACTGGTGTTCGGGTTTGAGCGACGTGTTCTTGTCGTGCTTGGCTGAAGATCTGTTTAGCCGACTTGTATCCCCCAGATCGGAGACTTGCCCCAATCGCGTTCACCAGCCGGACCGATAACGGGAGGGGGTCGAGGTCCCAAGCGTCGGCCAGGGTCGTCCAGAGTCTCCACCTGGAGTCTCGGGATCTTTGTGTCGTCATCGCGTAGGTATTGATGTCGAGATCCTCCAAAGATTGTTTACGTGACTCGGGTTTCGCTGCTTCGAGTGCTTTGGCTAATGATCCTCGGGTAGATGGTTGACTTCGGGGAAGGTCTCTTCTCCGCACCGGCACGACTTCGCGTGGCATCGGTCTGCGGCCAAGTGCCGACAACAGTCGGTCGAGGTCAAGTCTGCTGGGTGCAATCTCAACGAGGACATTCTCGGAGGTCCCTCGGAGTTGATCGGGTGTCGTAATCCCGCGTTTGGCTAGATCGGGGGCTATCGATGTAAGGTCGTGTGCTCGTAACAGAGCAAGTACATCTGAGAAGGACATCGGGCGCCTCGGGCCATGTGCGGGGGCTCCTACTCTAAACGGCTACGGGTTCGGACCAGAACATCCACCGAACTGTGGGAAGTGAGTCATGGTGATGCTGTTGTCAAAGCACTTGCGGATGCTGGCACCTCTCGAGGTCGGCAATGTCTTCTTTTCTTCGAGGGTGTATCGTGTCGTGCTCTGGCTTTAAGCCAGATTCGATGAGTCGGGTGTATTGCCAATCGAGCCGCGTCCCTTCCGGAGTCGCACGTCGCCGAGGCGGAAAGCGATACCAAAGAGGACGGGTCGTTGTCTAGGCACCGATCGGGGTGCCGAGGACTCGAGTTCCTCTTGCGTGTCCGATGATCGGGTCTCAGAGCACTAACATCGCCGTGGCGGAATAGTGTCTGTATCCCTCGGGATCGCGGGGCTTCAATAGGCGCTGCTCGCCTGTGCATCCCGTCGGCGTCCTTTGAGCAATTCCAAGTGGTCGGTGTCGACCTCGGTGAACGAGAAGTCGCCGACCATATACTGTCCCAGGCGCAATCGCGTGTAGGCCAAGCTCATGAATCGCAGGAAGTCGTCCTGGGTCATGATGATCGTGTCCTCCTCATCGTAGTGGTAGGTCGCGAACTGGTAAGTGGGGGGATCCGCGCTGAAGGAGTTGATGTCGTAGGACTCAAAGTGTGCTTGTGTGTTGAGGGTCTCTTCGGAGGGCTTGGTGGGATTGGCCGCGGTGGGAAGCAGGTCCAGCCTGTACTTCTTCGTGGTCGTGGCATTGCGGTTGGAAATCTCGAGGAAGTTCGAACTAGTCCACGCGACCGACTCGAAGTAATCGAGGGTCTGATGTTTCATCTGTTGATCTCGGAGAGCACCAGTGAGCTTGTCGCGGATGTCGCCGTCTCCGAAGTCTGCGCGGATGCCGCTCATGATCTGTTTGAGACGGCCGACCAAGGCGTCGTCGTCCTTGCGCTCCCAATTTATGAGGTAGAGCATGTAGTCACCCCCATTCGATGTAAGTCGTTGACCCGTCGGTGCTGCGGAGGATGTGTCGAAGTCCAGCGTGGTGCCATCGCCGTTGATGATGAAAGCCTTCTGGGCCGGGACGAAAGTCGGGGAATTCGTGGAGGACGCATTGTTTCGAAGTGCCCAGGGTCTGTACGCGGTCAAACACTTCGGGCAAGAATATCGTCCGTGTTGCGAGGCAATCGAGTAGTCCCAAGAGATCTGTCGAAGCCAATGGTGATTGTGTATCACCGAAGTGCACCCCTTGGATCGACAGATAAAGTGCTGGTCGATGCTGTCGGAGACTCGAAACAACCAATCGGTGAGTGGCGCCTCGTTGGTGACCATATTCCAGAATTCATCGGCGTTCCACTGAGGGTCGATGGCTCGAGCTATCGTCGTGATCTCCCACTGGGCGAAGGCTTGGAACACTCGTTGTTTCTGGGACTCGTCGAGCTTAGCGAGGTCCGCCACGAAAATGTCCGTGAGTCGTAGGATTCGTGCTCGGACTTCGCGTCTCACATTCGACTTGGACTCCCCTGGGCGCTCGCGTTCGATGTCCTCGCACATTTGCTTCCACGAAGCACTCCGCTGTCTCGCGGTTTCCTGTGTAATTCGCTTTCTGACGGAGTTCACCTTTTAACAAATGAGGTACCAGTCGGGGATGCTGATGGTGTCGCAGCGGGTCGTGTTCTTGCGGACGAAAGTCGGCTTGCGGATCCATCGGCATTTCGAGGTGTCCCAATAGTTGTCGAAGAACACTTTGCAGTAGAAACCGTGTGTCCGGTCGATGGCGATGTGCCAACCCGGCGGCTTTGTCTCGTGGTCATCGTCGCGGTCATAAAGCTTTCGGCGATCCATTTGGTTGTAGGGAGCATCTCGAAGATTACCGCGTACCCCGACTTTGGCCGGAGAGAGGTCGGAGTGCTCCGCGTACCACACAAAGTCCTCGTTGGCTCCTGTCGCGCACTGGTAACAACATCGGTAGTGTATGTTGCGCCAGTCGTCTTCGCCATCGGGGTTGACCGAGAGGAGGTAGTAGGGGGGGAAGAGGAGGCCACAGAAAGTGCAATCGAGGGAGCCGTCGTGGAGCTTGTCGGTGTTCGGGGTGCTGAAGTACTGGAGGTACTTCTCGACACGATCGACGTCCCTCTTGTGCTGATCCTCGATCGAAGTCCCATCGCGACCAATTAGTTCGATGGGCATCCCGTTATCGTCGACTTCCTCGCCGGTCAATTGTCGCCGCCAGATGGTGGCGAGCTCGGCGTCTGATGAGTTAGGAAACTGTCGACGTAGGGATGCCATCGCGGTCTTCTCGGAAGCTCGCTTAAAGGCGATTACCTCGAGGGCTCCCTGGGTGTGTTGATCGTCGTATAGTCTTCGTTGCATTTTGAGAGCACGGACCGCATCGGTGTCTGGGTCAACACCCTCCAAGTATCGCGCGGCCGGCAGAACTGCCCCGGAGCTACTCGCGGGTGCTTGGGAGAACTGCTCGATTGGATCGGGTGCAGTCGTGGGAACCTCGGGAAACTGTTCAATCGGATCAATGTCCATCGAGGTCTGACGGTGGCTGGCCATCGCGTCGGGTGGGTCGGGAGGTTCGGGAGTACAAACAGGGCTTGAGAGGTCGAAGTCTACGGAAGCCAAGCAATCTCCAAGGAGAGAGCAGGCCCCACTACAACTAGTAGAGCCTGTGGTACACACAAGTGGTTGTACTGGGCAATGGGCTTCACTTCTTGTTCTCGTGTGGGCATAGCGAGAGTCGAGGTAGACTATCGGGTAGAGTGGGACACGTCGCCGAGGCGGAATTCCCCCCTAGAGCCCGAAATCGAGGTGACACCGGACACTCCCGTGCGTCGCCGAGGCGGAAACGGGGTAACCATGTGAGACCGGTGGGCTTCGGGAGCGTCTAGTTGAAAGATCGAGAGCCTTCTCGAAATCGTAGGATGAAGGCTGGTGGCTCTGCGGCGATGATGGGTCGCATTCTCTCGTGTTGGGCGAAAGCGCTCCGCATCGCCGGAGCTAGCATGTTCGAAGTACACGAGATGATCGCAGATGCTTGTTCGCGAAAGAAGGTCGTCATCGGGTCGAAGTTCGGCATCTGTGCGGAAAAGAGGTTGAGGTTGTGGGCTGTGTGGCACCACATTCGAAGTCGGTGCATGCGGTACTCCACCGATGTATGACTCAAGTCGGAGAGGGACGCCGTCATGCTATGCCAGACCATCGAGTAGATCAGTGTAGTCCGGGGGTCGACGAAGTTGTTCGGGACACCCAGGAGCAAGACCCTCTCCTGGAGAGTGTCGTCCTGTGGGGTATGAATCGGGAGGTCGATGTACAGCCCAAACTGTGTCAGATAGCTCCCGAAGGTCGGGCATCGGAGAACCTGTTCGAGGTAAATGACGCCGTCATATGTGATTTCCCATGGGGAATCGAAGGCAAAGGACGAGTACGGGTGGTTGCCTGGAGGAAGCATCGCGACATTGTGTCCGCCCACCGGTGTCATCGCCTGTAAGTTCGGGGACATCATCGGGAAGTTGTCGAAGTGTCTCAAAGTCTGGAATCCGAACACAGGTTCGTGTGATACCGATGGATTGGATCGGACATCGTCGATCGACGTCCTGCCCTTGTCAACCACCTGTGTGTCGAGCCACTGTACTCGGAATCTCTCGAGGCAGGACTGTCGAGGTGGCTGTGGCTGAACCGCGATCGGTACACCCGTGTATGGACTCTGCATTGATGTCGCGACCGTCGAGGAGGAGGCAGCTCCAGCCTGGGTCGTGTTCGGTGTAAGGACCTGTCTCGGGTCCGGTTGTGTGAGGTCCACTGTCGGGTGAACCGTGAACCTCGGCGGCACCACTTTGGGCATGGCTTTTGTCTTGGCCCCCACGATGGTCGTAGTAGTCGGTGTACCGAAGGCTGGGTTGATCCACTCGGAGTCACTCGGGTTGTTAGACGCCGTAGCGGTCGCTGGGTCCGTCGGCTGTGTCACCTGAGTGCTCATAGGCGTCGAGATCGGAGGTGTCGTCGGGGCTGCCATAGGAGGAGTCGGCGGTTCTGTGGTGTCGTCGTCTTCGTGCCAAGGATCAGGAGACGCCGGTCGAGTCTGTTGTGTGGTGGTAGTAGGCGGGGCCGTCGGTGTCGGGGCTGGAGTTGAGGCGGCAATCTCATCTGGGACCTCGACGATGATCGGTGTGTTGTCGAGCCATCTCTTGGCCGGTGATGTCGATCGTCGTGGGAATCTCGCCGGTGACAATGGTCGTTGTGAACCGCGAGCTGCTCCATCGCCGGGGCGGAAGGCAGCTCGGGTGGATCGACCAAAGTTGGGGGCATCGGAGTCCGTGTCCGTGCTCAGCTGGAAGAATGGTCGTCTCGGTGTGGTGCTCGTAGAAGCTGTCGAGGGTGCCGTCGATGGTGTAGGGTTCGAAGGAGCCGCCGACGGTGTAGCTGCCGGAGGAAATTGAGATCCCGAAGTGGGGAAGATGTTCCCTCGTGGTGGAGTCGGTGGTTGTCCCCATGTTGCTGGGGGTCGTGAGTCGTCGCGAGCTCGTCGAGGGGATCGTCCTCGATGATTGCCATCTGCTATTTCTTGTCGAAGTTTGGCTGCAGCGGCAGACGTGTCCCATGCCTCGAAGTCGTAGTACTTGGAGAAGTTGGTGCCGAAGTTGAATTTGCGCATCTCGGTGTGTCGAAAGGTGGCCATGGTGTCCATGATCCACTCTTGCGCCTGTACTCGGGTCACCTGTTCGAGGAAAGCACCTCGAGATGAATAGTGATACGGAGGCTCACCGCGTCGGAGTTGTCTTTGCAGTACGACGGCTCGACGCATGGCATCATCGAAGGTATGTCCGTGTTGGTTCCAACAAGTGTTGTGGTACTCGCAGCATCCCTGGAACCATTTGTGGCAAATCAGATTAGGCAGCACCCATTTCTTGTTCAGGAAGTCGGGGCGCAAGTAGACACAGTTGTGCATGTTACAGTTCTTGGTATCGAGGATTCGGGGGCAAATCTGTCGTTTGATCGCAGACAAAGGGACTCGGGCTTGGTCGTGCACCTTTTCGGGGAACTCGGCGAGCATGGAACTCGGCACAGGTGCAGTGATATTCTGCGTCGAGCCCTCGCAAAGAAAATCGAACCAAGAATCAGATCGAGGAACTGCCATGGCTTCGAAGTTGCTAATCCAAGTCGATAGATGTCGTGTTAGAGGGCTTAAGGCGCCTCTCGAAGTTTCTCTTTCGAGCTGTAGAGGCAGCGGGTTCGGGATTATGAAGTTCAATGCCGAAATCATCACGGAAAATGTCTGCCAAATGCTGATTATGCAGATCGGTCTCATGCACAAGAAGAGCAGCATCGGTGTCAGCCGGTAGAGGTGCATGATCGGAGTCGGGGTGTAGGGAAGCCTCGACGATCTCGAAGGGCACCGTCAACGGCTCCGCGGACTCGTCGCGGTTGGTAATGTGCAGGTACAAGAAGGCCTCGAGGTTGGGCGGTTTCAGCAATGTCGCCGCTAAGTTGACAATGTCGTTCGCCGTCTGACACTGGGCGATATGATCGATGGCCTTTCTGATCTGTCGGGATTGTCGCTTGTTCCAAGCTCCCCACGTCACATCCTCGGGTTTCTCGACTTGAAAATCTTCGAGAACTTGCTCGCGGCTGAATTCCTCAAGCGATTCCTTCAAACTGTCAACAACTGACAGAGAAGCCGTAGTGTTCGAGGTACTGGCCGCCAGCAGCGGTCGTAGTAGGACTCGGGGTACTGGCCGCCCGAAGCGGCTATGACCGAGGAGTGATCCGAGGGGATTGAAACAAAATTTCTCTCAAGCTGGAACAGCTTTTCGCCAAAATGGCCACGGAATATACAATCGTTCGAATTGAATCGGTGAGTTAATCCCCTGACCGATTCGGTGATCAAGTGAGATAATATGTTGTCACTTCGCACAAACAAGTGTGTGCTACACAACACAACACAGCCGAAAAGACTATACCAGGCACAACCGTCGGAGTCTCTGCAGGCCTCTGGCCGAGAGGCCGCAGCCTCCGGCTCTGCGCGCTGCTCAGGCACAGTATCTTCAGCAGGTACAGGCACAGGAACTTCCTCAGCAGAGCCACAGCAGTTCAGTACATCCACACTGGAACCATGTAAAAAAAACGCACAGCGGGCCTCGGCTGCAGCGCCGCGAGGAAAGTTTGCTAGAGGATGGGGAGGGTAGCATCGTCCTGACACAAGCAGCAAAACGCAAGGGGCCGCAGGCAAATGTCGCCGCGCCTGTCGTGACATAGAGAAGGCTTTCGCTTCTGGCTGGGTTCGAGGGCTCGAACTGAGGGCCGCTGCCTGGACCTCTGCTTCCTCGACACGAGAGAGCAACAGGGAGGTGGCTTACAAGGCTCACGCCGACATGTCTTGAAGTTCCGTGCCTGTGGGCTTGCTGGCAGCATCTGCAAAGGCACGTGCACGGACATGAGCTCCGGGAGAACACTTGAAGCTTCCGCGGCGACCTCGCGCACAGGACGTAACAGCGGCGAGAGTCGCTAGACTGCAGCTTCTGCACAAACTTCGCCGGGAGTAGCAGTCCAACTCCGTGCCTCGACGTCCGAGTCCAGCAGGTCGATTTCCTGTACAGGTGTTGCAGCAGACAGCCCGAAACATGCCAGCAAGTTAAACGCAGATATAGTCAAAGCCCGGCCGTGACGGCGCTCGTAGAACGCAGTTCCCAGGTAGCCGTCAGACTTGCGCAGGGAGCAACGGACGCCTGATTTCCCAACAGGCTCCCACGGAGGTACAGTCGCAGGGGAAAGAAGATGACACACGCATCCCGCCTGTGAAGGCGGCGCATCGCACCCTCCGCTGTTGAGCGCCTCATTCGCGGAGTTCACAGGAATGGCTGCCATTGGAGCTTGTACCTGAAAAAAAAAACACCCCCACCACGTTGAAGAAAGCAACTAACGCAAGACTCATGTAAAGGTTGCGTGCCTGCACCTCCGGCATTCCATGCAACATGTCCTGCTTGTCTGTTTGAGACGTGGGAGGTTCGACGGCAGCAGCCTCGGAAACCTCACAGAACTAGTTGGTGCATGGCCACAGAACACAGCCAGAGACCCAAGCAAGTCAGAGCAAGGTTAAGTCTGCAGCAGCGTGCCTGTGGCGTCGGCGGCGTTGGCTGTGCAGCCGGTATGTTGGCGGCGGAGTCGATGCACTCATACACGGGCAAGCGAGAGGCGGTGTGCACCGCCCCTGGCCGTGCTTTAAGCACACAGACGCCGTCGTTGTAGAATCGCCACTGGTTGTTGTCCGTGTCCAAAGGCACTGCACAAAGGTAATGGCCGGATCTAGGATCATATCCGCGGTGCACTAGAACCGCCCGCAGACGATAAGTGCGCTGGTGCAACGTGAGAACAGGCTCCGGGACCACGGGCCGTGCATCCATCTGGTCAAACTTGTTGCGAGCACTCGACCAGCGCTCCCGCACAACACGCAGTAAGAGAACCTGCCCGACCCCCAGCATCTGTCCCTGCCGCCGGGTGCGGCGCTCCCCACAGACACTGCAAAAGGCGTCACAGCGTCTGTCACTTCCTCGAAGTCCTGGCTGCTAAGCAGGCTGCTGACACTGCAAGCTTTGTCGGAGGGGTGTAGATCCCAGTGATACTGCGGGACAGCTGTCTCCCTGCATGCTGACAGTGCAAACAGAACGTCTCAGTTGTCCACAAGCTGGTTAACTCCACGCCGTGTGCTGTGGCTGGCAAAATCCAGAACTTCCTTGCTCGCAGCTAGGTCAGCACAGAGCCGTAGCACTAGCTCTGCAGCGTCGTCCTGCCGGTCGGCGGTGCGATCGATGCTTCCCAGGTACGGCTCAGCCATCCGCAGTACTGCCCTTCTGGCGAGTCGCTAGCTCCACTGCACGCAAGAAGCAGAGAGGACACGCGACTGGCCTGTGGTTACGCGCGTGCTCTTGAATGAACGGTAGTAACGCTTCGCAGTGAAGCAGAGCTTGCAGTGCCGCTGCGATCCAGCACGTGTTGCCACTAGGATTAGGGAATGTGCCCCGCGGCAGCGGATAATCAAGGACAGCGAGGTGCTCGCGGCCGCCGGCTGGGCCTTACGGGTTTGCAAGACAGCTAGGCTAGAGTGCATCAAGGATATCTCTTGTGAAGCTACGTTGTAGTGTCGAGTCAAAGCACAGAGCACGTCTAGTCCGAAGTTCTGAAACGCACCGAGCAGCTGCAGCCTGGCGTATTGCCGAGAAGTGCATGCGCCAGTCTGTTACGCTCCTGAAGAGGGATCGTGCATGCGGGTCACTGGAAAGCACGATTTGCAGGATGTTACAAATCCGCAGAGGCATCAAGCAGATGGCGCAAACCCAAGGATCTAGAGCACAATGCAGCAAAGACAAGCACGCGAAGCCTGGGAGGCTGCTTGAGGCAGCCTTCCCATGTCTGTCCTTCGCTGCAAGTGTCCATGTTCGGTTCGTTGCCAGAAGACGAAGTAGAACATGCACATGTCGCCAATTCCACGTGTCTTGCTGCGCTGCCGCCTGTGCCCCAAAAAAAGGCAAGGGTTGCAAACTCAAAGAGTGCAGGGCCAGTTGACACGCTGATTCAGCCTGCGCCAGGGCACTGCGCGCGGTCAGTGGAGTTGTCGTCGCGTTGCATCTCCCGGTGCTATCTTGCACCTGCGACACAGGGAGGTTTTACCGCGAAGAAGTTAGTCCGCAGATGAACAAAACAATTGTGGCAGAGAAGCAGCCTCCGCTGCGAGTGCCGCTCGTTCTGCCTCAGCTAGGAACCAGGCTTCCTCAAGAGCAGCGTCGTCCGCGGCCGTCCAAGCTGTCGGCAACACCTGTGCAAACAAGTACAAGACGCCATGTGCCCGCAAAACTGAAGGAAAGAAGCCGCGTCGACGCGAGATATTCCGCCTTTGGCTGCTTTGCTGTCCTTCGTGCGCGGGGGGCGGGCGAGCGATCTCGCCGCTGCGCGGGCAGCTCCTGCTCAGGTATGAAGACAAAACACAGAGAGCTGTAGAGACGTACAGACGGAGTCTCCGCAGTAAGAGAAGAGAAACAAAGCACGTTTTATTTAGGAGCACCTAGCGACGTAGCACTAGACACAACGACCAGCCTGGCTGTTCCGAGGAACGCTGCGAGGCAAGGGTCGCAGGTCCACGGAGATGAAACCAATCTGAAGAGAACAGGAAAGACAGCATCCCTCTATCTAGGTCTGCCAAGATGACATCTAGGGTGCTCGCCGGAGTAGACACTGTAAGCTTGCAGAACGCTTGCATATAGTTGCGGCGAAAGACAGGCCAGTTCCAAGGCGAAACCTTGCAAGATGCAGGACAGCACACGGAAGACGCTCCGGATGAAGACATGCGCGAGAGCACACACGCAGCCTCGAGTGTCTCGTCGGTCATGTCCGCCCAGCGAGCCATGAGAGAGAGCGGGATTAATAGCACGAGATATGCGACGCGCGTCTTGCACACACGTGCTAGCAGAAACGACACTGTGAGCCGAAAAAAATGCAGCCACAACCGCACAAGAACAAACACCCAAGAGAAGACAGGACACGACTGCAGTGCGTGTTCTTTAAAGTGCAGTAGGTGCATGCTGGAGGTACGAGACCTCTACTCACTCTGTCCTGCTGTGCCTAGACGCAAACGACACAGTGCATGTCCCACGAGAGCTCCGGACGCATGATGCGAACAACAGACGTGTCTCAGAACAAAGGAGCTTAGGATCAGGCAGCCATTTCAGGCATATCAGACAGCCAGCCTGCGAGCATAGAGTGCACGGCCAGGCGGCGGCACAGGTTTACTGGACTACCCTGCCTCGGCGCGGTTCTGTATCTGCAGGCGACGCGGCAAGCAACAGAAGAACGGCGCAGCAGAGTCATCATGCATCATGCAAAAACACCGAACAACGAACGCAGATGGTGCCTCCTAACTTAACGCACTAGAGGCTTCTCCGGAGCCAAGCAAAGTGGCACAGGTAGACACTGACTGCTTGGAAGCGTCACTGCAATCACCAAGACGCGCACAGCGGTTCTCAAGGCACAGCGACGCAGAGATTCTACGTGTGCATTCTTTTATGAGCATACCCCCCCCTCAATAAACCCGAATGTGCATGTGCAGTCACGGCGACTGCGTTGGCCGTATGTCCTGGGATGGTACAACATCCAGGACCTTCACTTCCACATTGTACCAGGCGAAGTCCTGCAAAAGCGGAGAGGGCACGTACAGGAGCGCTCTGATAGGACCCAAAGAAAGAAGACAAAAACCGGCCGGAAAGTATTTTCCACGAAAAAAATGTACTTACCAGCGGGGGTCTATCTATCTATCTATCTATCTATCAAAACAATATATATATATATATATATATATATGTATATATATATATATATATATATATATATATAGTTTTATTTGTATGTGGATACATATGCCGGCATGTATGCATGTATGTATATGTATGTATATATATATATATATATATATATATATATGTGTGTGTGTGTGTGTGGGTTTGTGTATGTGTGTATGTGTATATATATGTAAAAAATGTGCATGCATGTGTATATATATATATATATATATATATGCATGTGTGTGTGTGCATATATACATATATGTTTAATATATATGTATATGCACATGTACATGCATGTATATAATCATAGATATGCATGCAGTATATGATGTATGTTATATATATATATATATATATATAGAACATATATATATATATATGTATATAAAAATAAATATATAAATATATATATTTATAAATATATATATATATATACATATACATATATATATATATGATTTGTGTGTCTATATATATATATATACCATAAGATTTCATGCAATACGTGCATCAAAAAAATAGAATTATAAACTTATATACACCGAATAGACATGCAAAGACTGCAACATGCACAGCAAGGCACATTTTTAGTCCAAGCTATGAAGGTCGGCGGAGCTCTCATACTTGAAAGCGAAACTGACATGCTTTTGCATCTGTACATCCCAGACCTGTAGTGCTACCGCACTGTTGTCCAAGCCGTGGTCGACTAACGGTTTCTCCACAACAAACCAAACTTCCTCGTACTTGTGGAAGCTGCTACCGGTCTCGTGCACACCGTCCAGCACAGAGCAGCCGAAGTGGTACAAGAGTTCTTCTCTGGTTCTCGCCAGTTCGTCCTCCTTCAGCCTAAGCCATGCACCCTTGTTGCCCTTGGGGTCCAGCTTAGACAGCAGCACCACTTTAGCCATGGCTGCGGAAGGATGGCATTTGGAGATATACGGCTGCGGCAAATAAAAAACGGCATGATCCATCGATCCTAGACATGCACTGCTGCAGGAGCAAACTGCTCCTGACACACCTGGCTGCAAATCGATTCTGAGAAGGTGCTGAAGGCACTTATTCTACTATTTTAATTTGAACTTTCTGTTGCCTTATAAGGCAACAGAAAGTTCAAATTGAAATAATAGAAAAATTAAGGGGGCCATTATGTGCAATATATATATATATATATATGTATATATATATATATATATATAGCATTATATATATATATATATATAGCATTATATATATATATATATATATATATATATATATTAATTGATTATAATATAGTGCGACCCTCAGCATGAACAGGAGCAGAGGCAGCACGATTGCTCCTCAAGGCGGGCGAAGTTTTCAGTCTTCTGCGGCAAGCTTCTCCAAGGCTAAGTACCGCAACAAAAAAGTACGAGCAGTAGTAGCAGGGGTGTTGTGGCCACCACGCCTTTTGCTGGCTTTCGCCCAAAAGCCGCACCAGGACTCACCCCGGTAGCACCAGAACTCTCGGGGATTCCCGTGCTCCTCGCTCTGATACTCGACCATCTCTTGCAACAGATGCATCTTGGGCTTGAAATGCCACAGTGGAAACGTCGCCTGGGACTGCAAGCTCCCATACAAGACACAAAAACGTCTGCACTCCTCAGATGCCTTGTTGAAGTCGTAGGCTCCCAGGCTCCCTGCAACCCATTGCTGCAAAGCAACCAAATGACTAAAAAGGCCTGCAATTGTTTGCATGACGTGGTCCTCCGGATTGCCCTCTGCTATCTCGGTTGCCAATTCATGACAGAACGGGACTAGATAGCGACATTCGGCACCCTTAGCTTTCAACTTCGGCTTGCTAGTCGCTTTGGATCTTCGCACCATTTCCACAGTCAGATTGTCCAGGACAGACGCAGGCTTGTGCCTTTGATACCACGTCCTCAAGCGAGCCCAAAGTTGTTTCAATCGAGCCTCCCTGGAAGTTCCTGGATAAAAACCTGGCTCTGCAATCAAATGCCAAAATAAGTTCCCGATAGCATCCGCTCCACAGCCCAAGTCCACCACGTGGAGCCAATCTAATAATATGCAAGAGACCTCGAACCCTGGTAAACTCAACAGCGGGCAAACGAAAACGTTTTGTTCCCGCAAAGATCTCAACAATTCATGGTCGCTTACCCTGTGCTTCCGCCACAAAGCATCTGCACCTGTGTTTTTGTAGCTGTGAGGCCCTTCTTGGCTTGCAGAGCATTTCCAGCAGATTTGTTGAGAATTCCACGCAGGAAAATAAAACAGGGATCGCAAAAACGGCCAGTCCCCCCTACACTGCAGCAAGAGGCAGCCGGGCAACTGCCCAGTCACCTTTCGCCGATGTTTCCACGGCTTGCCATCGGGCAAAACCTTGGAGACCTGTTTCAGGAACAGCATCCGCAAACTCCAGGTAATCACGTTCAGCAAGCACTCCCAAGTCTTCTGGGTAGCCCACTTCTTGGAAACGGCGGTGATCGGAACTCTATCCCCAGTAGGATTCGCCAACAAGTTGAAGCTGAGAATCTCCAGGGACTCCTTTTTCGTGTAAGGTACTCCATCACCATGCATCCCAATGCTGATGGTCTCATCTGGGTCCAAACCAAATTTGTCGCACTGTTTGATAAGCTGGGCTCTCGCAGCACGCTGGGCTGCTTTAACGACGAAAGACTTCAAACCTTGTTGATGAACCAGATGATGTATAACTTCGTGAGGAAGCAAAAATGGATGATGAGGTTGTACAATCTCTGAGTCACTTGCAGGATCCCAAAAAGGAATGTCATACCAGAAAAGTTCCAAAGGAGCTCCCCTGCAAAGGCTCCTGAGCAAATCCCTCGCAAAATTTCCAGGTTGCCGGCCTCCGGCACCTGCCGCTGCAAAATTATTCACAGAGCTGGAACTGCCTGCTTCTGCCGCAGCAGATTGGGATATCTCAAAAATATCTTTTGCAGACAGCTTATTATGTAGGAAGGTCTCGCCAACTTTTTTCCTCAGCGATGGAGGCCTTGCTTCAGAAGATGTTGATTCCGAAACCTTAGCCGCCTTGGCTTTTGCAGCCGACGACTTCGCCTCACTCTGCCGCTTGAGAGTGGGCAGAGGTTCCTTATCGCCGCGAACAGCCTCGCCCGTGATAGCAGAAATGAAAAATATCAGCAAAGCCAGGGCTCGAGCGATGAATAAAACCATCTTTGCTGAAGAGGGGCTGCACTGCCCCTGTGTATGTCTTGTTATGTTATATGTATGCATGCATGTGTAAGTACATGTATGTATGTGTATATATATATATATAGATGTATACGTATACTATCGATCTAACGCATGTCGATCTATATATGTAAACTATATCTGTGTGCTGTAGATATGTCTGTACATAGGTGCTTAAGCACCTATATAGCTGTCGCTTCTCGATCGAAAGCTGAGGCTAGAATCGATGGAAACAATAATTTGCTAGGCCCAGATTAAAACTTGTGTTAGAATCTCATTCTATATCGGCTTAGTCTTATTTCACTCACTGTCCTAATTCTGCCAAACCCATAGAGGGTACAAGTTGCATTCTATCGATCCGTCGCAATGATCGATGCAAAAGCTGCTGCATGCAAGCACATTTGATGCACTTGCTAAAAACCTTCGCATAGCATGCACTCTCGCATCTTTTTGTGCAGCCGGCGGCGGTGCTCTAGATCCAGCGGTGCAACATATGATCATGATGACCTGTTGCATGCAACCCAAAACGACAACATGGCTTAGCACTTGTCGGCTGCATCTGAAAACGATCGACGTGCTAGCTTCGCGAGGCCGCCTTCGACTCTGGGAACATTTTTGCAAGATCTTTTTTGCTCTGCTCTGCAACCCTCTTGATATTCTCATAATGAGCAAGTAGGTCAACTGCAGCACCCATGCCTTGCACTCTTCCTCAGCGAGTTGCGAAACGTTCGCCAATTGTAGCTTTAGCAGATCAGCTTCCAACGCCTCTAACATGCTGAAACCCTTGGTGAGACTTGCCAGGGCATCCTCTCCAGACTTTTCTTGCACGGCTTTAAATCTCTTGAAATGATTCACAGAGTCTTCACTGTCTTCAGAGCTAGCACGATCTCTTTGTGCTTCTCCTGGGCTGGCAGAATCCACACGTGCTCCAGCTTGACCGCTGGGTCCCCGCTCGAGCCGCCCGAGCCGCCGGAGCCGCCATCTTCGAGCATTTGCTTGAGCTTTTTGCCACAAACGTCCCTTGTGTGAACGAAAGAATCAACTTCTTCCTTGCCACGCTTGGTAGAGACACCCAAGTTCTTGGAGAAGGTGTAGCGAATCATGTTCATCTGCTTGAAGCATTTTTCCATGGGGTTGCTTTCGTCCCATGCATCATCTTGAGGTAGGTCGTGTCGGACCGCATTCAAAATCTTGCTTTGCTCCTTCGAGTCCGGATCCAAATTCAGGAGCTTGGCCACATCGAACCTCACATGTGTATAGACACACGAGTCCTTAATATATTCAGGTTCTAGTTTTAGTGCTGATGACATCAAGGAATTTATTTCGGATCTCCCGGTTTAGGGTCGTTTGCTTCAGAGTTTGGGGTTCAATGGGGATAGGGGTTTAGGATGAAAGGTTCTAGGGGCTTAAAGGTTCAAGTGTTCTTGGATTGCTTGTTTCAGGAGCAGATGCTCCTATATATATCGGAGGAGCAAATGCTCCTATCTCTTTCCAGAGGTCTCTGTTACTAAGTAAGCCACACAGCAAAATTTCGCAGGCAAGCACCGGGGCTACACGACAACAGGCACACATGACTCAACAGCTTTGCCCTCCCCAGAACTTTTCAAAACTACAACCACATACGAAAACACCTAGCAGCTTGGTACCGTAGTTCTCCAGCTTCTCCTGGGTGACACTCGTCGACGAGGAGTGGGTTGTTTTCGACTCTGCCCACTGCTTCAAGCTCTTGTCCGTCTTCCACATCTCAAGCATCTGTTGCTTCTTGCCGTCAAAAAGGCCCAAGCTGTTGTACTCGGACAGGAAGGCGGCCTTGTGCTCGAGGCACTTCTTCACGTCGGGGTCGAGCTCCTCGCCCGTGATCATCGCCTGATCCAATTTTTCTTCGCCTGCTTGAGCTGAGTGACCATGTTGGATTGCTGGCCCTTCTTCGCTGCAGCAGCAGCCTTGGCCTCGGCGGCTGCCTTGGCAGCGGCTTTGCCCTTGGCGGCAGCAGGCTTACCCTTGGGTGCCATGGCAAACAAAAGCAAAGGTGGATCTAGGCGATGTGGAGCAGCACACAGCTGCCAGGACCGCAACGATTCAGGAGAAAGATACAAGGGTGATGTGCACATCCTGACGGGTCTTTGGGATTAGGGTTTGGGTTTGGGCCTCAGTGGGGTTCGGGATTTGGGGTCTTAGCTTCCCAGTTCTGTGGTGTAGAGGATTTAAGAAGATAGGGTTCTAGGTTCCAGGGTTTTGCTATATTGTACATAGGAGCACATGCTCCTATCTCTTGCTAAGCAAGACTTAACAGAGTGTTGGAGGAGCGAGTGCTCCTGTCTTTCTGCAGAAGGCCAAAACCAAGAAGCAAACAACCACAGGACCAAGGCACCGGCACCAGCCTCGCCACACACCTGGGCCACGGGTTTAGGGCTAAGAGGTTTAGGGCATTAGGGCTTCAGGGGCTTAGGGATTTAGGGGTTTATAGGTTTACTCGCTTAGGCTTAAGGGTTTAGGGGTGGAGGGATTTAGGCTAGGTTGCAGGGTCGGGAGGGTTAGGGTTGAGGGGTGTAAGAGTTTAGAGGTTGCTGCTTGTGTTATTGGTGGTTGCTGGTGCTGCCGCTGTGCTAGTGGTTCCCGTAGGATTGCTGCTGCCACTGCTGGTGTTGTTGGTGGTAACTGTGCTCATGTTACTTGCTTTTCGGCTGTGGGTACTAGTGGTGGTGCCGCTGGTGCTATTCCTCTATGGTCTGCTACTAACAGCTATGTTTGGTCCCTTGCTGCTGCTGGCGATGGCCCCACTGTCTGCAGCCGTGCAGCCAAGGCTAGTGTCCCTGTTGGCTCTGTGGCTCCAAACTATACATCTTAATGCCCTCACCCTGGCACTGGCCTGTCGGCTGCACAAAGCAACTTTGGGTTCAGCAGGACCAGCAAGCCTGGCCATGGCAAACCACGCAGGTTAAACAAAGGTTAAATTTAACCTCTATTTAACTTTCATTTAACCTTGCACTTCCTTTAGATAGAATCTTCCAGGAAGGTTAAATCCAGGTTAAAGGAAAGTTAAATTTAACCAATGTTTAACTCTTCCACAAAAAACAACAAGCACAGGCCAGTGCAACAACTCCTAGTCTTAACCTTTAAAGGAGCACAGCTGCTCCTGAATCTCACACGACCGAAACACACCATTATCCAGCCCTGCAAGGCACCACCTAGAGATAGAGAAACATTATCCCAACAACCCCGGACCGTAAACCCTCCCCCTAACCCCTGCCCCATGGATCTCTGAACATCTAGACCACTGAGCTAAAATCCTCATCTGAATCATAGAGGAGCCAAAGCTCCTGTCTCTCGGCCTAAGGTAGCAGGCTTGCACTTGCCAAAAGCAACTAGGAAAGCCACCTGGTGAGCAACAGTACCAGGGCAGTGGTACCAGCCTCGCCGCCACGCCTGGGCTCAGGGCTTGGTCGTTCCAGGATTCTGGGGTAGGGATTTTAGCTGTAGTGCTGAGGGGCTTAAGGGTTTAGCAGCTTAAGGGTTTAGGGGCTTAAGGGTTTAAGGGCTCAAGGGCAGAGGTGCCCCAAAAGGAGCAAGAAGGAATTTCTCAAGATCCTGAATGGACACGGTACGAGTAGCCTGAACCATGAACCCAACGCCCGAAGCCTAAACCCTAAGGTGCTCCTGGTTGTTCTGGTGTTGCTGTTGGTGCCAGCGGTTCGTGACGGTGTTGCTGCTAGCAATCGTGCTGTCTGTTGTTGGTGTCCGTGTTGCTGTCTGGTGGAAGTGCTGCTGCTTGCTTCTTGTGTTGGTTGTCCTGCGAGTTGCTCTTCTTCAGGGTGCTGGCCGTGGGTGGCCGTATTGGTGCTGGTGGTGCTGCTGCTATAGTGTGTCTACTAGTGCTGCTGGCAAGCACACTTTGTCTTCTCGCAGCACCAAAAAGAAGCTATTATCAGAGGCACGTCGGTGCAATATGAATTCCAGCTGCACACAGTGGCCGGTGGCCGCTTACGGTCTTCGTCACGATGGTACTCAGTCTTCGGAAAGCCACCACACCCAGTACCAGATCCTTATGCTTTCACAGAAGGAGGTCGCTCCTACACAGCCATTGCATGTATATGTGACAAGAAAATGAATTAGGCTTGAATGTCGTTTGCCCACCCCACTGACAGGATTTCCAGCACCATTTCCACCTTCTTTCAATGGCGGTGACCTGGAACGATCTTGCTGGCTGTCCTGCACACAGTATACATAGATCAGAATTTCAACAAACCGTTCATAGTGTCAACCTGCAAACCGTGTCCTGTCCAGGCATGGCTCTCGCTGTACTTAAGCAACGGAAGGATCAACTCTCGAGATCTATGCAGCTGCAGCAGCAGGCAACAAGTGACTGAGGGTTTGGGGATTCTAGGGTTGAGGGTTTAGGGGTCCAAGGGTTGAAGGCTAGGAGGTTTAGGGTTCAGCGGTTTTGTGATATAGGTTTGGGTTAAGGGCTTCTAGGGTACCCGTTTAGGGCATTAGGATATAAGGCTTGAGAAGCTTACCGGCCGAACTTCTCAATATCGACAAGCTACACACGACAACCCTAAAATATAAGGTCTAGGCCCCCAAACCCTGAACCCGTAACCCGGCCTAGGATATATATTCTCAAGTCTGCAGCTGCTGCAGACGGCAACACATGTGGGACTCTTTCGTTCCCGACTCCTCTAGGGGTTCAGGGGCTTTGAGCCCCTGGGGTTCAGGGTTTAGGGGTTTAGCGGTTTAAGGGTTTAGGGGTTCAGGGTTTAAGGGTTTAGGGGTTGAGGGTTTGAGGGTTTAAGGGTTTATGGGGGTGAACTTTCTAATATCGAACCACAACCACCAAAAGTGCAAAGGCCTCGTTGCTGCATGGTCTGGTGCTCCACGCAGCTGGGTCCTGCCACCAAAGTCGAAAATCAAAGTCGATCGAGGCATGTGCTGTTTTTCACAAGCAAGAGACTTGAACTGACCCCAGCCCTCGAAAAAACACACCCTTCTCTGCCAATCGTAGCAGGGTCTTGTCTTCGTCCACATCGAAGGATCAAGATCCTGGCAAGCATTTTAAGCAACTAAATGGCACAGTCCTAGGAGCTGCAGCTTAAGCTCCTCTTCAGGAGCTCGGGTGTGCTCCTTTTTTGACACTGCAGCACTCTGTCATCGCGAAGCTAGCTAGATCACCCATTCGCTGGGTCCTAGGATTGGGCGATCGCCGTCGTTGCCATCAGGGCCAGGGCCCTTGTCCTGGAAATTCTTATCCGGGATAGAAGGCGAGGGAACCTCTTCATCGTCTTCTTCCTCCTCGTCGAGATCTTCTTCAACATCAATCGGGTCGGTACCAACCCACATTTTATTGTGGCCACCCTTCACCTTGACCTTCTTGTTATTGTCGGTGCCCTGGTCCTTCTTATCGTCGGTGCCCTTCTCCCACCAGCCCTTCGTCTTCTTCTGCTGCTGCTTGATCCAATGCCTCTGGCTCGCCGTCTTCGAACGCCACCAGGCCTGGTGTTGTTTCCCCTTTGTGCCCCGGCTGCGATTGGAACTCCAGCGGGCGTTCACGATCTTCTTTGCCAAGCTCTTGTCTTGCCATGCCGAATCTTTGCCGGCCCACGAGAGCATCTGCCGCCCAATGTCTTCGGGTTTTTGGTTCCATACTGAAAGTTCCTTAGTGGATATCTTTGAGGGTTTAATTAATGATCCTTTTAGGCTAGGCTTTAAGTTTCAAGGTTTAAGTTTCAGGGTTCAGGTTTTAGGGTTCAGGGTTTAGGTTTCACTGTTTCGGGTGCATGTGTTGGGTATATTATATATAAATACATGTACATGTATATATATACATATATATGTGTGTGTTTGTGGGTGTGTGTGTGTGTGTGTGTGTCTGTGTATACCTAGCCCTAAACCCTACCTAAACCCTAAAAGACTTAAGCCGAAACCACAAAATATGTATATATATATATATATATATATATATACATAGAGAGAGATAATGTGCGTATATATATATATATATATATATATATATATATATATACACGTATATATATATATATATATACACACATATACACAACGCACTTTCATCTATATCTATATATATCTATATATATATATATATTATAACTACACATATACATACACATATATATACATGTACTTTCATCCATGCACATGTTGTTGTGGATGTAGGAGATTTGCTTGCACCGATTGCACGTCATTGCCTGTGGTTGGGCCGTCATTGGCTGGTGGGAATCCGGAGGCACGCCGGCAGGCGGCATGGGTGGGGGTGGCATGGGGGGACGTGCACCTGGCACACCTCCCTGAGCATTCAGCTGCTCCAATGCTTGGCCCACTTGGCCCGCGGCTAGTGGCGGCGACAAACTCCGCGCCCTGAGGTGACCGGCAGCACAGACACACAGGAAAGACCTAAGGAGAACCTCCGCCGAAAACAAAACCACGGAAACAAGAAACATCCACGGTCGTGGCCGCCTGTCAAAAAGTCAGCAAGGGCAGCATAGAACGGCCCCATGCCGTCTGGGTGCAGGTGGTAGTTATCGCCACCGTTGTACGCGTGTCCTGTGCAAACACTCAAACCTGCATACGTGCACTCACTGACGGCGTTGCTGGGGAAGAGTGCCCGCCTTTTGTTTGTGCCTCACCCAAAATTTCCGCGGCTTCCTCGCAGCGAGCTGCAAAGAATGGCTGCATGGCCTGGCAGTGCTAGGAAGCTTACAACACACGGGCACGACCCTCAGAAACGCTAGAGGCGTGGCTCGTAAATGAGGGCGCGAGACATGCTGTCCGCGCGGGGAAAGGAAGTCTAGAAGGCAGAGCCGTGTCTTACACACGCAACTCAAGAAGATGCTTTAAGCCGAGACGCGCCGTGGGAAGATGCACTGGGAAACACATGGTACATGTGCGAATGCTAGAAAGCTGTCTAGTACTGCACCTGCGATGGCAGCGACGCACAGTTGGACACCCTGCACAAACCACAGGCAGAGACACACGGGCAGAAACACATGCTGCAAACAGACACGGACACGCACGTGTCAGACGTAGACACTGACTGCTTGGACGCGTCACTGCAATCACCAAGACGCGCACAGGGGTTGTGAAAGCAAGGCAACGCAGTGTTTCTCCGTGTGCATTCTTTTATAAGCCTACCCCCCTCAATAAACCCGAATGTGCATGTGCAGTCACGGTGACGGCGTTGTATGTTTTGGGATGGTGCAACATCCAGGACCTTCACTTCCACATTGCCCCCCACTCAATAAACCCGAATGTGCATGTGCAGTCACGGCAACGGCGTTGTATGTCCTGGGATGGTGCCACATCCCGGTCTAAAGTCAGAGCACGCAACATTCTTGCGGGTGAGGAAGTCACACGATATTGTTGCTTCTCTGCAGAGAGGGGCGCTATGCTCGAAAAGTAAAGACAATGATTCTACATTGCTTCACTGCTAGTCAAATGTCAAAGAATAACGCGCATTCTGCACAATGCCCCTCGCTTCCATGAGCGCTTCGCACAGACAATCCTTTCTTCTGGCTGCTCCATTGTCAACAGACACACGGGATCTAACTTTCCCTAAGGCACACACAAGGCGAAGACGCGACAGTCTTCCCAGCACCCTCACGCGGGATAAAGGAGCATCTATGTGGCCAAGAGTGAACATTGTTGATTGCTCGTTCGTATTCACTGGCACACCGAGTCGTGCCTAAATGGTGACAGGCAACAAAGTTGTGTTACGGAATTGTGTTTGTTCGGGCAGACACAGTCAATCTCTTCAGATCCAATCTCCTCCCAATGCTCATCAGGCAGTGAAGCCACTCCTTGAAAGAAGACTGAAAGTCATCATCAGAGATTGTAAGGTGTTCTGATGACTGTTGTGTATGCAAGAGGAATCACTGTAGAAGTGATCCTGTGCAAGTACAGTCGACAGTCTGTTGCTTTGCACCCCAATGTTTGTTTTCTTTTGCAAAACCAACTTGTGTGCACATGAGTTGGGCTGTCTTTGTGAAACCTAAGACTGCAACAATCGCATATACAGCTGTTGCACTCATGATGAGAGGCACAATCATGCGATTGCATGAACTGCCCGAGATCTCTGAAGTGCAGTTGTTCTTGGTTCCGTGCTCTGTCCTGCCCCCCCTCTCTGTCCTGCCCTCAGGTGCATGGACCCAACACTGGCAGCCAGATCTGCAGCCAAGGCCTACACGAATTTGCAGCAGCATGCAAGCTGCCTGCTGTGCTACCATTTCATCAATTGGCAACAGCCTCCATACGATAGTTTACTGTGGTATGCCAATTATCCCATCAGCCCCGTCACAACCACTACTGCTCCGGCAGCAGAAACCAAAGGCAGGTCCAGCTGCCTCCACCAGTGCATGTTACAGTGGTGTCGCAACTTCCAGCTGGCAATTCTTGGCACCTGCACCGCAGGCTCTTCAGCCGACCGAAACGAAACTTAACCAATGTAATGATTGCAAACGACACCGAGGGGATTCGAGCCCCTGCGGGCAGAGCCCAATGGATTTCTAGTCCATCTCCTTAACCGCTCGGACACAGTGTCTCTGGCAGAAGAGCTGATCCAGTCCTAGTCACTCCGCACACCCTCCGACAAGCATCGCCATGGACCGCCATTTCGATGCCACAAGCTGTACTCTGAAAATTTCTCTTCCTCAAGATCTTGCTTCTCCTTTTCGGGCTGTCACCTACCATTGCTTGCTGTAACAACACAGTGCCTCTTAGGGACGCGTCCCGTAGACACCCCTGTGCACAATGCAGTAGACAAACAAGCATGCGGACCGTGCATCTCACCTTAACAAGGATCCTGCGAGGCAGTTACTTGATGATCTAATTGTTGCGTTCTTGCCAACTGTTCGAGTTGATTTAATTGGTCATTGATTCAGAACAGTTAAATCATGATTTAATTGTCGCCTCGGGTTCGGATAGTGTAGCAGAAAGAATTAAATCATGCCGTGTAGGAGCAGGACAGGTGTGGAATGGAGCGTCGCGCAACGTTCAGGGCCAATTAAATCATACTGAGGGGTCCAAGGCGGCCCCGATGCCGGGCAATAAACTCGGGAGTTAATGGTTTTTAACTCTCCTTCCTGGACAAAGGGGAGTTACAAATCTGTCTGTTGGGAGGTGTGGGGTATTTGCCAATACCTATGGATGTTGCGGCTTTATTGCACACAGGGTTCTGTTACAAGGAGCAGACGTGCAAAAAACAAAAAAAGCAAAAACAGCAGGCCATCCGATCCATAAACTTGCGGGCCACAAATATATCGATCGATAAACTTGCCGGCCGAAAGAAAGTTTGTCGATCGATAAAGTTGTTTCCGGGAAGTCAAGGACATGTGTACATGTGCATCTGCGTCCTGGTTCGGAATCTTGCCAACTTTGTGCCACTCACGCAGCTTGACTGCTCAAGTAGGATGGCACTGGATTGGAATTGAAATCCAGACTTATTTTGCTCAAGTACCGCATCCGCGAGTACCAGCAAAAGATCCGCTAGCGCCTGGGGGTTCTAGTGTTGTCTTTCCGCTGAGCGTCAAACTTACGGTTTTAATCTCCGATCGTCCTTGCTGTGCACCCCTTGCTTTGCTTTGATCTACGATTGGTTGCCTTGGGCTTGTGACCAAGAGTTGAGTGGAATTCTCCTTTTCTCAGGTTCCACTTAGCCAATTAGGCATATCCTCAAAGAGATGCACAACCGGCAAGAGATGCACAACCGTCGTACGGTGGTCGGGAACGTTCCGGTGCATCGATCGCATTCCCGAACATGCACAAACACATCCACAACACTGCTATTCAAACCCTTTGACGCCGAAGGATGGCGCCTCCACACGGACTCGGCGTGCCCACTGGACCTTGAATGCCGTAGGCGCAGCATCACTGAATGATGTGTTTGCCAGGAAGCAGTCCCATCGCCCACAACGCATAGACCTTACCCCTGGAGCAGGACCGTGATAGGAACCAGCTACATTACTAGTGGTTACCAAGAAGGACGATTAAATCATGATTTAATGTGGTGTCCCGCTACTGTGGCGATCTAAGACTACATTACTGGTGGAAACCCAGAAGGACGCCAAATTCTGCAATTAAATCATGATTTAATGTGGTATCCCCCGAGCGTATTGCACACAAGTCTCTGGTAGAACACAGGAGACAGTGAACTCATGATTTAATTGTCTATTAGAGAAACGCATACCGACACAATTACAACCCAATTTAATTGTGTCTTTGGAAGGTCCAAGGCATGTCAAAACCGAACAATTAAATCAAGATTTAATTTTATTTAACTTCTGGATTCATTGGTTTTCCCCCTTTGTCTTATGGTATTACATTCTCTATAAACCCCTATACCTGAAACAAAGATCGTCAATTCCAGAAGTTTCTGCGCAAGTTCCTTAAACCCTAAACCTTAAAAAGATCGTAGTAACTTCCCTATGTTTTTGCACGACTTCCCTAAACCCTAAACCTTCATTAAACAGTATTCCATATCTGTTGCCAAATTCATTCTTACAGAGGTCTTCTCGCAAGTTCCTTAAACCCTAAACCTTAAAAAGATCATAACTTCCATATGTTTTTTGACGACTTCCCTAAACCCTAAACCTTACAAACAGTGTTGGTTCCATATGTCTTTTGCCCAATTTCCTAAAGCCTAAACCTTAAGAAAGATCCTCAAACCCATATGGTTTTTAGCGAATTCCCTAAACCCTAAACCTCAGAAAAATCGTAACTTCCATATGTCTTGTGACGACTTCCCTAAACCTTAAACCTTACAAAGATTGCTGATTCCAAAACTCTTTTGCCAAATTCCCTAAACCCTAAACCTGAAGAAAAGATCGTCAAGCCCATATGGTTTTTAGCGAATTCCCTAAACCCTATACTTTAGAAAGAAGATTGCTAAGTCCATAGGTTTTTTGTTTGCCAAATTCCCTATACGACCTTAGGCTTGCACAGAATACATATTGCAAGACGTCCTGTAGCAAGATCTGTGTTAGCAGGGTTCTCTTCACAGCACGATACCAACTAAATGTCATACAGAATTCTTGCAACCAACAATGTAGCAACAACAGATTCTGCAAAGCAACATGCAACATAATATACTTTTTCAGCAGTCATAAGCAGAAAAGATTGTCATTCAATCTTGCAAAATCTTCAATAGATTTGTAAACAACCCGTGTTGCAAGCTGCCACGGCTGGCCCGGCCGCAGAGCCCGATACCGCAAGGGCTGCCTTTTGGTTTGCACGGTTTTGTGTTGGGTATTAGGGGGGCGGTCAGGGTTTTGCTGCAAATCTAGCCGTATGCCAAGTCTGCACAACCCACAAACCCACTTACTTAGTGGACTTAGCTAACTCCGTCCAAAACGCTTAACAGACTTACTCTAAGTCATAACCTAAGTCGTCTAACTGACTTATATAAGTGGCCAAACTAAGTGACTTAGGGGGCTTATAATAACTCCCCTAACTGATTTACTAAGTGGTGTGCTAACTCATGTATCCGAATACGAAGTGGATACTAAGCGGCTAAACACTTGCTAACCGCAGCGACCCTCCAAGTACCGGACCCTGGCAACAGGGAGGCCTGGCGTGTGCGGGTTTCAGATCACCCGAGCTGGCTTGAGCGCCAAGCGCCGGCACAACCCGTTTCACATTTGCCCGTCCGAGGGTACCGCACACACGCGCGCGCCCGCCTTACCCCATAGACTGGGTTAGCCCAAAAGTTAACTATTAGTTAAGATTTTGGCTGGAGCCAAAATTTTAACTAAACGGAACCCTACAGGAAGGACGCAGGGAGCAAAAAGGGAACACGTCGATATCCAAAATCACAGTTTTGAAATGGCGCTGTGATTTTGGATATGCTCAACCTGTGATTTTGGATATCATATCCAAAATCACAGGATTTAGTTAACTCGTTTGGGCCCGTGCGAGGACGAAACTTCGACGAAACTTCGTCGAAGTTTCGGCCCCTCACTGGTCGAAGTTTGAAGGGTCACAGGTCGAAGTTTGAGGGCTGCAGGTCGAAACTTCGATGGGGCTTTCGTCACAGAAATGCAGCATCTTTTGTGGTTTATATTCTCGGTAATCAGCTTTTTTTCTCTGGTCTTAACAGGGAAGGTAATTCATCAGATCTTTTTCTGGTCTTAACAGGGAAGGTAATTCATCAGATCTTTTTCTGGGATCTTAACAGGGAAGGTAATTCATCAGATCTTTTTCTGTGGTCTTAACAGGGAAGGTATAATTCATCAGATCTTCTTCTGGGGTCTTAACAGGGAAGGTATAATTCATCAGATCTTCTTCCGGTCTTAACAGGGAAGGTATATAATTCATCAGATCTTTTTCTGGTCTTGACAGGAAAGGTATAATTCATGAGATCTGTTTCGGGTCTTGTAGCAGGAAGGGCAAAGGTTTCACTTGGTTTGTCTACATCTGTATACAGTCTCTCCGGGTCTGGAACTTGTATATGGCTGGGCCCCTTATACGGTAGAATACAACAACATATATTATAATATAGTAGAATATATAATAAAAGCATATAAAAATTTAGAAAGAGAGAGGGCGAGAGAGAGAGAGAGAGAGAGAGAGAGAAAGAGAGCGAGAGACATGCCCTTTGGGTTTGGGGACTGTGCATAAATGGTTGAGCCCTCAGCACAAAATTGTCTACTCTCATGGTCTGTGTAGGTACAAGCTCTTTTTCTGGGTTTACACTATAGAAAAAAGGTTTGTAGAGCTCGTAAGGCTGAGAGCCTCTGCTACTCTCATGGTCTGGGTACATGGTGTGACTCGTTTGGACAAGGTGCTTGTTAACACACAACAGTAAGAACCACGTGATAACACAGGAAAGTCTCAAAATCCCTCTCGGTTTCGCACTCATATATGGTTTGTGTAGATATAAGCTCTCTGGGTTCACGAACCTCCTCTCGCTTTCCGGTATATCTTCTTGGTGTGTCACATACACACACACACACAAGTCTTCAGGGTCCATATACAGACAGACTCTCTGGGTTCAGGGCTTGCAGGCTTCAGGTTGTGAGTCTTTCTGGACATATATTGTGTTGTGTACTAAACAGACAGAAAAACACCTTGAGAGTACTTGTGTGGTGGAAATAAAGAACCGTCTTTGTTCGGAGAGTCATCTCGCAATGACATCGTATCACGTTTTTTTCAAGGCTTCGTGAGCTGCAGGTGCATCGCCAGGCGGTACTTTCTGGCCATTTTGTTGACCACAGTCACCGGCTTGACGCCTCTACTGCACGATTGTGCGAGATGCTGCATGTGTCTCATGAGGTCTTCTCCCGAAAAGCACCATACCTTATACATGTTTGTGTTGGTTGGCGAAGAGATTTAGAATCAAAAATGCAAAGCGGTGCTACCAACACTGGTGGAGGCACCAGGCGGGGGGACACACAATCGGCATAGTCTGTGATGTGCTGCAGCAAGTGGAACTTGGACGTGATATCAAAGAGCTGAAGGCCTTCCCTTGGTGGATTCAACGAAGCACACACAATTCTACAAACTAGATTAACTAGATGTCGTAACAACAAAAGGAAAACTCTAAGTCTGCATGCACCAGGCTCTCTGCGAAGTGTCTTGCAACGGCATTATACACCAACAACATGGCCCTGGCAGACTCCCGGAATTCCCGAGCTGCCGCTTCCGGCAACACCCAAAGTGTTTTGTGCTCGCTCAAGAGGTCTTCCATCTTGACATTCATCTTGAGCATGAGCAAGATCTGCTGGTGAGTCTGGATGTGTGGCTTCATACAATGCTCCCATACATGGAGAAGTGCCCTGCCGAAGTTCTTGAGCTCATAACCTTTGCCCCTGAGTTTGGGGTAGCCTGTTTTCCGAACAAACATGCTCAATTTGCCCAAAGATCGGTATCGCCTGCTTGCTGGTGTCTTGGTCTGCTTGTAATACCGTTCAATCCTGCTCCAGATATCCTTGAGGTTGTTCAGAGGGCTGGCACTGAGGATCACATGGGTCAAAAGCCACAGAATGGATCCGAACAACCACTGGTCCGTCCCCAGGTATTTCGTGTGGAGGTAATCAAGAGAGACGGTATGACAGGACGTCCCGGGAAGACGGAACAGTGGTGATTTCGATCGCCCACCCCATGCTCGCCAGGCACTAGGTGTCCATACCGTAGATCGCCACGGTGCGTCAGAGTTAAAGTTCGCCCACGTGTTTTCGCCGCTGCCCGTGGCCCTGCATAGTGGACAGGGATTCGTTGCCGAGCTGAAGTGGGGCAGATTCAGGACACCAGCGAAGTAATCAAGGTCACCGATCAAGCAGAACAGGAGACAATAAAATCCGCGGGCCAAGGGTTTCAATGCCTTTTTCTGCTCCGGCGACCCTTTGGGGTACCTGTGATTGTCGAGTTTAGGGATGTGAGTTTCAGTGTGCTTAAGGGTTTACGGGGTGCATGGCAAAAGTATTAGGCTTTACGGTTGGTTTTCTTTTCACAAACAACAAAGATACAAAACACCGTCTACTAGCAGAAGAACACAACGAACAAGCAACAGAGGGATGTAGACTGATACACATACATATTTTGTACCACATATATATATATATATATATATATATGTATTTATATTTATATTTATAGTTATATTTATATTTATATTGATATTTATATACATATATATATATACAAACACACACGAAAGCAGCTTGTGTGATAACATGTTTGCATATATTGCTGAAACTTAAATGAACTCTGAGTTGCTTTTTGCCATTCCAATCTGCATCAGGCCACTGCCCCCGGCTTAGCCACAAGAAACTCCAGGCAAGGATCGTGAAAAAGGTATGCGTGGTGTGGAGTCCGTTTTCTGCCACCTTGAACTTTTCCATACAACCGTATATCCAAAACATGCGGTCCTGAGTGCTTTGGGCTGTGGCGAGCATGCTGAACCAGCTAAATTCCGTTCGCTTCGACACCCAACATTTGCCTAGTCCGGTGCACGGGACGTCGTCGCCGTGAAGGCCGACTGGCACACACTTGCTGCGAAAATCGCTTCTTGTTTTGAGTGGGTGATCTACAACCCCAGGGTGATTGGCCACTGAATCCCAGACATCTGGCACCATGGACTTCATCCAGCCCTCGCCGTACTCATTGTACAAACTGGCGAAGGTCTCATGTGGGAGGAACATCGCCTGTGGTTGCTCGTTGAGCGGCGACTTGAAAGGCAAGTTCGCAACGGTGGGTGGAGGTAGTTTAGCACCTGGTTCCACCAACTTCATGAGATCTTCGTGGCACTTGGACGGGTATCGTCCACTAGACCAAATCCTCTGGGATATCCTCCGGTCGAGCCGCCTTCTTGAAATCCTGCACAGTCAAGCTCGCTAGCTTTTGAACTTGCTGTGGTGAGTAAGATCCCCAAGCGAACTCGGACACCAAATGTTGAGCGAGTGCACTTGTACCAAATCCAGCGGCTTGTTCATCTTGTTCTCGTTTCCGTTTTCTCTGCTGTATTCCTCCAGCTCTCATGGTTCTTGACAAGCACACATATACGGTCGGGGTGAAACGAAAAAATCTCTCAATGTATAATCACAGGTGTGGGAACCCTTGCTGTAGATACCTTGGAGAGACCTTGAGAGCAACTATATAGGGTTTGAGGTCTAGGTGCCTTTAGAGCAAGTGTGTGGGTTGCATATACATCCATATAACTATATATACATATAAAAGTATTACCTTGAGAGCTTTTCTGGGTTCTGTAGAGCTTGTGGGGTTTGTCTACATAGGAAACCTTGAGAGGGGCTGGGTTCTACGGAGTTTGAGATTTTACCTATGTCTGTGTAAATACCTTCAAAAGACCTTGAGAGCAACTGTAGGGTTTGAGGCTTATAGGGACCGTGAGAGCAAGTGTGGATCGTATGTGTATGTATATATACTTTTATATGTTACCTTGAGAGCATCTGGGTTCAATTTAGTGTTTGTCTACATGCATGAAATATTGAGAGGAACTGGATTCTAGGGAGTTTGAAGCTTTTTTGTCTATGTATGTGTAAATACCTTCACAAGACCTTGAGAGCAGCTGGGTCGTAGATCTACTTATATATTTAGCTTGTTTCTCGAGAACATTGCTATTGCTCTACTTTACACTATTATATTTTATCATCACGATATATTGCAAATTGTTAAACTATATTCTCGCTTTATGTTATTTAACGAAATCTTCAAGGATCGAAGTCTCTTGGTCGGAGCCTTTGCATACGTGCCGGGAAGAAACATCTCCGATAAAGGTGTTGGTGGTAGGACGAATGACCTGGACAGGCAAGCGGTTGGGGCTGAAGCTTGCCCCATGGGGTGTATTCCCTCATCAATCGCACACCGGCCCACACCAATAGGAGACTAGTATGAAATCTCGGGCTGGTACATTAAACAAATGAAACCTTGTGTGAGCCTTGTTTGAGATAGGAAAACCCAGCGATGCAAAGGAATGTGAAATCCTGTACACCACCCCGAAACTCAATACAGTATCTTCTGGTGCTGAAACATGTAGCTTGAAACCTCGAGCTTTGTAGCGAAACTCCATACATACATAAGTGAAACATTCCATACATACAAAGTCTTCTCACACTGAATGGACCCTGAAACCTCGCGCTATGTGCTCAAACTCCATACATATACAAAGCCCTCTCACACTGAAACATGGACGGCGAAATCTCATGCGATGTGCTGAAACTCCATACATACAGAGTCCTCTCACACTGAAACATGGACCCTGAAACCTCATGCTATGTGCTGAAACTCCATACATACAGAGTCTTCTCACACTGAAACATGGACCCTGAAACCTCATGCTATGCGCTGAAACTCCATACATACAGAGTCTTCTCACACTGAAACATGGACCCTGAAACCTCATGCAATGTGCTGAAACTCCATACATACAGAGTCTTCTCACACTGAAACATGGACCCTGAAACCTCATGCTATGTGCTGAAACTCCATACCTACGAAGTCTTCTCACACTGAAACATGGACGGTGAAACACCGAAACATGGATCCTGAAACCTCACATGCTATGTGCTGAAACTCCATACATACATAGTCGTCTGAGAAACATGGAGCCTGCAAACTGCTTTTCCTACCGAAAATGCATACCTGAAACATTGAGCCTGAAGTCTGCAGCTATATATGTGAGTTACACATGAATCAACAGCCACCCTCAAACTACATCCTGCTGCTGAGTCTTTGGTCTTTGGCACACATACAGATGATGCCTCAGTCGATTTGCCAAGCGAGCGAGCACAGGCGCTAAAGCCAGGCAGCATTCAAGTACCCTCCAGGTACATGCGACAAAAGAGTAAAACTGGCCCTCGAGTTGATGCCACCCTCTGGGTTCTCACAGTGTGTGTGTGTGTGTGTGCTCTCATAGCTAGAAACACAAGCAACAAAGCTCTGGGTATTCAGGATGTTCCATAAAAGGGGATATGAGGGCTGTAAGGGCTTATAAACAGACAGTGTAGACACAGTTTACACATAGCTACATGTTCATGTATGGCATGCACATGACACAGACACCAAAACGTGAGACCGTGTGGCACCCGTATACGGAGCAATGAGCCTACTTCTTGGTAGTCTTAGAAGCAGCTCTCACAAGACCTTTGGAAACCTCGATGAGCTCGGTCTGGGCTTGGGTTTGCTCTGTGATCTCCCGGATGAAGTTGTCTAACCCGGACCTCGTGACTTCCTGCTGGCTGGGCAAAAGGTTGAACTTCAACAGGTGCTCGATGGACAAAGCGGCGGATTGGGCTTTGGCATAGCTGCTTGTCAACTCCTTGACCCTGGCATCCCCCAATGCACCGGGGTGGTTCCTGGTGAGCTTGAGTGCATCCGTTGCCAAGCGATTCTGCGACTGCAAAGCGGCATTGAGCATCTTGATCGTGTCCTTGGACATAACCCCATCTTGAATCGGATCATCCTTGCAGCGATCCCACCCCCAGTTCATCTGCCGCATGATGTCAGCGATGACCTGTGCCTGATCATGCCTGCCCTTCTTCTGCCGCTGAATGCCGTTGGTCTCACTTCGGCCCACCTCCCTGCCTACAACCATCTCCTTGTGGCACCAAAACTTTCGACCCTCGCCATCCTTGGTCTCAAAGATGTCACCGTCCTCGTAGGCCTGATCCATGGCAGCTTGGTTGCCTTGGAAGTACTGCCAGAGAAACACTGACTTCGGCAACCCTTTCTCCTGCTCCTTGGTGAACTTCTTGTCGTAGATGTCCAAGGACTGTTGGAAGAGTGGATCTGCTGTGTTCAGGTCGAACCCGCCGTCGGATCGCTTCTTGAAGACCGTATTGATAACTGTGGTTTGGTGCTTTCTCTTGCTGGTGCCGGCCAGCGTTGTAGAGCTCGAGCAGGTGGTCAGGCAGCTGCTTTTTGTCGGCCATCTTGGCCCACTTTTCACCCTTACCCTTGTCACGTTTCTCCTCGCCCTTCTCGCCGTTGGTCAAGGCCAAGGTTGTAACCTTTTTAGGGTCCTTAGAGGAAGAGGAAGCCAAGGCTGCACTGGGCCGCTTCATCTTCGGTGCCATGGCCGTCAGGCTCTACGTAGGAAGCAGGCACAACTCAACTCGCGGTTTCGCCAAAGGACTTCCACGGCATGTGCATGTGACAACACAACATGACAACATGAAAGCCGTGCAAAGCAAGCACACAGCCAACACAGCCGTGCAGTGTGCTCTCAGGGTGCTCTCAAGGTCCTTGCTCTAGTACTAATACTACTATACTATACTACTACTATACTACTACTATACTACTATACTATACTATACTATACTATACTACCACTACTACTACTACTACTACTACTACTACTACTACTACTACTACTACTGCTACTACTACTACTACTACTACTACTACGACTACTATACTACTATAATAGTACAATACTACTTGTATTATACCTACTGTACCTACTATATAGTTGTTATCGGATACTCCCATAGGATCGAAACACTTTTTTCTCGCATATCCCTCGGAACTTGATGGATGTAGCTTTTGTTGCGGCTGCAGAGGGAGTGTCTAGGCTAGATCACGAGACAGTTGGGGATCGAAGCATTTCGCAGGATGTGATGACCGACAGCCCACAATGCTCTTCAGTTTCCGAATACCAGACAAACGAAGTACCGGATGTCGGGTGTCGATTGAAACCGACTAGACAATGATTTTGTTCTCCAGGACACCAATAACTCATAGGAATTTCTAGACTGTGGACCACTGAAGCATGTAAGTTTCGTAGAAAGCACAACACCATACCATCGAAGTTTGATCGAATTTTCGACGGAATTTCGACATGCTAGGTCGAAGTTTGATCGAAGTTTCGACGAAACTTCGACCCCCCAAGGTCGAAGTTTCGACACCTTCAAGTCGAAGTTTCGACACCCTACCGGTCGAAGTTTCGACACCCGAGGTCGAAGTTTCGAGCCGAAACTTCGACACCAATTTGCTAAAAGTGCTACCCTTACAGTGAATTGTAATATCACAACTTACAAACTTCGACCTCGGGTGTCGAAACTTCGACCGGTAGGGTGTCGAAACTTCGACCTGGGGGGTGTCGAAACTTCGACCTGGGGGGTCGAAGTTTCGACGAAACTTCGACCAAACTTCGACCGAGTCTGGTGGATCACTTGCATTTATTGAACTGATTTTCCGTTCCCTGCTGCTACACGGAAACGAAAAAATCAAACGAGCCGGTACCACAACAACAAAAAAATGTCCTTACTCTTTGCTCCCTTCTTTCTCTCTCATGGTTTCTGTCTCGCTCAAAGTCACTCTCAGAGTCGCTGCCGGGCAGCCGGTGGGAGAGGCGAAGAACCTGCACACAGGGACGGTAGGTTTAGAATTAAAGAACCGCACGAGCGGCTTTGTGTGTTGCAGGTTTGAAGTTCTAGGGTTTCGACAGATCTAAAGGTTTGGGCTTTGTTTGTTTTGGTGTTGTAAGGTTCTAGGTTTTCGGCAGGTTTAGGGGTTTTGGCTTTGTAAGTTTCAGCCAATACAGATAGGGCTGGTTTCTAATGTTCTGGGTTTCGACAGGTTTGGGGTATAGTATTTCTTGTGATAGAGGGCTTTCTGTGTTTCGGTTTAGATTTTCGACACAGGTTTAGGGATTTAGGCTTTGTATAATTCAGCCAAAGTCGTCGGAGGCTGGGCTCATAGAAGCTTGTGGGGATTTGGATTTAAGCTTCGGGGCCGCTTTCGGTAAAGTTCGACCATTGCCTGGGATATTTTGTTGTTTGCATATATCGACCCGAAACCTTAAAACCCTGTAACCCTAAAGCCACCAAGCCCTAAAACCCAAACCCTAAAACCCTTAAACCCTAAAGCCCTAAACCCTATAACCCCTAAACCCTCAAACCGTCTATATCAAGCCCTGAACCCTAAAACCCTAAACCCTTAAACCCAAAAACCTTAAACCCAATAATCCCTAAACCCTAAAACCGTCGATATCAAGCCCTCTAAACCCACATTTTAAAACCCTAAACCCTGAAACCCTAAAGCCCTAAACCCTTAATCCTTAAACCCTAAAACCGTCTATATCAGCCGACCAACCCTGTAAATAGATGAGCACAAGCACACCTCGACCCTGGTAACAAACAGAAGCCCGTGAACCCGACAACACTCCACACCTTAAACCCTGCAACACCGTAAGACTCTGAAATCCGGACTGCGATTCCACATCCTGAGGCTTTGGGGTTTGGGCGCTTTTGGATGTGTTGAGCTTCAGCCCATTAAGGTTTCATAATTGTGTGCATGTGCAATCTATCTCTAGGTGAAAATTATTTGTGTATGTAGATGCACATATATATATATATATGTGTGTGTGTGTGTGCATGCAATTTCAACACATTGTGACTTTGTGAGGGGGACCAAGAGAGTCATAGAGAGGATTTAAGGTTTAGGGTTGTAGGGTCTTAGAATTATATGATCTTATATTTATAAGGCTTTGCAGGTGTGGTTTTAGGGTATACAAAGGGTTTCTTTATAAGGGTCTATACAGGTGGGGGCTTATAATTTGAGAGCAAAAGAGCACAAGCCCTTGTTTCTCACGATCGGCGGTGTCGCGACCGATCCCTCCTCCTCCTCCTCCGCCTCGATGGCGATCGCCTCCTCCTCCTCCTCCCTCTACTCCTCCTCCGCCGCGATCGCGATCTTCGCCGCCGTGATCGCGATGATGTGCTGCTGGAGCTTCTGCTGGACTCAGCATCTTCAGCAGGACTCGTCGCTGCATGCTCACTGAAAAACCTTTGCAGCTCCTCATCCGCTATCTCCTCATCACCATAGCCATCATCCTCCAGAGGGGATTCCATTGTAGCATCTGGCAAAACGGATTCCATTGGAGCAGCCTTTGGCAAAACGGATTCCATTGGAGCAGCCTCTGGAAAAACGGATTCCATTGGAGCACCAGCCTCTTGCAAAACGGATTCCATTGGACCACCAGCCTTTGGCAAAACGGATTCCATTGGAGCAGCACCAGCCTTTGGCAAAACGGATTCCAATAGAGCAGCACCAGCCTTTGGCAAAACGGATTCCAACGGAGCAGCTTGCATCTTCGCCATAGCCGCACGAATCAAGTGAGCAGGCGGAGCACACTTCGGAGGCCTCGGAACCAGCGGGACAGCAGCTTTCGGAAGTGGCAGTGGCACACCAGGCACACTAGGGCCAGCTTTGCTCTGAGTACCCATCCTGCTCCTTGGCCTGGCGACCTCAGCCTGCACCGTGCCAACACCAGGAATAAAAGCATTGTTCAGCTCCGATGCCATATATGCAGCATAATCGTCGTCCCAGACACCCACATAAGCATTGCAAAACCTTACATCTTGCAAACGACCGCTTCTCACCAGCTGTATGTTCTCAAAGACCCAGCCTCGACTTCGCAGCTGATAGCCAAGAATATTGGTCGTGCAAGTGTTGTCCACATACTTCAGAAAAACCCGCGACATGGTTGAATTATCGTGCACACCGTCGGCCTATAGCAAAGTTTAGGGCTAAAGGGTTTAGGTTTAGGTTGTGTGGTGTATAGTGTGTGGGTTAGATTAGAGATGCCTAGGCCGAAAAAGGACCCGTCCTAAAGTGTCCAGGCTTGCAGGTCTATGCCCAGAGAGTATGAGAGTCTCGATAAAACTACTTGTTGTATATGTTCACAGTATGTCACTATTATGGCATATAATCGGAGTATATGTGAGGTCTAATATGATCATTATATGGTATACTATATGCAGGGTGGGTATTTCTCCTGTGTTGTATGTGTATCCTGTCCGATCTAGATTCAACATATAGCTGTGTCCATGTGTATAGCTTGACATGAAAACACACTCTCTCAGCACTTCTGGGCCTCCTGCTGCGAAACTGCAAACATGAACCGTGAAAGCCCGAAATACCCACCAAAAGAGACTATCGGGGACATTGGTTTAATAGGGGGTTGCATTCGGTGCATGATTCGGGGGTTGTTATTTCCTGGAGGCCTTCGGTATGAAATAGGGGTAACATGACGATGTTCATCATGGGGTGGTATAATCGTGACTTCGACTGTTGTGGTGCCACTTTGGGATTTAAAGCTGAGTCGGGGGTTTGTTGTGATTGGTATAAACCCCAACCCCGAACCCTTAAGCCCGAAACCGTTTCTATATATATATATATATATATATATATATAGGGGTATAAACCCCAACCCCGAACCCTTAAGCCCGAAACCGTTTCTATATATATATATATATATATATATATATATCTATACAGAAACCCACAACCCCCTCTCTCTCGAAGTCCAAACCCAAACCCTCAACCGTGTAATAAAAGGCTCCAGAACATCCTGGAAATTGGGATTTGGGGCTTGGCACTTGGGGTTTAAGGTCTAGGCGCTCATAGGGTTTAGAGTTAGGGGGTCCAGGGTTTTGGGGTTTTAAACTGCACAGAACGGATTGAATCTGATACAAGTATATAGCTTGTATATAGGAAACAGAAGTGCAAATGCATATAGATAAATGATATATATATATATATATATATATTTAAATAAAACATAATATGTATAGATACATTCATATATATATATATATATACATACACATAAGTATATAAGGGCTTGTATAATTATGAGATTTGCTAGTCTAGCATCAAGCATCAACCCCAACACCACCATATGCTTCTAGACATCTCACTATCATCATCGCCACCCCCATGCTTAACCCGAAATCCTGGAATCCCAAGCCGGCCCAAAACCCAAGACCCTGATTTAATCCGGCCTCGAGTGGCCCACCACAGCCGAAGATGCCGAAGTTGCACAGTCACACCTTTCTAGAGCAGGATGTGTGTGTGTGTGTGATGCTTGTGTGGTGTTGCTTTGAATTTCGCATTCCTCGAAGTCTGAATCTCTCAACCTACCGATGCTTTGCGACTCGATACACACAATGCTCTCATGGTCCACTCAACCTACCGCCGCTCGACAGAATGCTCTCATGGTCCACTCAAGGTTCACACAACATGCATGACAGCAAAGCTCACAGCATCACACAGCTCGCAACAGCCATTGATCACAAAGCTGCACTCTGATTTTGGGGTCGCCACCGAAGCAGCATACACAGCTTCCACGAATCTGTCCACGTTGATCCTTCGCAGATGTATGGCAAAAAGCGCCCATCCTGCATGTCACATCTGATTCCGTGGAGGGACGAAAGCCCTCGCTTCTAAAGCAAACAGGCCTCACACACATCTCCCATCTGATTCCGTGGAGAGACAAGCACTCTCGCTTCTATAAAAGCCACACAAGTGACCATTCCATGGGCTCAAAATCTGACTGTGCAAGCTACACAGTCTGCTCAGGAAATAAAGCGACACACGACTTCTTCTTATGCTCTTTTTCTTAGAACTATTGTGTTTTCAAGTTCAAAACCCCATACAGAACTATGCAGCAGCATGCTCCACGGGCTTTGTGCACAACTGCATACGGTTCCTATCAAAGCAATCAGCACAAACGTACTATAGTCACTGCACTATAACACCTATCAACCAACATGTCTGATTGTGTGCACACACAGAGGAATCTAATCTTCAGGCTCCTTGTCAGCACCCTCGGGGTTAGCAGCATCAGCAGGACACTCAGAGTCATCCTCTCCCTCCATGCCCTTGAGCTTCAATTTGGCCCTCTTCTCCTTGGGATTCTCCGAGTCAAACTGATCACCTGCACGTTTGGCAGCAGCACGACCAAGTTCGGAGGCCGCCTCCTTCTCAACACCCGCCTTCATTTGCCGATCTCTCTCGTTGTGGTAGGCTTTGGAGACCACTCGTTTCCGGATGGCTGTTCTGTCCATCTTCATCTTCTTCTTCTCTACACCATCATGCTCATCCTCGGGGAACTCCTCGGCCTTCACCGCACACTCAGGCTCAGGCTTCACCTTAGTGTTGTGCAACTTGGGCTTCTCCTTCTTAGTCTTCTTCTCACCTTTGGCCTTCGCGGTCGCCTTGGATTTCGGTGTCGACTTTGGGCTCGCCTTCGATTTCGGGGTCGACTTCGGGGTAGCCTTGGCTTTCGGGTCCGACTGCTTAGGCTTTGGGCTCTCCTTGCTCTTAAGGATCTCTGGGCTCTTCTTGGAGTGCCTGATTGCGGGAATCGTATCCTTCTCTTCGGAGATCTTGGGGGCTTCGCCGTCCGGGGACTCGATGGGCTTCTTGACCTTGCTTGGCGCTGAAGACCTGGACTTAGTAGGGATCGCATTCTCAGTCTTCTGATTCGCCTCGCTCTTCTTGCCTCTCCGTTCTGCTTGCCTTTCCCTTTCCCTTTCCCCTTCTTCTCAGGGCAGTTTTTGCGGAATATGATCAACTGGGCTTTGTTGTCCAAGGGCTCCACAGATTCGGCTTGGCTCAACAAATAGCTGAAGTGCACGTCCATGGGGCTGCTGCTGCTTGTGCTTGTTGTAGCAGCAGGTGGGGCCCGACTGCTGCTACTAGGTCCAGGAAGATCTTCGCTCTCTGCCTCTTCTGAACTTACTCTGCTCAGAACTCTGTCAAAGACTGCCATGGGGTCGAGCCGACGGAGGCTGGGCTTTGGTCTAGGGTCGTCTTCCAAGGCCAGGGGCCTTGCAACCGCAGGCCTTGCATCTTCAGGCCTTGCATCTGCAGGCCTTGCATCTGCAGGCCTTGCATCTGCAGGCCTTGCACCAGCGGCACCATCTGTCAAAGCAAGCATTCCCGGAGGAGGCTCGCTGACAGACTCCTGAGATCCGTCCTCTAGGACGGGACCACAATTCATGATGTCGAGGACATCCTGCACAGCCGTTTGCTCAGCCGCTGTCATCATAGCAAAGCACCGCTGCTTGGTCTTGGCTTCCACCTTGAGGCACCTGAACATGGCACACCCGATCCTGATGCCTTCATCAGTCAAATCGATGAAGTCGTTGTCCGATTTCCGAGTGTGATTAATTTTCTCCTCCTGCTCGTTCATTTTGGCCAAGGCTGTTCTGACCTTCTTCGGGCTGAGCATACCGTTCGGAGCGAGGAGCATGAGCTCTTTGTAGAGGTCGGCAGCACCCGCCATCCAGGAGCCTATCGGGGCCTTTTTGAAGGTGAGCCCGCGAGGCAAGTTCAAGGCCTTGAAGAAATCCGTAGTCTTTCGGGATTTCAGCCACTTGCTGAGCACACCTGTGATATCTTCCACACCGATCGTGGGATCGGCGACCAACCGTCCCGTCTGTCCGGTGAGAGCCATGCTGCGGCAGCAGGGCAGCTGTACAAAAAAGCTTGTGAAACCGAAGCGGGGTCGCTATACTTACTACCAAGCACAGAAAGCCCGAGTCCTGCCGGCAACATGTGAAACACAGGATTCAGACCTCTCAAGGTCGTTTACAGATTGTGTCCCCGCAGACACAACTGCTCCTAGCCCTCGAGGTAAACACTCTCTGTGCAACACTGAACTTTCAAAGTAAAAACTCTCTGCACAACACACTAAACTCTCAAGGTGTAAGATATATGTGCTGTCAAAGTCTCACACCTCTCTCAAGGTCATCTACATATTCCCTCCAACTGCTCAGACACGTGCAAATTCAATCTCTCAAGGTAAATACCCTTTGTCAACAGCAAACTCTCAAGGTGTAATATATCCTCTCACAAGGTCTGACACACCTCTCTCAAGGTCACATCTACATATATTCCCTCCACAACTGCTCCTAAACATGCAAAAGTCTCACATACCCTTGTTGTACAACACTAAACTCTCAAGGTGGGGTATACTCTCAAAATTATAACACACCTCTCAAGGTCATCTACATATTCCCTCCAACTGCTCCTAAACATGCAATGCTCGAGGGTATAAATACCCTCTGTTCAACACTAAACACCCTCATGGTCAGTATATTGCATATGGCTCTCTTATATAAGGTTTCTCTCTACTCTATGAAATATATAACTGTCGGGGCCCGTTGTGTTTGCTGAAGCTGTTTACATATGTTCTCAACCTGCTCTATACTCTCTAAAAAGTGTTCAAGCTGCATTACTTTTTAAAACCTACATATATTCCTAGTGCCGAAAATCTCACTCATAGACTTATATATTCTGCATGCGACCACACCTGGTTCCATACCACATGCTTTTGTCCCGCATCATAGACCCGCACACACACACACAGACACACACACACACACACACGGTGTCAATTGTTGGTTTCGTTCACACCCAACTCTCAAGGTATATGCTGGTGTGTGCCAAATATAGAGCCAGCATGTATAGCAAAGGCATCTCAGGACCCAAAAACCGGGTCGGTCGTCTCGGAAAACAAAACTTCGCTATCCCCCAACAAAATTCACCACATGCTGGAAAATCAAAAGCTTCGCGAATATAATATATATATATAGAGAGAGAGAGAGAGAGAGACAGACAGACAGACAGACAGACAGACAGACAGACAGACAGACAGAGACCAAAAAACAAAGAGACAGAGAGGCAGAAAGACCGACAGAAAGAAAGACAAATATATATACATATATATCTTGCTATACACCAGAGAGGGGTCGAAGTTTCGACCCCCGAAGGGTCGAAGTTTCGACCCCTGGGGGTCGAAGTTTCGACCCCTGCCGGGCCAGACCTAGATCCAAAATCGCAGGAATTCAACTGTGATTTTGGATCTGGGATCCAAAATTTTGCGCTGTGATTTTGGAGAACTTGACGCTGGGATTTTGGATATCATATCCAAAATCACAGGATAAGATAAATATCTTGAATTCCTGTGATCCAGGAGATCCTCCGGTCTTCTGGTCAAGATAACTTTCGGCCTAACCCGGTCTATGGGGTATGTGTTTCCGTCCGGTGCTCTATGGAGAGTGCAAGCAGCACGCGATCTTCCAGAAAAAAGATCCGTCCTGCACGTTGCTGAGTGTACTTCTTTTCTGCTCTTCTAGTGCATGGTGTCAGGACTTTGGCCGCTCTTCTTTGCCATCGCCGTTTGCTGAGCCTTTCGAGGCGGGTCCTTCTGATGCTGCGGTGCGTTTGCGTGCCGTTCTTGCGGCTCCTTCTGCAGGTCCGTCCGATAATCAGGTGAACTCCCGCCCGCCACTCGCAGGTCGCCTGTCAAGTGCTGCGGCGTCTTTTGCCTCCTCACCTGGTGGGATGGCTTCGTGCACACCCTCTTCCGGTGGCTGCCCGTCCTCGGGTCTTGGTTTCGATCACGGCCCCAACTTGGGTTTGCCTTGCTTGGCCTTGCCCCGGCTCCTGCGTCGCCTTCCCCACCTCCACCGGCCCCGGCCTCTCATCGTCGTTGGCCTGACGGCCGGCCTAGTTCGGCTTGCCGTCCTCGGGGCTTTGCCGAGGTGCTCCGCCCTTTTACCCACTTGCGGCCCCTCCTGTTCCCCGTGGCGTTCTGCATGCATACTTGTCTGCTCCAGTTGTTCTGGTGCGTGCTGTTTTGCACCCGGCCGGTCACCCGTTCCGGCCTCGCTTGTGCATGTGTTCGCGGGACAGCCAGTCCCTAAAGCTGGGGCTTGCTGCAGCTCCCCGCGAAGACAGACAACCACAGCAACGGACCAGGAGACTGCACCCCGAAAAAAGACAAACCGCTTGAGCAGGATGCCAGGTCTCCTGCCAAAGCGAGAAGTCCGTCCATCCCGATCGTGTTTGCAAATTCTGAGCCGAAGCAACTCCAGGACTACAAGGCGGCCGTCCGTCAGCAACAACAATCCCCACAAGAAGCCCTTTGACCAGGACGCCAAAACCTTCCGGAAGAATGCGGAGATGACCAGAGAGATGCAACGGATCATGGAGCTCAGCGATGAGAAGGAATTCCTCAAAGCCCGTGATGCAAGCAGTCCTGATGGATGACAATCGGGCGGACCCGGACGGCCAGGAGAACGTGATCTTTCACTCGAAGAAGACGAAGCCATGGCTCGAGCAGACGGTCGGCTACACCTGACAGGATGCAAGTCGGACAGGACGGACCACAAAAGACCAACCAGACCAAACGACAACTTTTTCGAACGCGAAAGGCTTTCGTCTACTAGCCCATCAGCACCAAGCTATCCTAATTCAGTTACTGGTGGCTTAAATTAAGCACGGCCCTTGGGAGGTTTGTGTACAACTTTCGCCCAAAATTGACGGTCTTGGCACACTTTGCGATAGAGGGACGTATTGTCCATCCATATTAGTCCTGAGGAGCGTGTGCCGCAGCGATGCTAGTTGGATTCGGCAACTGATAGAAGCTATGTTGTATTTGTTCATGAGAAGGGGCAGCGTCCGAGAGTAAATGATCAATGCGCTCCGCAGTATGCGGGGCCGACCTGATCTATTAGGAGCCCTGATGTGTCTGTACGCATGTGATGTCATGTAGGTACATTGACTTTCTAGAGATTCTGGGTGCCTATGTATGTGTCCGAATAGCTGTGGGCATTGTTGCGAGTACAGCTGAGAGGAAGTAATGACCCAACGGGATCTGTAGGAAAGAGATGCGAGGTGCTGATTAGAGCATTGAGAATCCGATGGGTCAAGAACTCTATGGTAAAAAGAGGACTTGATTTTAAATATACGCCGCAGTGATTTAAGGTGTATGGAATCAAGCTTACGAATTTGTGGTGACGTGAGTAGAACACTGTCCATAGCGTAAGTGAGAATAGAGAGAATGATGCTCCGATAGACCGTAAGTTTCCAGCTCGGTGGGAGGCCGGTATGGGAGAGCAGCGGCCTAAGCAGTTTCGAAGCTGCAATCGCCTGGGAAATTCTATAAGAAGTATTCTTACGGTTATTATTAGCTGGGTCCAGATAGACCCCAAGATATTTGACTTCATCTGAGAGAGGGACCGGGGTAAGAGGAGCGTGGATGCCTCCGCAGTATTTGCACTGGCATGAGGCTTGCGCCGACGGCGCGTAATAAATGCGGTTCGGCGAATGTATACGCAGGTGCTCACATTTATCTTCATTGAGGAGGAGGCCCCTCTTAAAGCCATGGTGCTGGACTGAGTGTAGAAGGCGATTAAGTTGCTCCGCCGAACAAGAAAGGAGAACAGTGTCGTCTGCATATTCTAGGTCCCAAAGAGGGGCCCAGACATTTCTCCAAACCTGGCCTGATAATCATTTTCGACGTCATGAAACAAATGAGTTAACTCAAAACCAAACAAATAAGGAGACAGGGGACATCCCTGACGCAGGCCTTTAGTCTGTGTGCGGACGGTAGACTTTTGCGATGAGTCTCTGACCAAGGAAGTGGGGTTATCATAAAGAGCCATAACTACTTTACGGGTGTGGTCTGGGACCCCCACGTGTACCATAGCCGCCTCGATAGCGGTAAAAGTGACGGAGTCGAATGCTTTGCTCCAGTCTATGAATAAAGCATGAAATGGTGAGTTTTGCCTTTCGTATACTTCCAGGAGACGGCGAATAATTTGGATAGGCTGTGTGGTGGAGCGGTTTTTACGAAATCCAAATTGCCCGTCCGTGATTCTGGAGTCTAGACCCTTCTCCAACTTCTGTTGTAGCATAGAGGCGAAGATTTTATAAGATATATTGGTGAAAGAGATGGGACGGTAATTAGAAAGGAGCCGGGCGTCTTTCTGCGTATTCTTTAAAATCATGACTACCTCAGAAAAGAGCCATGAAGGGGGTACCTTCGCTTCCTGGTAACATTGGTTATAATGAGAGAGAAGGTAGAGTTTCAATATGTAGGGGGCGTGCTTGTAAATCTCTCCAGGAATATCGTTGGGACCGGAGGCTTTATGATTTTTGAGCCGTTTTAAGGCAGCGTCTAGGTCATGCATTGTAAAAGGAGAATCTATTTCTGGGACCGGTGGATGGGGATTGTGTTGGAGAATAGGGGGATCTCCTGTCGTGTGCCACACCTGTTTGGAGAGATAATCAGCAAAAGTCGTGGCACGTTGAGAAGAGGAGACAAGCTTTCCTTGGAGGTTATATAAGCCCGCCGCACGCGGGCGAAATTCCGACCTAATTTGGCGAGCATGGGTCCATTGTTGAATGGAGCTGCCATAGAAGTCATCCTGGAGGTTCTGAGCAATGAAGAGCTTTTTATCACGGCGGGCGGATTTCTTAATGGCTGTTCTGGCCGCCTTAAGAGCAGAAGTATCGGTGAATTTAGTATTCTGAAAGACCTGGATGAGGTGTAAGGTATGTGAGGAAATCCAGGGCTTCTTAGCGGAGAGCGGCAGAACAGGAATGAGAGTGCTATATTCTTTGATCTTAGAGCTGAGGAAGTCATCCTGCTCTATCACCGCTAAGGAGTCCCAGCCTTGCTGATTAAAGCCTATTTCGGGAGGCTGGAGAGATTTGGAGGGAGTAGTGGCAAACCTGCCAAGTGAGCCAAAGGAGGAACTCCACGTTTGGCCAAGGTGTCGGCTAACTCATTTCCCGGTATACCTTCATGAGAAGGTACCTTCAGGAGATGCACCCTGAAGCGACATCGGAGTGCCGTGTAATACTGTTGAGCCAGAATCACTAACTGATGATGCGTGGTAGGGACAGAGGAGCCAGGGAGGAAAGAAAGAGCATACTGTGAGTCCGTGTATATGGTAAGTCGGTCTCCTAACTGGAAAGTAGAGTGGTATAACAGAAAGTCAAAGAGTTCGATAAGAGCTTTAAGCTCTCCTCTGTTGTTGGAGCCCGGTAGCTCCGGTAGATATTGAGTGGGGGCGGCGCAAACCTTGCCCCAAGACTGTAGCCAAGTGGAGTCCACCGGGGGGATGCGCGGATAAATCCAATCCCGAGGTGAGGGCAAAACCCCAACCTGCCGGGTTATCAAAGGAGACTGTGCGGTTATTGGGACAGGAGCCGTCTGTGTAGGCAATGATTTGTGTAGCGGGGGACTGTGGGAAGATAAAAGCGTTGTCGGTTTTGTCCAAAAGGGAGAGCTCCAACTGTGTATAGAATGAGGAGAGTTGTGTGTAATCTGGTTTTACTGGAATTGTGCTTGCTGTGCTCTCCTGTGGTGGCTGTTGCGGCTGGCCTTCTGTACTTGTGGTAGAGGACGAGGAGCTTGAGGAAGGCGTGCTCGGTGGGTCAGTCCCCGCCTCGCTGACTGGGGGCCGTGGCGTTCCTGCTGCGATTGAGGCAGCAGCTGCCTGGCCGGCAGCTCGGGCCAGTTCTTCCAAAGTGGCTGTGTCCGGCAGCAGGGCCGGCCTGGAGGTATAGAGTGCACGCTTTCTCTTCACTTGCCCGCCAAGGTCCCAGGGCAGCCCCTTTGCACACACAACGGCCTGTCTCTTCCTCCAGAGGCAGCCTCCTGATAGATCTCGTCTCAAAGCCGCCCTCGTCGGTGAGCAAGACATATAGGCACCAGTTCTTTCATTGACTCCCACAAAGATTGCTTTCCTCCATTGGAGGTCGCCCTTGAACTTCGGCTTGACATACCCGATGCGCTGCTCCCCAAAGGGGACAAGGCGTCCTCGAAACCGCTTTCCATACAAGACCTCATAGGGCGGAGTGCCCTTTGTTCCAGTAAAGAACCGGCTGTGGAGGAACGCGGCGTGCTTGAAAAGCCAGGGTTCACCCCGCTTATCTTGATCTTGGTGCGCTCCTCCAGGTGGGCCTTGAGTGTAAGGGCTAGGCGCCTCAGGGTGCTCACCGCCTTCTCTGCCACGCCATTTGACTGGCTGTCCCGAGGCACCTGTCTCACAACTGTTCGGAGGCCAAGCTTGGCACGGCAGGCCTGCACCGCATTGAGAATTTGCCCTATGGCCGGCTCCGTGTCGCCCTGAACCACGGAGTCCTCGGCGCCACCAAACAGCATTGAAACTCGGACCAAGTTCTTGGTGACCTTCTTCAAGGACGCGGCGCCTTTAGCTAGAACGGGCATTCCCACCAGCCATCCTGTAACCACCTCACCGGCAACAAGGTTGAGGGCAAACTGGTTGGCTTTGTCCTCCTTCTCGGCGTCCTTCTCGGCGTCCTTCTCGGTGTCCTTCTTGGCGTCTTTCTCGGCGTCCTTCTCGGTGTCCTCTTCGTTGGCTATTCCCCGGTCGCCGGTGAAGGTGTAGGCGTAGTCTATCTGCATGGTTGTCAGCTTCTTGTCACCCTCCTTCTCGGCCTTAGCCTCCCTCTGCTGGCTGTGGGGAGACTGCCGCGATCTTGCCAGAACACATGCCGGGCACCACGAAGCAAAGGGCTGGTGCGTGATGAAGTGCGCTTCCTGCTGCTGGGGTGTTGGCAGGACCGGCACCTTCATCATGCTTGGCTGCCTCTCTTGCTCCTTGAAGAGACTGTGGGCCACATCCGTGGCAAGCTGCTTCTCAACTAACTCCCGGTGCTTCTTCAACCTTGAAAGAACTTTTGGCTTCGGGCCGCTGCTGGGGAGGCTCAACTTCTTGCACAGCTCCCTGAGGTCAGCAAGTGGCGTCTGCATGTCAAGCGCCACATTGTCGAGAGTGAGGTCCTCGGGTTCGGGCTCCACTTCTTGGCCTCTGACAGGCCTTCCTTCCAGCACGTCACCAACACCACCGCCGTCATCCTCGTCTCCTTCTTGCCCTGGGTGGGCCATAGCCATAGCCACGTCCTCCCCGGCGCTTCTCGAAAGAGGTCGCCGGGCTGGCTCAGCACATTGTCGGGAATTTCGTCGACATGGAAAAGAACTGCAAAGTCCCTCGGGCCACCCAGCTCCTCCTCTCCTTCCGTTCTCCGGGAAGTTCTCCGAGCTGCCTGTCCACACCTGGACCCAAACATCTCCATGGGCTGGCTTCCTTCTTGCTTCTTCTTTTCGCACAAAAATTGCCAGCCAACCCCAGTCCTCTGTGCTCCACACCGAGGTTTCCAGGCTGATCTCCTGCGCCCTGTGGCCGACAAAGAAAGGCAGCCCTGAGGGGAGGATGTGCCACCCCGGGCTCTCAACTGCTTCTTCTCCTTCTGGGGGAAGGGCTCCACTGTCAAGTGTTGCCACCACAGCAATGGTTGCCGCAATGACCAAGGTATTTCGCCGCAGCCCGACGGGAATGGTGCAGCCATCTTTTGCTATCGCTGGGCCGGTGGCATTGTGGGAAGGTCCACCCGGCTCGCACAAGCTTCCCCAAGGAGAGGATCACCAAGTTCACCGCGGCGATCGCAAAGCGCTCCTTCAGGGTGATGGTCTCATTCTCGAGGGTCCGAACCGTGAGGTTGAGGATTCTCACCCCACGCTCCTCAATTCGCCGTCCTTGGGCATCTTGCATGACGATCCTCGTGGCTGGGGCTTCTCGCCCTGCGCGGTGGTAGGCCAAGGGGGCTACAGAGACGTCGGCCCCGCTGTCCACCACAATCTCAGTTGTGGTGCTGTCGGCCCAGATTTGCAGGACTTCGGCAGCCTGGCGGCGTTCAGGCACATTCCAGCCTCCTGGATCGCCTGCACAACCTGAACTGTGGAAAGGGTGCGGTAGGCCGACGCGGCGGTCGAGGCAACACTTTGTCCAGAAGACGGCACCTGGTTCTGGCTCACCTGGCTCCCTTCCCTGATCCCTTCTTGGGGTAAGGGCATTCGTTCTTCCAGTGCCCTTTTCCGCCGCAGTTGTGGCAGATTCCAGGCATCTGGCTTTTTCCTCCGCTCTGCCAGCTCGAGCTTGGCTGCTGTTGCTGCCAGCCCTGGCTGGCCTTGCCCTTTCCATCTTGGCGCCACTGCCCTTTGTCTCCATGCTTGCCGCCTTTTCCTCCACCTTTTCCCTTCTTTCCTCCTTTTGCGTCCTTCCCTTTTGCTCCTTTGCTGTCTTTGCCCTTCTTGCCCTTCTTGCCCTTGATCTGGTCGACCTCCATGGGCACGGCCTCGCTTCCACCTCCAAGTCCTTGCTGCCCCTTTCCCGCGCCGGCTGGGAGCGAGACGCTCCAAGGGGCATTCACTGACTCATAGGACAAAACCCATTCCTGCAGGTCCTTGTACTCGGTCTTGTCGTTCATCCGCAACTGCACCTGGCTGCGGAGAGGTTCCTTCAGCCCGGTCACCAGGGTCGCAATCATGAGGTCCTGCGGGTACTTTTTGTCGCTCGCCCGCTCGTATGCCGTGACTGCCTCCTCGTAGGCGACCAGCTGCTCGTGGAGGTTGCCTTCCCTGAAGGTCCAGGCAGCCAGGTTTCGCACTATGGCAAGGGCCCTCGACCGCTCTTTGGGTTCCATCTCCTTCTGTAGGATGCGCACGGCCTCCATCCCGTTCTTGGTGTCGTCCTGGCTCTTCACAAGCAGCAAGGGCCGCCCACGAACATAAGAACAAAGGACTCCAAATAGCTTTTGGCTTCTGTTGGTGGCCTCGCTGTCCATGAGGGCATGGTCCTGCGGTTCATCCACCTTGATTGCCTTTATGTCCTCTTCGTACTTCGGGTCGTGGCTGCTGAGCCACGTGCGCAGTTGGAAGAACCAATCCTTCCATCCTCTCAGCTCCTCTTCACGGCTTCCAGGCTTCCAAACATCAAGCTTGAGGCCCTTTGTCAAGCCATCAAGGCGGTTGGCTTGGGCCTGGGACTCGGCCGCGTTTGTGGCCCTCTCTGTTGCCGTCAGCACTTTCCTAACAACTGATCCAAACGCCTGCTCCAGCCTCCTTCTCACCAGCTGGTCCACTTGCTCCTGGATCTCAGGCCCCATAGGCTGTGGCCCGGTAGCTGGCCCATTCGTTGCCTGCTGCTGCGGGGGTGTTGTATCCATTCCCAGGAAGGCAGTAAAGAACTTCCTTCCAGCCAGCCAGCTCTCAGCCGGCCTCTCCTCCCAGCAAAAGCCAGAATCACACGCACTGAAAAATACACCAAAAGACTGCACACGACGGTGCTCCGGGGACGCCCTTTTCCAGAAGGGACTTACTCCAAGAAAAGATTGTGAGTTGGCCGAGTGAACGGCAGCAGCTCCGAAGGCAGCGCACACAGAGGTGGCTGCAGAAAACGCTATGATCCGGTGAAACCAAATGGGCCTTAAGGCTCGGGATGCTATGGTAGCCCACGGGACCTGGAGCCGGAGCTCCTCTACCATGCAAAACTCTTTTCAGCCGAAATGAGGGCTCCGGATCCGCAGGTGCAATGCTTACATATGCGATGCAAGGTGAAGCTCTTACAAGCTGTGCACAACGCTTATGAGGAGATCAAGTCATGAAGTTATCCGTTATCACTGAACTCATTGTAATTCTTCCGACAACATGGATCGACTAGATGAACAGTACATATGTCTGTCGTCTGCATTCAATGAACCCAATGATATGTCACGTTTCGCAATTACAATTTCGTTCTTTGCACCAACTTTTCATGGGTTTTCATTCGATTTAAAGCCTGACAATCAAAGCTGCACCAATTCCCGGTCCCGACAAATAATGAGATGCAAATTGGTTCGCTTTCCGTGTTACACAACGGCTTGAATATCACTGCGGTCCCATCAAATCTTATCAGTGCCGCAATGGTTTGCAACCGGCCTGTTTGGAATTTGAAATACCGTAATACCGTTCAATACTATGCAATACATGCAATATGCATTCGTTGGCAACTCTTTAATCAACGTAAAACGACAATCTAAAAAATCACTCACAAATTTTCGAAACCCACGGACCATGGAGGTGGAAACATCGAAAGCGAGTGACAAAAGCAGACATGCAGTGTTTTGCCATGTTGTCGGTTCGATGTTGACACACAGACAGACGGCGTCTCACTGCGAAGCATATCTGGACTGCTTGATAGCTCGAGATGGCCTAAGCGAGCCGGATAATGCTCCAAATTTGTGAAACCACGCAAACTTCTGTCCCAATTTCTTGGCTGTTCAAAATCCTGACAGTTCAAGGCTCAAGGCAACAGCCTGACACCCCAAAAGAAGAGTCAAGGTGGCAAATTACCATGCCTAGGAACCGGTGATGCCCGAAGGATCCCGACGGGTTTCGAGTGGGTCAAACTGTAAACCCTTAACCCCTAAACCCTGATCTCTGCCTCAGAACCGGTGCCAAGCCGAGAACCATGTGCGTGGAGCAGGGTTTTAAGGTTAAGGGCTTGCTTCATGGAACCCTTCAACCTCCCAAGGGCCCCGTAACCTTCACCTTAATAACAATGAAAACGATTTAAACGACAGGGTTGGATTAAAATCGATTTTAATCCAAAGGCCCATGGACATGCCACATTCAAGGGGGGTGGAGGATGGCTCCCGGCATTGCCTGACGCCAAAAGCGGATTAAACTCGATCTTAATCCGCTTTCAATCGATTTGCAAGTACCGAGGAACTGAAACCAGAGCGGCTGGAAATCGATTTGAATCCGTGCCCAAAAGCCCGTCTTCGACAGCCAACCCTTTCGGATTACAATTGATTTAAATCCGGAGTAACAATCGAATTCCAACCATACCCCTGGAGTGATAAAGCGACTCAAGATTGGGCGGGCTGGCCTCCCGCTTCGATGACGGCTTAGAGCTGCGTGCCTTCTCCTCCTTGGGTCCCTTTCGCTTTGCTCGGGCTGCATCTGGGCTGCTCGCGCGGGCCGGGTTTTTCTTTGGAGGGCTCCTCGTTAGCTTCTTTGGGGGCGGCTCCCCTTCGATTTTGCTTTGGCTTTCCCTTTGGCCTTTGCTTTCGATTTTGCTTTTGCTTTGGCTTTGAGCCGTTTGAGCCTTCCTCGCCCCTCCCGTCCTCCTCCTCCTTTGGCTCATGGTTGTTGTTCATTCTTCGAAGCATCGCTCTCGTTGCTTGCTGAGCCTGGTCAACCGACATCCATATGATAGAAAAATCAAAGAATAAGCTCCAAGACGGCCGGCGTTGATGATATTCGCAGCATCGGGCCGGTCGGGCCGTTCTTTTCCGCTTCCATGTTCAAGCATGCCAAGAAAGCTGCAGCCTGCTCTTCAAAGCTCCCGGGAACCACAAAGAGGCCTTCGATCCTGCAAATCAGAATTCATTAGAAAGCCATGCGGATTCGATGTGATAGCTCTGCACGCAAGAAATACTATCTTTCAAAGTCAAGTCTCTGCGATTGAATCTGGTTTCTTCGTCCATTGCACCGCCCTTGGCTTCGATCTCGCCTGACTTCTTGACGGACTCCAGGGATTCCTCGAGGAAAGATTCAGATGGCGGAAGTTGAGAATCAGCGCCAGTATCAACTACGCTTCGTTTCGGCTCCTTCGTAACATCCTTTTTGCCTTTTTGCCGAATCTTTCACTGACCTGCCGAGGCCTTTGTGCTTTTGGGTTCGGAATCCTCATCTTTGGATTTGGGGCCTTCCTCCTTTGCCGAGCCTTTCCCTGAACCTGCTGAGGTCTTTGTCGTGTTGGGCTTGGGATTCTCATCTTTGGCTTCACGGGCCTCGTCCTTTTCCAAAGCTTTCTCTGAAACTCTACAACTTTCTGCATGCTTATCCTCCTCCTTTGTGATTTTGGGTTCCTCCTTCTTTTGCGCAGCTTTAGTCGAATCGTTACTGCGCTCTACCTCCTTGGAGCCTTCCTCGTCTTTGATTGAACCTTCTCTCGATTTGTCGGCTTCCAACTCTTCGTCCTCTTCTTCATCTACTTCAACCTCTTCCTCTTCCTCCCCATCTTCCTGTTCGTCTCCCTCCACCGGAAGCTTTCCCTCGTCTTCCTCCTGCTCCTCCTTCTCTGTCTTTCGTGCCTCTGTAGTTGCTGTGTAAAACTATTCAGAAACGTCTTGTCGATGCTATTGTCGCTTGTTTGCAGTCTTTCTGCTTTGATTTTCGGGTCATGCGAACAAGTGTAAACAGGCGCACTCCCACAGCGACCGACCCGGACTCCCATACGGCTGTCTGAGCTGGAGCAAAGAAGCAGCAAATGGCCGCAGGTCCAGAGGCTGGTCGCTTGTGTAATGAGATGAGAGTGTCGCAAGGCAGCCTTGGACGGTCAATGGATAATCGGTGGAGACTCCGACTTCGGTGTACCCGAGACCGACAGCGCCACAGGCTCTGCTCAACCAAGATCAACAGGAGCAGCTGCGCTTCATGCAGGGGAGGGCACCGCATTTTACGATGGTGGGACTGCGGAAGCAGGCAGTGGCGGTGGTTCCACTAGGGGCTGTTCAGGAAGTCCGGAAGCAGCTGAAAGGAGTTGTTGGACAGCTTCGCTCAGAGCAATTGTCTGCCACGACCTCGGGCAGGCAGCTTCCATCAGCAAACCTCACACTCTGCTGTTTTCACAAACGCACAGCATCGGCTTGCGAACTTTTATCTGTTTATTCAAGCGCTTGAGCTTCGGAGCCCTGCCTAGCTTCAGAACGACTTTTGCCTTTACTTCACATGCTCAAGGGGCTTTACGTTGCCACACCCTGGGCCAAACGGTCGCAGCATCAAGAGCTTCACTCCATACATACAACGACATGTTGCGCCTCGTCCAAAACTGTCTGGACTCGGCCCTGTCATGCATGTATCTTGTCAGAAGCTGCGGTCTCACCAAGCAAAGTGATCATGGGAGATCTCCGCTCATTTCTTGAATCTCACGGAGAAAGGCTCGCTTGATGTGCCGTTTGGGCAACTTGCATAATGCTCGTCCTCTCAGATACCGGAACTTTGCGAATCTGCTTTGGACGATGGAACGTAAAGTAATCTGGCCGGGGCCGATGGTGACAGAGCCTTTGGCATTATGCAGCCTTTGCTATTGACGTCGATGCTCATTGGCCCCAGCACCCAATGGATTCAAGCAAGAAGTCACGGACCTCAAGCTCAAAACTTGAATATCCTTGGGAACGGTCGTACTTGCTTGAGAGAGCGAAACGGTCAGCAATCCTCAGCTGTCGGTGAAAAGCAACCAGTAATATAGAAGCAGGCAGCAGCTGGGGCAATAAGACGCACACGGGGCGCACCAGTGTCCCGCAGTGGCTGCTCAAAGGCCGTGCCTTGGAACCAGCCGGGAGTCCCTCTCTAGTCCGCTTAGTTTCTGGGCAATTTGCAGCAAAGTCTCCACAGCTCTCTGTTTGTGACTCTCATACAATGGCGTGTTGATCTGCATCTTGACCTTGCCTGGCAAGTTCTCAACCTATGAAGCCTGGTGTGCAGTTGTCAAGCGTTCAATCGATGATCCGCCCACTTCAGCAAGCACAGCGGAACAATCGAGGGGCTCTAACATCAACAAGAGCAGGTGAATGCTTCAACTTGATAATTTCTTTGGGTTTCTGCTCGCTGTTGGCCTCTCTTCTTAATAAGATTCAAACAAACTGAGGAATATCACATACTGAATTAATATTTAATACGGTTAACCATTCAAAAATCACACTCATTCCATGTTGTAGGGTGTTTGTTTACAATAAATCTTGGCCTGATACCTCATCAACGCTTTGTGAGGCATGTTTCAAGAATTAGCTACGCGTACGACATTGGATGTTGACATGGCCATCAGATGCTTCTTCTTCTATACTCTAAGCCTGGTGATGCTGACAGACATACTGCACACTGATATTACAAGTGAATGTGAACGCGACGAATGGCCGATGCTTCCAACTACTAACTGAGATTGACACTGCTCTTACTTTGCAAACTCGCTTCCCTGAGCCTGCCAGCTCTGGGTCAAACTTCCCAATCTCGATAACCTTCTCCGTGATGGATGCGGTATCATAGCCTGCTCGACCAATGCAACTTGCACAAAACACTCTCATTCATCAGCAACACTTATCGGCTGTGTCAATGCCAGTCAATGCTGTGTTTACCATCAAACTTTGACCTCCATGATGCTGACACAGCTGCAAATCACAGAGGGTTGCAAATCGCTTTGATAGATGCCTTGGTGATAGGCATGCTCCCAAGTGCCACAGCAGCCGTCGCGATGCGTGCCGCAGCGTCCGAAGCGCGGAGTGAGGTTGCCTGCGCATTTCTCTACGGCAGAGCTCCTCAAATCGCAATACTACAAGAGCGACATGCAGAGAACCACTCACCAATATGTCGAAGTTCAATGTGCATATATGCGAGAAGGAATCCTCAAAGCTGGCCAGATATCCGCCAAGTTGCGCTCCAAAAGCTCAGTACCCAAGCGAAGCCCAAGGCCGGTTCGAATGTTCTGCGACCTTGATTTCTCTTGTTACCTGATGTCCTGAATGAAACGGCAGAAACTTGCAGACGAGAAGCTCCACCACGAGGACGAATCGCGAGCGGCCAATGATGCTCATGACTCGGTCATCCACAGCATTTACGTGCCACTTGTTCACCAGACCAATGTTGATACCCAGGTGTCGCAGCCGCTGAACAGCATCGAAAGATCTGTACAAGCCATCACCATATGAAACAATGTAGCCATCGCAGGTATCCCCACCGATGATGATGTCATCCGTGCCGAGCTTAATGGCGTAGCCCTCTCCATAAAACGGTTGACCATGCTCACACAATATTTCCGGCACCTTGGGCACAATAACTGCCTAACCTAGAAGCGCTTGGGGATCAAACCATTGCAGAGTTGCCCAAATTTATTTTTCGAGGACCGGCTGGTAATCTAGCCAACAGAAACAAATCACACCCTGCAAAACGTGCGACAGGTCAAGTCCAAACTAAACACACCCGGTCATGTCATGAAGGGCGATTGCACCTTGGATCGGGTCGTGTAAACGAACCGCAATCCTTCTTTCCAAAAGATGGCTTCCACCAGTTTCGACGTTTGATGAATGTCAGCAGGGAAGAAGAGGTTCGTGTCAGGGCAGATCTCGCTCTGGAGCCCATTGTCAGCGAAAAAATTATTCAAGCCGAAGTGACAAGTGTTGTCCTCAGCTTTAGGCAGGACACAGAACAGGACCAATTACTGGCAACACACACACACAAATATGCATCTGGTAGACTGCTGCAAGCAAATCTCTGACATGTCATCTACACCACTGTGGCTGAAGTGACACAGAACGTTGCAGTGGTTTAGCCGAGCCATCGTGACCTGCGACGCAGCACCCTTCTACCACACCGAAGTCTGACATTGCGGTTCCCGACCTCACTGAGAATCATTTCCTGGAAGGCCGCAAACGTCCCGAAGACGGCTTGCCGGTGTCGTGCGAAGCCAAATCCAGCACAAGCACTGAAATTGCCACGTTCCATTATGCCACCTTTGATGTACACCTCTGGAAAATTCTCGCGCACCTCGGGCAACTGCAAGATTGTTTCCTAACAATGGTTACCGAGGTCCAGCCTTCTTCAGCCCGCAGGAACCCTCCAGGTCGCTGTCCACCACGAGCACCGTCGAACGTCTCTCATCAGCATCCATTCGGCCCAGCACTCGCACCACCGTCTCCTCATCCGATCATGGCACGGGTGGCGTGCAATGCATGCAAACGCAGCGACCCGTAGCGGCATGTTAGTGGCTGTGTGCAGCATGGTAGCTCCAAAAACTTGCCTTGGTGCGCCAAACTGTCCGGAGCCCCAAAACCTCCTCAGTCAAGGCCAGCTTTTCACGCTAGCGCAACATTGGATGACCTGTTGTCATCGTGAACGATCGCAGGTCAACAAGTTGAGACAAAGGACTGGTGAGGATCGCATGTCTTGCACACTTTCGTGAGCATATCAGCAGCTGCTGCATGGCCTCGAGATTCCAAGTATTGGACCTCGTTGCAATCGCGTGCAATTCCCGGATGTTGTGCGTTTGCAAGGGTCAAAACGGGTCGCTCGCTCACCCACTGACCTCACTCACCCACCCAGCACGTGCACTCACTTAGCACCATGGCTCAGGTGCTCCAAGTAGTGGGAGAATTCGTTATGGCTTGCGCGAACTGCGAACTTGCATGCATTCACGTGCTGACACGACCGGTAATGCTGACCCCGGCCCTGGTGATCGACGCGCAGATCACAACAAGCACAAGAAGATCCAGCCTGAGAACCGGCACACTGCCTCACGAAAAGCCGCCGTGCTAAGGTAGAAGAGCTCAATGAGTTGACGGATGACAGTTGCGTCTGGTACTAACACACGTCCAGTCCTTGCTATACCTGTCCCCTCCAATCTCGACGCGACGCAGGCAATATCGCAGCATGCGCAGTCTGGCATTGTTTGCTGATGCCTACCCGACCAAACCCGCCGAACCAGAACACCACCCAGACACCGGACTGAAGGAGTAGCTCAAGGTGGTAGATCTATGCTGCTCTTCTTGTTGGCTGTGTAAGCTTTGCAAACGGGGTCACTTGCACTCTCCTTATCGTAAGTTCATTTGCGTCTCCGCCCTATCCTCTTGCATATTGTCCGGTGCCACTCGACCACGACCGCGAGCAGTCCGAAGAGTACGCCGCAAGCGGGCTACGGCACCCGGGAAAGCCGTAGCAAAGAAAATTCAACGGATCAGATTTCAGCTGCAAGCCCTTCAGAATGTGGACAGTACGTGGAAGAAGCATCCGACAGGCGGCTGTGCTGCCCTTATCCCCACTCGACCCAATGGGACGACCCAACCAGTTCCGAGGCCAGTGCCAGTTAATGGCGAGGGGGACAATCGAAGAAATGGCAAGCGGGATGGGATCGAGAACAGCAACAATGAGTCGCCGCGTATCTCACCAGGCTCGTCATCAGCACCTCGGCCCCGAAAGGGAAGCAGTGTTTCCTGGGGCAGAGATCGCTGTGGAAAACCCACCCGTTTGATTTCAGAGTACGTTGTTCGCTCGAAGCTCTTAACTCGCAAGAACTCCGCTCCCTGTTTTGCACTTCGTGGGCGACGTGTACAGGTGCTCACTGGCACAGCAGCTCCCTTCCTACGCCCAAAGAGTCCCCATCACAGGCAAGTGTTTGGTTGGGTGGCGTGCTCGCCCTCCCCTGGGCGGCTTGACACGGACAGGAGAGGTGTTGGATGCAAAAATATGCAAAACGAAGGCATTTGGTGTTACCGCGGAACTTTGACGAGACGATAAGTGCTGTTTTCTTTCAATACAGTACTGGAATCAAAGCAGCGGAACAAGGCGGCCAGACATCAGACCCTTGGGCTTGACGCCCGCTTCGCTGGTGGGAGCTTGCCCGCAGAAGCAAAGCTGTGGCCGATGTCAGACCACAGCTCCCGTCCGTAGTTTGACATGGTGGCCTTGATGCCGTCAACGTCAGAGAGGCCCTCCGGGAACCCCCCCCCAAAAACCTGAATTTGGAATGCCAAGTGTGGGCATCGAACAGCCGGGAGGGCACAGCCTGGAAGTGCAAGAAACGGCAAGTCCAGGAGTCCAGGACAAAGGCAGGGAACCTGTTCCGAAGTGGCACTGGGCCCCGAGAGGGACCATCAGCTGGCATGGCCGCGTCGGGCAGTGTAGAGCCCGAAGGCTGCAGAGGGCACCCAGATGCTCGTTACCGCCCCGAAGCGCCAGCCCTTTGAGAAGGCGGCCGAAAATAGAAGTCTCAAGGATGTTGATGTGAACCGGGGCAAGCAAAGCTCGGTGTGCCCAGAGGATGTGATTTCAAAGTCGTTCACCCACGTCCCAAACAGCGTCGAGCCCTGCAGCATCAGGTTCGAGATCTATGCACGTCCCGAGGCGTGCCGCAATGACTGCTGCTCTGAGATCCCGGGCTAACAGCTCAAAGAAGATTTCGGCGTTCGGATATGTGATCTGAGCGGCTCGTTCGGGGCATTTGCAAAGCTCAAGGTGACAGCTGTCTGCGATTACCATGAGTGGAAGCCTTCAGCCCTGTATTGAGTGATGTCTGGAAGGCCCGATTGCGAACAGTGGGGCACCGATAGTTTCACACCTTGGTCCGGAAGGCGGCTGGCAAGTCCTCCAAAGGTCGTCGGTGTGTATAACGATGGGGCTGGGCGAAAAAAAAAAAACGACCGCAAAGCAAACAAAGTGTCGAGCCGGCTTCGATGAGTGCGCAACCCAGGTCCAGTCTGGGTTGGTGTATTTTGCGCAGAGGCTCGGCCTTCTTGGAAGGGACCTTCTCCCCCTCTGCACCTTTTCAGGATCACCGCCATTTTTTTGGAGGCATGGTTGGCGAAAACCTCGCCAACAAAGGAAACCGCCTCAAGGACCAATTTCGCGTGCCAGCCAGAATACACATATATCTTCCGCAAACTAGCTGCATATGCTCGCGGGGATTTTGCAAAGCCGCAACGAGTTCTGTGGATGGGTTCTGCTGCATTGCCCTACTGGACACGAGGATTTCAGTACAAGGATCATAGTATTTCTCTGAGCCAAGCAGCCGCATGAAGTAGTGGCATCGCATCATGGCCATCCGTGGATCCTTCGAGGCCCTGGATGCCTGATCAGATAAGGAGCCTTTCTGATTTCATGATCGGGCAATTTTGGCTGTTTTCTCCCGGTCCTGGGCACATGCTCCGCTTCAGAATAACCGCGAAGGGACCTTCCTCCGAAACCTGAGTCCGCAGCGGCTGGCGCGTCTCGGCAGATGCTGCTACCATTATGGCAGTAGGGCCAACTTGGTCTTGGAGCTGCCTTGCACATGGCCTTGTAGACAAGATCGAGGTCCTCGCCCTCCACATCCTCAGAGGAAAGTCCATGTCCCCGAAGTGTGCGACCTGAGCCAAAACTGCCCACCTCGGCCTCCTCCACACATGTCTCGAGTGCCGGACCAACATTGAAACCTTTGAGATAGGAAGACGGATGCCCCGCAATTGTTGTGTCGTTGTCATCAACCTCTGCAGCTCGATGAGGCTTGATTTCGGAACATGTCCATCCCAGCTTTCCAGCTGCGGAAATGTCGATCTAAGCTGAACTGCTTCAGACAAGAAGCGAAAAGCTTCACATTGAGGTTTTGAGCAACTGCCATTCGTGCTGCCTGCAGTGAGTGAACACCGCGCAACGCCCATCATTCACTGGCTACCTGCCCAACGTGTGGCCTCTGCGGTGTTGCCTTCCATCTGAGAACCATCAGAGCTGAAGCAGCAAACAACCCGACCTGCCAGGTGCCGAAGCAGCAATCCAAGTTTGTTTGTACAGGAATGCAGTAAGACGATGAGTTTCTCCAGAAAGCACCTGGCTCAGCTCGGGCGATTCCATTGACGTGCCCCCACAGGTGCCCAAGCCGCCCGGAGCTGAACCTCAAAAGGCAGATGTTGTATTTACATATAAGTATTTTTGTGAAGTGCTGGCTTCGGCATTCACGGCGCTTGGCATCTCAGCTATGGAACTGCACACCACGAGTCAAGCCAAGCTCGGGGTGTCCCGGCAGGGCTGAATGCCCTACCCGGTAGTGCAGGAGCCTTGAAAGCAGCAGAATTTGGAGAATCACACCCGGACCTGAAGATGCAGAACTGCCCCGGAGCCTTTCTGCTGGAATGTGACCCCGCAGCACAGCAAAGAGGTATTGAACGGCCACTCGATGGCCAGCCTCGTCGAAGAATGTGGGCACCTGACGAACTCACGGCCTCGATTCTGGACCGGCCCCAACTGTTTCGTAGGGCATCCACAAATTTGTCTGGACGCGCCCTGAAGAAAGCGTCGAGGATGCACACCTCCAGACAAAAGCACGAAACACATCACAAGTCCAGCGTGCCACAATACGTACCTGACATGCCTGATTTTCTGGATACAGACGACAAGCCGATCACCATCGCCAAATTCACACTTGTCGCCAGCACCTGCAATATGAAACGTCATCATCAACAACAACAGCAGCATCATCGCCAGAATCATAATCAACGTCGTGGGTTGCACGTGCAGGCATCATCATCATCATCATCATCCTCACCATCCTCGTCGTCGTCGTCGTCACACGAACGACACCATCAACGACATCATCACACAATTGAAGGGCTGTGCACCGCCCACGAGGGCACAAATGTTGTAAGATTGTACGCTCTCGTCTCGTGTGGCACAGTGGACATCGCTTACTGGCATGCCGGGGTCGAAGTCCGGCTCAAGACTTTCCTTGATGCGCTGCAACAAAGCCCGCTGCTGCAGCATGTGCACGAAGTTGCTGATTGCACACTCCACGAAACAGGAAGTCCCCCGAACATGATTCGAGGATGTCGAGAGACTTGTCGATGATCTTGATCTCTGCAAACAGCCATTGTTGTTGTCGGCAGCAATAGTTGTTGGTGTCGTGCATGTTGGTGGTAGTGCACCTGCTGTTAGTCATGTGTCGTTGCTGAACACGCTGCGATGAAGGTGTCATGTTCGCCGACATGTCTGGACCGGCAATGCAGCAGGCTGCTATTGGAATACCAAGCGTGGCGGTCACTTCGCAGGCGCTGCTCGCGTATATCAATGAGTCTTGATGCATTCTCCGAGATCATGAAAGTGATTGCTGCAGAGAGTAGAGGCAGCTTTATTTCATACAGCGGGATTGCGCGGTCAATGGCTTTGGGCCGGGTTTACAAAAGCTGTTGCGCGGCCATATCTTTTAATTGCTCGGTCATGAGCAACGATGATTGAACTGCAAACACAAAAGGGAGGCTTTGGTGAAGTACATATCCACCCCATCACTTTAGAGCTGATGATCTGTCAGCTAGTCGTGAGGCCTCTAATTCGCAATCGAAGGCTGTCTATCGACTGTCTCTATCTGAACACCTGGACTCCTCAGTCTGCCTCGGCCACGATGGTTCGTTTGGCGACTAGTTCGACTGATTTTATTGTTGATTCGCGTGCTGTAGTTGCTGACCGGGCGAGTCTACCCTCTTGATGCTGCGGATTTCAAACAATGGAATCCATGACGCGGATGTTGCAATGACTGATTCTTGTCTATGGAGTAGCACGGCTGTCTGCTCCGCTGGCTGGTCCGCGTGTGCCTCCCGTGCGCTGATCCTGTGTTTGGGTGCGCTTCGCGATTAGCCCCATATGCTACCTTTGGCTTGTGCGTTGCAGGTGACGGCTTGAAAGTGCCCTGGGACCAGTGGCATGCACACATGCCGCCACATCGTCTTTCAGGCCGGGTGGCACCAACTGGGTCCCTATGTGGGTGTTGCTTGGCGGCAGCCGGTGCAATTGCGCACCGACCCGTTGCGAGGCTTGAGCAGGCAAGCTTACTTACGAGCCACAATCCAGGCCTTTGCGCTGAACCTACAGGAGCTTTACAAGCTAGGGGTCTTACAAGATGCGGTTGCCTTGGCAAGTCGGCCCTGCCTCTCATGTCAAGATCTATCGAGTGCGGTATCAGGTCCCAACTTTTCGACCAAAGCCTTCAACGATACAAGTGACAGGTCACTTGGTTCAAAATATCCGGAGCAAAACTCAGACACCAATGACGACAAGGAAATTGCTGCTCTTGCAGTCAACTACGCAAGAACATGCCTACAATGTGAACGATGCCGCCTCGGGAATCATGTCGAAAGCTCCACCGGTATGTCCTCCGTATCCCGACACGCCGCCGAGGGCCGTAAAGAAGACCACAGCGTCTGTGCATGGTAACGCTGTTGCAGCACGACAGCTCGCTTACCTGAGCTACCTTGCTTTTGCCTAGCCTAGCCCGCCATACGCCTATCATTCCTATCGATGCCAAACAATCTCAGCACACGCCACATCGAAGATGAGATGGCTGTACAGTTTACTCGCAGGCCTCGGCACAGAGCAATGTTGGATCTGAGAATGTCTCGCTGTTGTTCAGTCAGTATAGATCGTGCCCAAGGGTCCAACTCCACCTTTCAGGCATGCAGTTGCAAAGTTGAAGCCTATCCCAATAAGCCCGTGAGGCCGAGGCCTGCGAGCCCACTTGAGACCCGCTTGACTGAAGCGACAACTAGACGGATTCGGCAACTCGTTGAGCCTCTTGATACTTCGACAGATCAATCGGGAAGCGCGTGCAATCCGATTCTGACCTGAAAATCGGCGGGCGGACTGGTGTGGAACTTGAAGAAATCTTGCTGAGAAGCAGGCAACCTGCCGTTCACGACGGTGTCTGGATCCATGACAGGCTCCATGGCGTTGCAGGTTTGGCGCGAACTGCAGGGCTCTGGCCCTTTGTGGCTTGGGCTTCCAGAAATCTGCAAACCACTGACGTCCCACAGGATTTGCTTCAAGCAGAGGCAGCCACCTTTTTTCTGCGGCACTTGTGCTGAACAGCAACACGTCGGCACTTTCGGTCGCAAATATTGTGAAAGCAGCTGGAGCTGAAGCTGGCAGTGCGGTAGAATACCGGACGGGAAGGTAACATGCTGGTCTCAAATATTGGCTGCAATCAACGAATGCTCACATGTAATCGGAACGTTCTGAAAGAGCGCTGCTTTACAGCTGCCTGCTGCGACTTGGAGTATGTGGAATGTCCGTTGCGGGGCAATTCAGCTGGTGCGGGGAGTAACGGGAACCGCTTTTGGGAGTAACGGAAACCGTTCCCGCGTATTGTAACGGGAACCGACACCATGGTAGACCGGAGTAACAGAAATTCTACTTGCACGGGAGCTGCCAACGGAAACCAGCAAGGCACAGGCAGGAAGCACTTATGCTGGCATATGCTAGCAAAATCGAAGACCGATAACCGGGCCCCCACAGGCAAGCCTCAAGTAGAGAAGACTGATATAAAGATATCAAGGCATTGGGACACATAGTCGTAAGAGCATGCGCATGTGCTGTAATTTCAAAGGTTCAAAGTGATTCATGGAAGATTGATCTCGTTGCACATATTCTCATTTGTCTTAGTGCCTAAACCGGCCCCCTAAACCCCGAACCACCGAAACCCTAAATCCTGCTCAGGATGAGCCCTGACAGGGTCACGTCAAACCCTTCGGTGCTTCCGGCCTTTTGCTTCGCATCAGCTAGCGGCTAATCGTGGATTTTTGCAGGCGCGCTGTATCACAGCACCGCCTAGCTCCCCGGGAGTGTGGCCGAAAAGCTGCACATCGGGTTCAACATGTTTGCTCATGCAAAACCCTTCGGTGCTTCCTGCATTTTGCTTCGCAACGGCTAATCGTGGATTCTTCCAGGCACGCTGTATCACAGCACCGCCTAGCTCCACCGATATAGCACGGCCATCAGCTGTCGAAAAGCCCAGTGGGCTATGCAGCTTGAGCACTGGGCTGAAGCAATAAAAATGGCAAAACGGCTAGCGCCGACTCAATGGCCTTTCGGGGGTGCCTGGGAAGCGCGGGTAAGATGGACCAAAAGCTCAGAGTTGTTTGATGTTGCAAACGCATCTTCCACTGCAGGTCCGGAATACTACTGCCAGCCTGGTAAGCCGCGCCGCCTCCTCGAAGTGAGCCGGGCGTTAAGCAGAACGTTTGAAGAATCCCCAAGGTTTCCAAAATACTGCCCCACCTCTTCCGGTATACGGCGGGTGTTCCGAAGTACAGCTTGCCGTGGCGAGGCATCCTCCAGAATGACAGTGGTGTTGAACTCTCGGCCCTCGTCCCTTCGTCTTTGGTTCCCGAATCTGCAGAGAAAACCTGAAGTGCGTCCGCATCAGATCTTTAGGCGTGCAAAGAAAGCACCTTAGGGCACCGAGGACTTCACCAATCCTGCAGCAACCGAAGAATCCCAGAAAAGTAATGAGGGCCCACCGGAGCCAACCCCTGTAGCGATCCCGACACTGCACAAAGCCAAAAGTACAGGCTCGGGCATCGGAGGACGATGTTGCGTTGGTTCCAGCCTTGCCCATCTTGTAAGCATTTCCCATGCTGGCCGGATGTGAGGTCGAACTAAGGGGTATCTCCTTGCCGCTGTAGCCAAAAGCTGTCTGTAATGTTGCAGGGGCTTCCCTGCACTATACAGCACTTGTCCGTACTCGCACAAAAGCTCGACCAACAGCTCGGGCACCGCAGATGCGGCAGCGCAGGTCTCGTCCCCGGACCCTTCATCGACTCGCCGTGCGAACGCAGTCCACGCAGCAAGCTGCAGCGCAATCGTACCAGCGGGACCTCGGCGAGGACGGCACCTGGCTGCCCGCAACTTCGGACCTAGATGTTGAGCTTCGCCAATCCGCAGTCCCACACACTTGGCACAACGGGCGATGTCCAGCTTGCGGAATCCAGGCAGGTAGCCGCAGTCCTGTGCGATCGCTTGAGCCAGAAGCACACAGAGCCTGCGAGGGTAGGGCTGACATTCTTCGTCATGTTGATCTTCAGCTCTGGATCTCGTCCGCGAAGAACTTGGTGGACATGATCCCGCGCACACCGCAGCTTCTGTCCACACAACCGCGTATTGGTCCGGATGCGAGTGGGCAGGTTTTTTCCAAGACATGCCGAAAACGCAATAATCGACGAGGAAGTCCCAGTCTTTGGTCCGTATAACCCAGCTCGTTCGGCTTCCTTGGCCAACTTGACGATAAAACCGAGGAATTCATTTCCCTTCTGCACCTTGACCCGCTGATCAGGAGTCAGACCTGGCTTGCTGAGTGAGCTCGGAGTCTGCCGTCTTCCCTGATCTTCGCTCTGCTCTCCTTTCCGGGCCAGGGTGGCTTGATTTGTTCCCAGGGTCTCGGGGGCTTGCTATTGCTAGGGAAATTGCCCGCGCAACACCATGTGGTGGATCCTCTGCTACCGCATCACCCACGGAGCCGACGAGGACCTTTTGCAGTTCGAGGTCCAACGGGAGATCGTTTATCTGCTGTCTGCTGGTGCATTCAGGGGTTTCAGTGCTGGACCGGTTTGCGGTGGTTGTCCTGCTGAATGGACGAATTGTGCGGGGGGAAATTTGAGGAGTAAATCCACAAGTTGACACGGGATCGGCAGACAGTCCACCAGTGGAAGGAGCGGGCTGATGCATCGGCGGATGTTGCAAGGAAGTAGGCAGCATCGCGGTCCTCGACAGCTCAATCCATGGGGAACGGCGCAGGACGAAGCTCGGAAAGTTCCTGGGCCTGTTCAGAGTCACCGACTTCAGCGCCGGTCGCCTGCGGCAAACGAAATCCTAGAGATTCAAGGTACTCAACTTCCCCGTCGAGTCTCTCAGATTTCCGACCGACTCTTTCGACCCACACCTGTCGCCCTCGGAACACGCTGAGAGCAATGAGTAGGTCCAGTAGGTTCGGCTCATCTCGAAGGTTATGCACATCAAAATGGGGCAAAGCTTTGCGATTGCCTAGGATGATAGTCGTTGTGAAGCGGGCATCGGCGCGACCTGGGTAACAAAGGTGACAAGAGAGGTAAGTGCCCGGCAAGAAAATGAAAGCTCGCAGGTGGTTTTCCGAACTCCAGTGAGGCACATAAGCCCCGATGCGAAAAGTCGTGCCCCTGCACCTTTCAATCGCGCTTCTGCTCACAACTTCGGTAGGCAGCCTTCGGAAAATCGCACAACAGGCAGGTCCATCGAGGAGGCCTCGAGCAACGTTTTCAGGATCCTTGCACCGCCGACTCAGGCGTTGCGGATCAGGCTCAGGAAGAGCTATCGGGGCATCAGGGAGCAGCTCCTCCTCGGCAGGGAGTTCCCCCGACCACTCAGCCAAGCATTAAGCTCGCTTAAGTCGCTCCCACTCACCGCAGAAGCCCACCAACGAGGGAGTTCACAGCTAGGACCCCGAAGTGGCACAGACCGGGTAGGGTCGTCAGAAGGATTGTAGGCAGACCTTGTAAACTCATATCGCGGCACCATGCGAGATGGGCAGCCACGCTCCTACGTAGCTCGTATGTCATGTTGGGGCTCGCACTTTGGCCACAAGCGGCCGCAACCTGGCTGGCAAGGATATGAAGGTAGCGGCTCCCTTCATGCTCTCCCAACGCAGGCTTCGGTGCGCAGTGCTGACCTGAGCTCTCCCACGTTGATGTGACTCCGCTTGGGCGCCAATGCGACCGGGCCGAGCTGGATCATAGTTCTCGCCCGGAAGCCCCGCATAGACGGATGGGTGCAATTCTCCGCATTCGCGACGATAGCTAGGCAGCGCCCCCAACAATCGGTTCCATAAGCCTTTTTGAAGCCCGTGCCTGCACAGCTCGATGGACACATGATCCGGGATACTCGCAGCAGCTCCGGGAGAATGCGTCACTGCACACTAGCAGCGGGGTTTCAGGGGCCCTGAAGTCAGCTTCCGAAGTGCAGAGAAGAGCCGCGCTCGCCAAGCCCAGGGCAAGGCCCCACGGCATCCAAACAGATCATCGCCGCAGAACCTCGGAGGGCTGCTGCTGTAAGGCTCGAATGCTGGCATGCGGGGGGGAATCCACCACCGGCTTCAAAGGCACTCAAACGATCCTCGAGACTCTCCAGCAAAGCCCGCACAGCCTGAATCTCGCTACGATGGCGGGCAGCCCGATCAATACTGCGAAGTGCGGGGCACCGGAAAATCCAGAAAAATTCAAGAAAAGGAAACAGGCACAACCCCGAGAGGATGAAGGCCCCAGACCCAAGTCAGAGGGCCCAAACCCAATTCCAAGAGGTAGCCAAAAGGGATTATGCTCCGGAACCCCCACTCACTGGAACTCAAATCCCTCAAGACCTGAACTGCAAATCCCAGAAGACCTCCCGAGCCCCCCGATGCCGCCGCAAGAGGCAGCGGCCGCATGTAAGCCGAAAAGCTGCACATCGGGTTCAACATGTTTGCACCTTGGGTTAGTTGGGGTTGAACTCATTGTGTTTCCCTCCTCCCTGACAACGCTAGTAACTAGCCGCTAGCAGTTGTGTTCAAGGTAAAGTTTAGCAGCTTAGCACAACTCTGATCTAATTTTCCGGCTCTGGCATTCCCAGCCAAGGCTCAACATCGCTACGGGAACGGAAACCATGCATTATGACTTTACGCTACTCTGGTCCACTAGACTCAGAATATGTTCCTGCTGGCTCAAAAGTAAATCACAACACCGTTATTCCAAAGTTCGCCCATGACCTAACCCTGCTCGAGATGTCATGGCTAGCCGAATAATTCGTGGAATGTCTAGCTTGCGACCAGATTGAGCTTGAAACGGAGGTCCGTATCCCTGGAACTCAAAGACCGAGAAACCGTCCCTGAGTTTAGGAGATGCACTCAGGATCGGACAACAGGGCGCAAGATGTGGTTCCTGTTACCAGCTGCGTCTCGCAACGTGTTACGGGAACCGCGTGGTTCCTGTCACCGTTTTGGGTTGGTTCTTGTCACCAGTTCCGGCTACGGACAACCCATTCCCATGACAAACCGGTCGTGGCGAGGTGCTGCATCTCAGTTAACATGCTGGCCACACAGAGCCGAGCAAACACTTGCTAACAAGGCATTGCCTGCTCACTCGCAGCCCGACAATCACTATGCAAGCGTGTGTGCATGAACTGTACTGAGCTCTGTGACTCTGTCATGTCATGTCTTTGGGGTCTCTTATCGTCGTAAATTCCAGAACCAGCACTGGCAGACTAAAGGAATCGGAAGAAATCAAGCCTGCTCATGGAGGCAAGGCCTTGCACAGCTGCCTGCGTGACGATTGTAGTCTGAGGGTTAGCAGCTGCTCCTCGGAGCCACTGACCGAGTTACGGCCTCTCCGCATATGGTTCAAACATGTCTTGATCCCTGCACGCAGCCCCAAGCTCCCGATGTAAGTCTCCAGAGCCCCGTCGCAAGTAATCTGGAAGCTGGCGCCTACAGGGGATGTTTCTAGCATGGCCAACCATGACTCATTGTCTCTCCACTGCCGACACAAACAATGTCAAATCACCTGCTCTTCATGGCACTGCTCAGGCTGCTTCCAGTCAACGGCACAAGGCACTGGGTTAAACGGCTTCGTGGTCGTTCAATACAGCGCTGCAGCGCTCGAAACCGTCGAAACCGCGGTCACTGCAGAGCCTGCTTTTCTGCGCGCCTGAATATTTCTTTCGGTGACATCGGCAATCACGAGCTTGGTCGCACCCGAACCAATGTCGAAGGCTGCCCGACGCAGGCTGGCCATGCGGACTGTGGGTCCTGTGGGTCTCCTAAAATGCTAAAAGGCTTATCATGATTTGCTGAGCATGCAAATCGCGAGAAGCAGCGGACAGATCGTGCACCCAAACATCTGGAGCAAGCGGCTTGCAGAAAACTGGCCAAGATGAGGTGTGAATTGTGTTACTTTCCGTCTGATGGGAGGGTTGAGGTGATGCGTCCATGACGGATGAAGGGAGTTTAGGAGCCTTTGACGAATCTGATGTGGAGCATCACCAAATGCACTGTACCTAAAATTCATGATGATGATGATGATGTCATCCAAGCTCAAACCCCCAACCGCATCCACAAACAGTAGCAATTCACAACGAACCTTTCGCACTTCGGTCTTGATGCGCCCTGCAAACGGATTGAACCGCGACATCAAGTGACCTCTGAGTCATCCTTACGCAAGTTCCAAAGTTCGATGCCACTGCTTGATGTGTGCGCATCATCCGATCTGTCTACAACTTCACCCGACAACACTCCTCCTCAGCCTACACGCGAGAAAAGCGCGATATATTGGATCATGCAGAACAGATCAAAACTGACAGCACGACAAGGAGATGGTAAAAAGTATGGACTTTCCACTCGCCCGCCTAGGCTCCTAGGCCTAGCAACTCGCATGCGCCTTCCAGTTTTCGGTATCTCAAGCTCTTCGTACGAATGTCGCCTATGATCTCGTTAGTTCCTGTCGTGCATATCAGTGCTTCGCATGACCAACTCAGAGAATCTTGAGGTGTCTTTGGTGCTCAGCGTGATAGTGCCGCAAATACCGCTATGCATGTTGCTTTTGAACATCCTGTCCAACATCTGCTCCAACCTTAGCTTTCCATTCCAGCCATTCTTCACTCTCCATACCCTGCTCAGCTTCTGTTGCATTCCATGCCTCCATGCCTCGTTGAAAGATAGGTGATGGTGTGCGCGTCAGGGCCATCACCTATGGTGATTGGGAACAGTAACACCAGTCCTTGGCCCGGCGGCTTCCATAGGCATAGCTAGCATCGGTGTGAATGTGGATTTCGGGGTCGGTCTTGAGCAGTGTGTGCTGCATGCCTTTTGGGTAGCCTCAGCCGCCGTTCCCACCGCTGACATGATGGCAGGGCGACTGCGGAGTCCAACCCATAAGAGACCCCGCCTCGCTTTGGATTTTGTTGATCTGTTTTCTGTGCTCCTCATCACGCGTCTCTGGTGGCAATGTTCGCTCACATGGATCTGAAAGGATTTTCTCAAATCATGCTCACATAGCTTGTTGAACTCAATGCCCGAAGACTCCACTTTCGCTGTGTGTCTACAATCCCCAGAATCTGACACCCTAGATACACCACGGAAGACTTGACGGGACGTGTCATATCATTCCACGTAACTGCATCTCTCGGCAGGCTTAAGGTGTTGTAGAAAACCTTGTAGCTCGACATTCCTCGATGATCTCACCCCATGTGCGGTGCTTCCCAAGGGTTCGGCGTCCTCAACCACCCAACCTGGTTGAACTATGATCTATATGCGTGGTGTCTATGCCAAGCTGCACTCCAACATATCGCTCCATAAATTTGAAAGACCCTTGCATGCTGGGACGGGCTCGAACACCATGACTCCATGCTCATGGCGACGTGCTTCCCCGCCACTGGTGATTGTCTGAGTCCATACAAAGCTCGACTAAGACTGAGAATCCATCGAGTCCCCTCTGTCTGGGAACTCCTGGAAATTCCTGTGCGCAATGTTCACACGGGCCTTCCAAGAGTTACGTAAGTTCCACGTGTTGTTTCGCGGAATCGGCGCTATTTTGATGTCTTCCTCCATAACCACTGGGTCGCGCACATTCACAAGTTGCAAGGGTATGATCTCCGGGAGTTCAGCGGTGCTGTGTCGTTCAATCCCAAATCGTTGCGCAACGAGCTCCATGAGCTGTGAGTCCACACTTGTTATTTGATCATGTTTGCAAGTTCCTCCCTTTCCACTTCTGAATCTCACGATTGGCACCGGTCTCAAGGACACCGCTCATCATCGCGATCCCGGAGGCCCTGATCCAAATCGCTCAGGATAGTCTGCCTTTCTTTTTCGATGGCTTGTTGCTAGACATAGCTATGTGGCATTGCCGATCTTCTCTTCTTCATCGGTCGCCCGTGCTGCGACCTATGCAGGACTGCGCTGCAATCACTGCCGGCTCAAGTGCATCATGTCTTCTGGGCGCCAAGTCCTCGGAGAGCGCCTCCGCTTCTCCTGTGTTCGAGATGATGCCGGGGCCAAACATTTTGATCAATGCCAGTGATGCCTCTGGGCCGAGTACGTTGCTTCCAGGGTCTTTGGGTGACCTTCCGGACGTGCTTCCACGGTGACAGTTCTCGCCGTCGTCTTGATCGCATACGATCTGACAATCATTGCCTTCCTCCCCAAATGGATCTACTGAGACCTTCCACCTATGTAATGGTTGGTTTGCTAATCGGCATAAGAAGTCAGGCTTTCTTCAGCTTACCATTGACCATTCAAAGAAAACTGATCCAGGCACGCTGCTCACAACGTGACTCATGTGCACTCCACACTTGGCTCTTTCCCTCAAAGTCACCATTGTCAAGCCGTTTGATCGCCACGCAATCGCCCATGTTCCGAGTTCCTCTGGCGTCCAAAATTTATAGCCCGCATACGAGAGTGCAGAGCAGCATTCGGCACAGCATAAGCCCGATACGTTGGGCTTAGACTCTGAAACTGGAATGAATGGCAAGCACTCGGTCGCGACAGGAATGTACGGTGCCCACCGGTTATGGAATGTTGAAATCTCAAAACTCCTTGAACTTCTGGGCCTCAAACTCCTTGTATACAACAATATACCACCGTTGGGCATGCGATGCACCCCGATCACGATATACTTCGTTTTATCTGCCGATTCCACATGTGGTCCGCTCCGATGGGGCTTCACTGATCGTCGGGCACGATTCAAGCTTCGCAAGCTTTGTCATAACATCCTGTTGATATACAGCGAAGGGAAACAAGTCCGCATCACCGGACGGCTCTGACAGTTCACAAGATTCATGATGACCATCCAGTCTCAGTCACGGGCGCTTCGCTATATTTCTACAACTTCACCAAACGAGCCTCATCCGAAGCAGAACAACTGACTCCGTACCACCACCACCTGAGCGCTACTGCCTCCTTCGTGCATTTCACCACTCCGGCGAAAAGGGAATCACCATCTAAGGATTCACACCGTTGGGGTCGTCAGCACACGGGCTCGGGTCTAAACCACAACCACAGGTGCCCTCGGTGTCTGCTTGCGTGTCATCCTGTTCCGTTCAAAACTATGCTCAACAACACTTTTTTTGATGGGCCATAAAGAAAGTCAGCGAGAACTGACTCCGTCACAGCCAACCGCCATGCTTTCTGATCTTGCCACCGCTTGCCCGCAAAACTTGCTGACAAGATCAGCTGTCCACCCTCTCTGCAATATTGGAAATCAAGATTCGGGCCGTGTTTCGGAATCAGTGCCCACCACAGCGAGCCAAAGGCTCAGGCAGCTGCTGACATATGTGCACTTCGCACTGGAAAGTGCGCTCATCCAGATTTGATGCAAGAGATATTCGTGAGACAAGGTGCCTTGTGCTTTAAGCCTGCACCTCTAGGTGAAGGCAACTGTTCGAATCAGCGAACTTGCCTTCTTTCTGCAGCTGTTCAGGAACGTTATAACGGGCAGAGCCGACATCAGCTTGCTCGAGAGTCGCCCAGCTTGCTGACGACTAAATCCATTTTCGCCTGAAGCTGACAGCGTCACCAACATCCTACTAGTACCGTCGGAACCCCATCCGTGTTCACAGAACTCCCCTTCGAAGGAATCTCACTTCCAAGCTGCCTGCATGCCCTGGACACAAGATTCCAGATTCCCGAGCCGGCGCGAGATGACGGGATCCTTACTCGAGAGCAGGTACTTTCACTTCGAACGCCACGAAATTGCAAACACATACTCTAGCCGCTCCACACTCCACATCACTTCAACAAAAAACTACAGCTGCGCAAGACGCTGGGCCAGAATTCAGCTCTTCGGAGTGATCCTGCCATGATCTGAACCGTTGTCCAAATCCTATTTCTCTCAGCGTAAGCTGCTCGGCCTGCTTCTCCAACATTTTCTCGTGCATCTCACGGATCTCGCGCCGCAATTCGGTCACCTTTTCATGGACATTCATGACGTCGGCATCGTACTGCGATTGAATCTCGCCCCATGTTGAGGGATCTCTCGCGTTGGCAAACCATACCTTTGTCTCAGGTTTTGAACAGAGCTAGTACCAAAACCGAAAACATGCAGTACGAACTGCAAGCCACCGCCCTTCTTTTCCCGCGTCCAAATATCTCTACTGCCGAACTCGGCCTAAACCCAGGATCAGATTTCCAAAAGTGATTTGGCATGCAGTGGCTTAGTGTCCGTGGAGTCCTTGAGAAGGGAAGGTCGGCAATGGGAGGCAACACGCTCTGTCTAGGGCCTAGGGGCATAGAGCCGCCACCTTTGGCTACATTGCTGTGCAACCCTTGCGGTCGGGATGCATGATGGGAGTTGGCTTCGCTCTGAATTCGTCGCTTGACACAAGCACATGGGCATTTCTCCCAGCCAGTGTATATGGTAAAGTGATGCAATACCAGGCGCGAACGTTCTAGAAGGAATAGCCGCTCTCGGTGTTCCCATCCTCAAAGTATATACGCAAAGACTACCGACTGGACACCAACTGCAATCAAAGCTTTGCCGTCTGGAAAGATTATTGACAGTCTCCAGGTGACCTCGATTGTAACTCTCGGCCAGCACGCCGATCAAGATGTTCATCATTATGATCGACATGCTCACGCCCATTGCGACCAACACAAGGTCCACCTGAAAACTCACGTGTGTGCTATGGCTGCTATGGTCCCGAATTGTTGACTGTCACTACTCCTGGGAAACCTACCGGCCATGTCCAATCTTCCTCTCCCCGCGAAAGGAGCGTCACATTCCTCATTTCATTCCGGGAGAAATCGGCCAGGAAACCTTCAGGGTAAATCTTGCAAAGATCCAAATGCACTGCTTCTCTGCAAGCATCGATCACCAAAACCTAGCAGAGCCTAAGCGCCACATGATCATCATCGACTGCCACCAGCTCATCAGCCCAAAAGAATAGTACATGTGCAGAAAGCCTTAGCTCAGGACAACACAAGGACTCTTGCACTCTGGAAGGAAGGCGCAATGCCCTCAGCTACAGCTGTTCGTCAAGAGAGGGGTGTCATGACTCGTGACTCAACCACGGCGTCTTGCCAAGTGGCCCGCAAACCAACAAAAAACCACGAAGAAAAAGGGTACAGTTGCCGGAATAGCTTGCAGAATTGGGAGCATGGGCTTCCCCGTGCTCTCAAACCCCTTGAGAGTGTTCAACACCCTGCAGATGGCACAGCTTGCGGCCGGACTCAAAAACAATCAACTTCAGAACTTGCTTCTTGCCACACCGCTCTGCCTGAGCCACCGGACAAAGCCAGTTATAGCGAATATGAGTCGCAGTTCCTGGCGTTCTGCACAGGCCTTCCAATCTATCCTTGGCGTTGCATTGCAAGCCCACACGTGAACTCAATGGCAGCTATGTTCTTTTCGCACACTGTCGCACACCAAATGCATATCAAGGCGTCACCAAGGCAGTCAAACTGAAGCCGGTCAGAAATATCCTGGCAGGCAACAGGGATCCTCGGATGTCTGGCAATCTTATCTGGCCATCCTGAACCTGTTCTGTACTGGCCTGAAGGCGTCGGCAAGCGTTTCCAGCGAAAGAAAGTAATCACGCAGCTTTCCGTAGACATGGAACCCAAGGCATTGCAGGATCTCCGAACAGGCATTTCGTAGCCAAGCCCTCAATCAAGGGCTGCAAGGTGAGTGCCACTGCACGGGGAGGACCGATATGAGACGATAGTTGCCGAGGCGCAGAGCCGCGATAATCAGGCATGGCCAAATCATCCAGTCCTCAAGCCACTCATACTCGTTGTTCATGAGGAATGCCAAGGACCAAAAGAGGCACGCCACCAGCAGGTCCTGATGTTAGTCATTTCGGCTTGTCTGGCGCCGAACAATCACATCCAACAATTCACAGTCTTTAGACGGACATTGATCAAGGATCAAGAGCGAAACTCAGGAAGTGGGCACGGTATGTCTCTCGCCACGCCAGATTTATGATGGCATGCGCGCCCTTCTCGTCAAAGACACGATCATTCACGCCGGAAGCCAAAACCCAGAGCACCTGCAGAGGGCAACATGCTCTGTCTTCACATCCACAATTGCAAACTCGCCGCCTTCTCAATGATTCTCACTGCTGCTGTCTGTGAGTACCGCGCATGCATGCAGACGTCAAGCAAGCCTGCTACGACCATGAGGGTTTATGCAGTGACAGGGAAGCGATCAGCCCTTGACACGTAGGCGAATCCTCCGTTGCCGCACAAGCAACTCAAGACCTTCGTTCCGGGAGCCGGTTATGTGTGAATGACAATCTTTGACGCTGACAGCACTGGCTTGCGAGAAAATGGTAACTCCTCCGGAATCCAGGCACCCAACATTCAACCGAAGATGCTGCTGTATGGGCTACAAGTGTCGCACATTGAGCATCACGTCTGTCTCCGCAAGCTCCCGGCTACCACGACGAGGGAGGGAGAAGAGTGGGGGCAAGTGTGGGGGCAAGGGTAGGGGTCGCGAGAAGGCATTTACCATATTTGGGACAAGGTCGCACAATCACGACAACACTCAGTGCATGCAATGAAGTCTCTCCTCCTTCCGGCGGACTTCGCGTGTCTCCGTATCCGAGCCTACGCGCTTCTGCAGGTGGGCATGTGTTGCTGGGCCTGTTGGCCCCAAAACAGACCATCGATCTCACGGATGCAACCGACCGCAAATAACAAGCAAACATCGTTTTTCTGCTTGCATTTGGAATGGCGTGAGACTGCGCTTCCGATACCCGCCTGCAGTACGGTCAGCGACTCCTCGATTAGTCTGACTGGCAGCTGCCGGCCAGCACATCTTGCAGTCAGGGAACTCGGTATGACATGCAAATAGTAACGTTGGAATCCGCTTTTGCTGCAATACCGCTTGGCCAAGCGACGTTGCATTTGATCGCGAAGGATCGCTAGCCGCTATGCCAAACGGCAGGCATCTCTTTTCGCACGGTCTCCACGTGAGCTCTTTGGCAAAATTGTTGCTTCGCACGCTTTTGTGGCGTGGCTGCTAAGAACGGCTTCCTTCCAGCGGCTTTCAGCATTGCCCTGGAGTGGGCCCCTCTCCAAAGCTTGCAGCGAAGCTGCCTCAGATTCGCCTTGCTTGCAGCCCAGAGTGCAAGCGCAGGAAGTGATAATGATCCACCTCGGATCGTTGACCAAACAATGTCAGCGGCAGTCGATGGGCGCGCACCTACTTCCGAGTATCTGGGCTCAAGGACTGGATGTGGTATTTGCGAGGTGAGTGTCGTCGCCCGCTTCTTGCAGGTCGCCGATGCAGATGCTGCGAATCCGCTGCCAGTGTCTGCGGTGGGCTGTGCTCGGTGTGGTGCATGTGAACTAAACTGGGTGGTCGATATGCGCCGGGTGTCCCAATGGTGGGGTGGCGGCGGTGGTGCTCACTGCCTTGGTGCGGTTGTAGCTGCTTTTGCTGTCGTGGCCTGTATCCTGACAGTTCGAGCCTGTACAACAAAAGCAAGCGAGTCGAGCTGGTTCCTGCAATCGTGCCGAAGAAAAGCATCGTACAAATGCGACTGGTCATTTTAGCAGCATGGCTTGTGACGCCTCACTCTGAATGGGGCGCGAAGAAGGTGCTCGGGTGCTCCCTAAAAAAATGACAAGCACCCCTGAAATTGGCTCTGATCAACATCTTTGCACATGCAGTGGACGAAGACTTCGTCCGCTGAGCTGTGATAGCAGGCATGGCTCTGAATGAGCCGGTCAGGTCAGCTTCTTGTAGTTCATCCTGGCAGGCCATGAGCGACTGGACGTCGATCTGCTCAGAATCGTCGCTAGCCAAAGTTGTGTTGTCTCGGTGAGGTTTGGAACTCTTCGCAGTCTTCTTGGTCTTCTTGTCGTGCTTGGACTTCTGCTTACTTCTTTGTCTTCTTTGTCTTCTTAAGTGGTTTTGCCGTCTGTGGTCGGCCTTGCTGCCTGATTTTGGATCTGTGTCCGGTGCAAAAGATGAGTACAAGGACGGTCATCCATGAGCCTGTTGCGCACATGGGAGGTTGAGGAACATGTAATGTGTGATGATGATTGCGTTCAGCCGAGCCTGACTGCAGTTGCTTTTTGTCGTAGCAGTACAGATCGCATGTCATCCCCCACCTGTCCGTGGTCTTTATGATTCCACGGCGAGCACACCTTCTGGATGACCCGCTTGAGCACAAGGTCGGACCGAACAATGCGTAAGAGCAGCGGTAGCATGTTCACTGCGTCCTGCTCCAGTCCTTGCTGGAAGCCCTGCCAGCTACGCTCGTGGGCGGCAGTACTGACAATGCCTGCCCATAGTGATGTCGCCGATGCACGAAGTTCAAGGCTGCGACCAAACATCTATCTGACACGTCTGAAAGGATGACATCCGGCCTGCAATGGCCAGGGCGTGCAGCCAGAGATGCTCCAGCAAATGCGTCTCCAGCACAGCTGTGCCCAGCCAGTAGAGTGCCCTGGGCGTGGCTTCTCGAGGACTCACCTGTACGGACTCCTAACAAGCACGCAGCGAGAGACAGGACAGGAAGTACGGGCACGCATGCAGGAGCTTATCTAGCAGCGCAGCAACAGGGGGGGCCTTGGCATGTGAACTCCAAGCAGCAGGGCATAACATTGACACAGGACAGCACGTCACAGGCAGGCTGAGCGCGACAAGAAAACGGAGTCCTTGCGCAAAGAGCTTGCCGATCTCCTCCACGTCATTCATAACGTCTTGCTGCCGGGCAGTGCAGTGGCACGCGGCAAGTCCAAGTCCCGCGATGCGAAGGCCAATGCGGCGCAGTTAAACAATGTTGAGTCCCGCTTCGGGTTGGGAGGGGTGGCTTTGGCCTTTGTGGTATCCTGGCTGTTGTTCTTTTTTTTCAGAACGCCTCTTTTCGAACGGTACCCGTGGTCCCAGTGCACGTGAAAGCTGTGCGGTCTACGGGCTGGCTAGGCGCATGGCGCCGGGCCGCCTCGCCAGGCGGTAGCTCAGTCAAGGAGGGACGCCGCAAAGGCGCGCATGGCGGCGACCGCAAGGAAGCCCGACCAGCGCTGAACCCAGCCTGCACAGGCAGCGGCGCGGAGGAGTGGTGGGAGGCTGCAAGGTGGTGGAGGAAGGCGGCGCCCTCAACGCCCATGACGACGAGTCGCGCCCGCCGTGTGCTCTCGAGCTCAGGGTACGTCTGGCGGCGGCACCCCACTGCGGCTCCCCGTTCCGCGTGACAGGACTCATCACGATTGGCGTCAAGCGCGAGCTGCGCCCCGTGCCAGAGGTTTGCGACGACCTCAATGCACCGCGCGTCACTGACGGGAACATCGATGTTCATGTCAGCGAGCCGGACGTTGCGGGCAACTCGCGCGCCGCCTTCGCGGCAGACGCAGGCGACCGCATGCTCGAGCGGGAGGGCTCGGGACGCCAGCACTCCGGATGTGGCGCAAGCGGAGCGGTGGTCACCGAGCGGGTCGAGGCGGCCCCGGCAGCGGCAGGTGCGCGGCGCGAGGGCGAGAGGCAGACGGAGCCGGTGCAGAAGGAGCACTCGGAGGTGGTCGGGTGGCAGGGTGACAGCGGCCGACGTCGGGAAGACAGTGAGGGCACGGCCTGAGTACGGGTCCAGCTTGCGAAAGCAGCAGCGCTCGGGACACAGGGGGAGGTGAGAAAGGTGCGTCTCGAGCGCGCGCTCGTCACAGGCTGCCACGGCCGCGCGCTGCCAACCACGCAGGCGGCCCTCCCCTTGCGGAGAGAGTGCGGAGCGGCAGGCGACGCCGCTCGCTCACTCACTCGCGTCGCGGCCGTGAAAGCCGCGGGCGATGGCTGGCGGCATGCGCGCATGCGGCGCGCTTAGGCTGGCTTGCAGCTGCGCCGCATCAGCTGGGAAACGCTGTAGCAGCGCAGGGAAGGCATCCTGCTGGAGGCCCAGTAAGCGGCCGATGCGCCGGAGGCGGCAGATTGCAGACCCAGGCCCCGCAACCCGAGCGGCAACTGCGCCGTGCCAAGGGCATCAGCCGGCAGTTCGAGCGGTTCCTCCCCGTAAAGAGACACAGAGCAACGGCGCGCGCAATCGGCCGTGCAGTGCGGAGGAAGCATACGGAGGAGGTAGTTGGCGCGGGTAGAGGCGCAGAAAAGCAGCCGCAGCCGACTGCAAGTCACCCAGGGCGGGGATGCGCTCGAGGAGGACATCGTGGCCGCAGCAGCTGCCGTTGCACGAACGCCTCAGTGCCGAGCGGCGCCCCGAGCACAACGAGCCCCTGGCGGTCGGCAGGCAAGGTCCAAGCCCCGACCCACACGTCAGTGGCAAGGCCGGGGTCCGGCTGCAGTGCCGCGAGGTTCGGCGGTTCTTCTCCCGCTGCGTTCCAAACGCGGGTCTTTCCCTGGTTGAGTTGGACCCGGGCATGGTCCCAAAGAGCATCCGTGAGGGCGCCATAGACGGCGGCGACGCGCTCAGGGGAGCAGACGATGTAAGTATCGTCAAGGCGCAAACACCCCTTCGCCTGGCTGCAGTGCGGACGCGACCGCGTGAAGGGCGGCGTGTTGTTCATAGTACCAAAACAAAAGCCGCCGTGTGTCGCCATGAGAAACATCTATATGTCAATACACTTGCTGACATATGCTGACATCCGTGGTGCCACCAGCTGCGAAAGGGGCAAAGGCAGCCGCCGGCCTCATACACAGCCAAGTAACCGTCGTTGGCTCGCAACTTGTTTGGGGCTGCGGCGCTTGTGCTGCCTTGCTGTAGATGAAAGTCGTCTGCAGCCTTTCCGACCGCAAATCATGTAAACACACACACACACATATATCCGTTTTGACACGCTTTCACCCAATCTGAACCCCCGCTGACCCAGTCACAACCGCTTTGCACCCAATCTGACGCCCCAAACCCCTCAGCGACTCCCCAAACGGCCGGGGTAGGAGAAAGAGTAGGAGTGAGGGGGTCGGGGTCGGGGGGGGGTAGTGAGGTAGGGGCAGGGGTGGGACCACCATTATGACGACGACACTACCTAACTACTCATTACAGTGTTACAAGACTTCTACCTGACCACAACCAACCTTTTTGCCTACTAGCTATAGTACTTCCTGCCACCCACTATAACTACTACTACCTACTACGTGTTGCGCACCACCAACAACCACCACTACTACCACCACTACTAACAGTTCTAAGCTCAAAGTACGTTCACCTAGCACAACTACTACAAAAACTACTTTTACAACCACTACAACCACTACCTACCGCCACCACGACTACCTGTACCTCTACCTCTACCTGTGCCACTTGCCGCGGACGCGACCGCGACCCTAGCGACGACCATCACCAACACCAACACCAACACCAACACCAACACCAACACCAACACCAACACGGCCACGGCCACGGCCACGGCCAAGGCCACGGCCACTACCTACAACTACTGGCTCCTTGTTGGCACTTTTCCCGTCTGGTGTTCTTCCTCAATTTCTTTCTATCTAGTGTTCTGTATTTTGACTTGACTTTCACATATGTAATTGTTAGTGCTGTCGTGCTCTTTCCTTCAGGTTTTTTGCATTCCTCCTGCTTTATGTCCGTCTGTTTGTATGGCACATGTCCTCAGACTCTCTCACTGCTGCTATGTTTCTCTCTTCCGTTGCTTGGTCGTGGTTTATCTTTTCTGAAAGACTCTCTTCAGCTCTTAGCGTCTTTCCGTTTTTGTAGCTATGCTGCTTAGCAACATGTCGGTCCGTTCTTTCTTTCTGTGCGCTTGGCTCTTTGTTTCTGTCTTGCCTTCGTTCTGCCCTACATTCCGTTCTTTGTCACTGATGTCTGTCTTTTGCAGTGGCTAGGGGCGAGCTTCCGCGTGGAGGGACTGCCTCTGTCGAGGGTCTGCCCTTTCTCGTTCCTTACCATTCCAGCTTCCGAAAGGGGGTAGGCAAGGTGGGCCGAAAGTCACAGCTTTGCAAGTCGACTTTGCCAAGAGACAGCTTTATGGGGAAAGACCGGCAGACGGACTTACGAATTTATATAAGGCGGGGACACGGACAGACAAACATACTTGTGACGGATGGCATGCAGGCAGAAGTACACATCGAAGGTTAACGGGCGCCTCAGGGTTGCGATGTAAACCAGGGAGAACGCAATGACTAATTTCAATGGGAACTTGCGTCGTGTGCTCCAACCTCTGAAAACGATAGGGCAGCAGCTGCTTGAAGAATTCCTCTTCCAACTCGTCTTCCTGCATTGCACTGCGACAAGCCTTCAGCTCAGAACCCTCGGGATTTCGAGCGAGTGTTGCACATGCATGTCCTTATCCGTGATGGTTGACCGAACACCTGCTGCCAACTCCATCTCCTTGTGGAACTTATCATCAAAATGGCTCTTCGGAGGCCCCACCGCAACGTTAAGATCGCCATGAGGTAGGTAAGCCGTTTTCCATGCCACTCGCTTTTCATTCTTCCAATAACGAAGCTCACACTTCCTAAAAACGGCACTGAGGATTTCTTCAGCATCGGGGGTGGCCAAAAATCGCACGAAGTCTTTCAAGCCGATACAGGCGACGACATCCTCGTCGCAGCCTCGCAAGCCTTTGGCGGCAGCCGCAGTCAAGACCGCATTGTTGGCCTGGAAAAGATAGTCCACCCCTCTCCTCCATTGGGTGGCCGTTTCTTCCAACCAGAAACAAGTCTTGAAACCCTGCTCGATACAAGCACTGCGCAAGTCCTTCCCTCTTCACCTGCAAACAGATCCGCACCACCCTCGACAAGTAGCCGCACCACCTGACGCGAGCGCACGCTTTACGCTTGGACCCAAAGCCTGCAAGTCTTGAGCACACGACTAGAACGAAAATCTGCTTAGCCTCTACATGACATTGTGACATGTAGTGCAGCACAGCTGAAGCTCAGCCAAGTTGGCGCAGAGACTCGACCAGCCTCCACATGGCAGCCATCGACAGCATCTTTCAGTTCTTGTGGACCGAAATCCGTTCCAAGTGAGATTTGGGCTTTGGCACTGAGGAGGACTCGGACAACCTCCTTACGAAAAGCAAGTGTGCGCTAGGCTTGAGCAGACTCGAAGCTGCAAATTCGAGCGTGGCATGAATAAACCACATCACTCGAATCTTAAAAGCATCATTCTTGAAACCAAGGCAGACCCATATACTCAGGACTCATGCAAAAACCAGACACATCAGCAAACACAATGAGCGCATCACAACAGCTCGAAAGAATGGAAAAATGACACCCTCATAACAAATACTTAGCAGACTCGCAAGGCAGCAGCTCACCGCATCAGTCTCACTGCGTAACGAAATCCGAAACTTGACAAAAAGCTGGGGCAACAACTCTTGCTGAATACAAACCCAGCATATAGGTCGAAGCAAAGTTCGATTCGAAATCAGTGGTTCGTCAGACGTACCACAATCGAGCTGCGTCTCGTGCAATGTATACAGTGCCCAAATGTGCTTGTGCGGCGCTCGTTGCATCGTAGCTTCGCAAATTCTCGCGTCGCAGCTTAGCCCCATCTTACCCCCAACCCAAGTCTACGAACTCAACTCGGCCAACCAAGTAGGATCCGTCACGAAACTGCCAAGCATCATCGTGTCCCAGGCTAGCAGACACTTGAAGCGCGGTCTTGGTGATACTCATGTCGTCTTGAAACCTTGAACGTTGACACGATGGGCACCTTTTGGCAATATGACAAGGAATAGTGCTCTTGCTGTCCAAGAAGCTTCACGGGAGTGTCGGGATTGCCCCTCTGTTGTAGCAGATATCGCACTAAATGAGCATGACCAAAATAGCTGGCATCATACAATAATGTGACATTTGGCTCGTCGTTGAAGCTGATCACACGGCCTTGCAGATTTGCCTCGTACTCCACCAACAACCTGCAAATGCGTTCATGCCGCAGTGCTGCAACACACCAGGGTCAGGGCAACATCACACAATCAGCCTGGCCTCATCATTGACAAGTTGCCCTTTGCAACTGTGGCACAAACCGCGGGCCCCTTCCACAGCACGCCTGTGCGACCTGCTTTCATTGAGTACACAGACTGCGCATTAGCCCGGTGGATCATCAGCAAGCGAACGATGTTGGGCTTGTCGAGCTTGACAGCCAAAGTGAGCGGAGTGCCATCAAATTCTTTGGGGCCAAGCTTGTACCTCAACCTGACCAAGTCGATTGCAAAATGAACTACAGCACATGACAACTTTGTGTGAACAAAAGCGAAACTTTGCAAAGTCGTGCCCCACCGGCAGTTCGCGTCTGCTTTGTCCTCCAACAGTTGCTTCACCTCCTGGTAGAGTCCCCTGCCAATAAGACATTGACGAAGCCTCCCGTCCAACGAGTGGTCATCGGATGCTGACAAGTCGGATTGCTCTCCTTGCATAACAACAGCAACATGAATTGCACAAGTCGACATGACCCCGCAGCTAATGCCTATGCTCAGCCCAGTGGCGAACCAGTGCCACCACGTTGTTGGAATACGCCATGTGCCAAATTACCACTCATTGGCTGACACTGTGTTTGTGTTACCTACAAGACATGACGTAAGATTTCGATGTGCGCATTCCGTGGGCATATTTGCTGCTGAGCCACTGGCCATTTTTCAGGCCAAGCAACGGCGCCGATGGGTTCATATGGCTTTCCGCTGAACTCTCCGTATCGATAATTCAACACTGACGGAAAACGTGGCACCAACGGAAGTTGGCGTTTCTCGATCCGCGTATGCACTTTGTATGTGTAGATCTGTCGCCAGGCGGGTAAAGATCAAAGCTACACAAGTTGGATCAACCCATCATGGCTCAAGCCATTTTGGCTCAAGAAACCTGTTCGGTCGACCGTGTGTGAAACCTGAGGCCTGCTTTCTAGGCTAACGGTAACGTGGCGCGCTAGAACTGCTCCGGGGCCCCCTGAACGCTTCAACCTTTTTGTAGCTTCCTCCGCGCCGCCATACGTTTCCGGTGTTGTGCATGCGTCAGGTGTCGGTCACTATGGGTGGTGTGCAAGTGACAGGCGTTGTGGAGCGTGATTTCGTGCTCCTGCCGGTGGCCGACATTCTGGCGGCCGGCGGCTCACTCCAGGCTGCTTCTGCCCAGCCTGAGCCTGCTCCCAAGTCTGCGGCTCGCCCGCTGCCCCCGCCACCTCCGCCACCCCCCCCACCGTGACAGGCCGAGGGTGCCTCAACCCAAACCACCTGCACGGCCCCGGCGAGCACCAAGCAAACCCGCCGCTGCAACTCCCCCACGACCCCCGACGCACAAGTTAAAGGTCCGTGGCGGTAGTCGCTGGAACAAGCAAGCCAAACGCCAACGCAGGCGTTGACAGGCCTTCTTGCCACCGCTGCACTTGTCCGCAGCTGCAGTGTTTTTCCTCCTTTGCCAGGTCCTGGCGTCCTGGCTGGAGCTGCCTTTTGCCTCAGGTCGAGCCCTCAGTTTTCCGCTGTGAGGCTGCCTTTGCGGACGCTTTGCCAGGCCAGCCGGCTTGGCTGCATCCGCTGGCTGCTGCCTGCACCCGCTCACGTTTGAAGTGAAGCGGTGCCTTGTACCTTAGTGTATTCTATTGCACTGCGGCTTCGCTCCGCCGTGCCACGAGCAAAAAAATCTTGCCCGCGGTTGCTACAGTCATGTCGCGTCGCGCGCCTTCCCCGCCGCCCCTCACCGCTTTTCCCCCCTCACTGTCCCAGACAGCCCTTCACCTCGGTCCCCCCTTGGTGACCGCACGCCGCTGGCGCCTGTGATGGCTGCTCCTGCCACAGCTGAGCCCATGCCAATGCGCCTCGCCGCTGCGCTGGACAGCCCGCCGCCTTCCCCGCCTTCTTCACCACGCGAGGGCGGCGTCACACCGGAGTTCGCTTTGCCTCCGTTGGCTGCGTGCCCGGTTTGCCTGCAAGCCCCCTCCTCCCACCCCCAAGCCGAGGATGCGGTCTTCCCATGTTGCGCTGCCTTTACGCACCTATCCTGCCTGGTACAGTGCGCCCGCCCACCCGTCGACGAAGGCGCTCCGGCCGGAGTGACCGAGCACCCCACGTCGCACACGCACAATGGGCCCGCGCCCTGGCCGCCGCTTCACCGTCCCGAAGCGCATGCATCAATTGTTATCCTCGGCCCGCCGCCACTGCCATTCCGTGACGGGACTAACTCGCGCGTTTATGTCCCCCTTCTGCTCGACGCAGCCGGCCTCCTTCCGGCCGATGCGCAGCGCGCATGGCGGACACATGCTCCAATCGGCGAGTGGTGGCCTGCCGCAGTCGCGGCCCGGCTCGCCCGGCTCTTCATTCCCGTGCGTGAGCTCTGCACAGCAGTGGAACATGTTTCCCACCGCAGGCCCTCGTCTCCAGCACAGAGCGCTTCTGGTTATGGGCCCCGCCTCGAGTCGCACAGGTCGCGTCGCTTGCAGAGGTCCTCCGCGCTATCACCTCGGCGGATGAAGGCCACTACATCGCGGCCCCTCTGCAGGAAGCCTTAATCGCACTCTTGGTCGGCGCGGCGGCCGCATCCACCCTAGAGCGAATCGTTGACCGCTTGCGTGCAAGCGAGCCTGGTGCCGCCTTGCTGCCCGCGCCACCAGCCCCTGACTCCGCCGCTCCGTTGGAAGCACCCACACATGAGAGTTCCCCGCCCGAAGCCCCAGTCGAAGCCCCCGATGCTTCCGCGCCAGCACAGCCACCCCTGCGGTCCCACGTGAACACCGATGCCGCAGCTCGGGAGGAGCAGCACCTCGCCTCCACCGCGCAGCTTGCCGCAGCCGCAGCTCGCGGCCGACGTGGCGGACGCGGGCGAGGGCGAGGCCGGCACACCTCCTGACCTCCTGCCGCCTCCCCTCCCGCTCCAGCCTCAGCGCCTGGAGACGGCCACGACGGCCGTCCCCTTGCATCCCAGGCGCCTGCCCTTACAACGGCAGCCCAGCGCCGCGTCTCTGCAGCCTAAGCGGTCTGCTGACGGGCCTGGCTTCCCTTGACGGCGTCGATCTTCAGGACACTTTGCAGCAGCGCGTCCTCACATTGCAGGGTGTCCCTGCGCGCCTCCGCGGAGCGCTGCGTACGGCTCTCCGCGCTGGCCTGCAGCTCATTGCCGACCGTGAGTCGCCAGCGCAGGAGCTGCGGGGCTGGAAGCTTTTCTGTCTGGCACCTCGCATGCTTCTGCAGCGTTCAAGCGGAGAGTTGCTCATCCCACCTGCGGAGCTCGATCGCCGCTGTGACCTCTTCGCACGCGGCGTTTGGCCCGAGCTACTGCGCCTGGCATCGGGTTCCGCTGCTCCCCGGTCCCGCACGGGCATGCCACCGGACGACCTCGCTGCTCGCGCTGCCCGAGCTACAGCCCTTCTGCACATTGGCGAGCTTTCGGCCGCCGGTCGCACGCTTGTTGCAGAACCACTCGCACCCGGCACCGACGCAACCCTCGCCGAGTTGCGGGACCCTTCGCGGCGCCCCCCGACTCCCTACGCGCCGCTGCCGCAAGACATTGCCACGTACCAAGCCGACGACCCCTGTCCCTTCCCGCTCCCAACGTTCGTGGCTTGTCTGCGGTCCGCAAAGAGGGGGGCGGCAGCTGGACCGTCAGGGGCCACCAACGAGCATCTGCGTATCCTGCTCGACGACGAAGGTGATACCCAGCTTTTGCACCGCGCAACCTGCCGCTTTGCACGTGCCGACCTCCCGCCGCCCGTTTTGGCTGCTTTGCGCGTCGGCCGGCTCACCGCGCTGCATAAACCCAACGGACGCGGCGTCCGCGCCCTCGTCATCGGAGATGTCCTTCGGGGCCTGGTCGGCCGCGTGTTGGCCCAAGCGTTTGCGCCACACTTCCAACGTGTTTGTCTCCCGCACCAGTTTGGCCTGAGCACGCGAGCTGGCACCGAAGCCCTTGCCAGGGTGTTGCGAGCCGCCACAGAGCTCGATCAGCGTGCAACCGTGTTGTCCGTTGACGCCGTCGGCGCGTTCGACCACGTCTCCCGAGAAGCCATGCTCGGTGCCCTGCTCCGTCACCCTGACGTGCGACCACTCGTGCCCTTCGCCCGTCAATTTTACGGCACGCCCAGCTCCTACTCGTGGACGGATGACTCCGGCCGTAGCCACCTCATCGCTCAAGGCGAGGGCGGGGAACAAGGGGACCCGCTCATGCCAGCACTTTATACCCTGGCACAACAGCCCGCCCTGTGCGAGGTCCAGGCCCAGCTGCGTGACGGAGAAGCCATTTTCGCGTTCCTCGACGACACGTACGTCGCGTTCCCCCCCCCAGACCGCGCACGCCCACTGTACGATGCATTCCGCGCCGCCCTGTGGCGACCTGCCCATGTGGAGCTCAACCGTGGCAAGACCCGTATATGGAATGCTGGTGGGGAGGAGCCGCCAGGAATCGCCGACCTGCAGAGTGACTCCGACGCTGTCGTATGGACAGGCGACTGGTCGCTTCGCCCTGACCAACAGGGCCTCCTCGTTTTGGGCACACCATTTGGGAGCGACACAACGCATTGTTTGCTGCACTTGCGAAACAGGGTGTGGAATCTTCGTACATACAGCTATTGAAGGCATTGTACTTGGGTCAGACAGGATCTGTTCATGGCAGCCGCAGATTTCGCATCACGCGTGGAGTCAAACAAGGCGATGTTTTGAGCCCTTTGCTTTTCAACGCTGGGCTTGAAGCAGCGATACAATCTTGGAAATCCCGCATCCGTGACTGTGGTATTCACGTGGGTCACACCGAACGTTTGACGAACATTCGCTTTGCAGACGACTTGATGATTTACAGCAAATCGTCATCTGAATTGGCCTACATGTTGGAAGTGTTGTCGGAAGAGCTTCTGAAAGTCGGTTTGCAACTCAATCCGAAGAAAACAAAAATTTTGACGACAACGGAGCTGGCATCGCCAATGTATTTGGATGTGCATGGAGACATGATTGCGGTTTTGCACGGTAAAGATCAACATCCTTACCTCGGACGTTTATTGTGTGGCAATCTCCGTGAGCGTGCAGCCGTGGAATACTCACACCGTATTCGGGTTGCATGGCACAAGTTTCATTTACATCGGCAGAGCTTGCTGAACAAACATGTCTCATTGAAGAACAGGTTGAAGCTGTTTCAAGCAGTTGTGACTCCGGCGGTACTGTATGGACTATCAACTTTGCCGCTTACTGACAAACAGTTTACTGACCTTGATGTTGTTCAACGTCGTATGCTGCGGTCCATAGTTGGTTGGCGACGTGTGGACGATGAGGAGTGGGTGGTCACGATGAGAAGGATGAACTCTCGGGTCTCTTACGCTTTATGCCAACACCCAATACCCAATTGGACAAAACAGCTGCGAAGTTGTAAATTCAAACTGGCTTCGCGACTTGCGGGTCAACTCGGATGGCACTTTTATACCACGAAATGGTTACCAACAGAAAAATGGTGGCATAATTTCAGTGAAAAGCCGAGCCGAAAGCCTGGTCGTCCCGCTACGCGCTGGGATGATGACTTAAACATGTTCGCTGCGACTCACCTTGACCGAAATAGTTGGATCGATTGTGCTGCATCGTTGCCCGAATGGCGCACGTTGCAAAGCTTGTTCATATCTTAGGCGTGCATATGCTTTTCCTGACATTCCCCATGTCCTTTTAGGACCGTAGTCTTGGACTCGAACGGGCGCAAAGCAAAGCATTCGTGCAGGGGCAGCTTGAGCTCAAACGGGCTGAACACGACAGACTGATCACGCGCATCCCCGTCGTCGAAGACCTGCAGGCTGCCTGGCTCCTGCTACGCTTTTGCGCCTGTCCTCGGGCCAACTACCTCCTCCGCGTGTTACCGCCTGCTGCCACTTTGCCCTTTGCTGAAGCGCACGACGGTGCTGTTGACAGGTGCCTGTTTGCCCTGCTCGGCTCTGCGGACGCCCCGCTGCCTGAGCTTTCCACGCGCAGCGCCCGTCTGCCACTGCAGTGCGGCGGGCTGGGCCTGCGAGCGGCCACGCTCGACCGGCGCGCTGCGTACTGGGCGTCCTGGTTTGACACGTTGCCCGTACTCCGGGACCGCGTGCCTGCAGCTGCAGCGCGGTTCCTCGCCTTGCTCGCAGACCCTGAGGCCGGCCGTGTGCCGGTCGTCGCGGCAGCGGCCCAGGCTGCAGCTCAGCTGGTCGGACAGGGCTTTCGCACTCCTGCTTGGGACACCGCCCTCGGCAACGCCGCTTTTCCGCTTGACACGGCCGTCGAAGACGGCGATGGGGTTGACTACTTGCGTGGCTGGCAACGCCGGGCTAGCCGAGCCTGCGACGAGCGCGCGCTCGAGACGCACTTTACGGACCTTTCGCCTGCGTCTCGTGCCCTGCTGCTCTCCCAGGCCGGGCCACACTCCGGCCGTGTGTTTACGGTCCTCCCCACCTCCGACGATGTCACTATCGCCAGCGCACAGTTCCGGGTCCTGCTGCTCCGACAGCTGCGCCTTCCCTTAGCGCTCTGCCCCCGCACTTGCCGCTGCGGCCGCAGCCTCGACCCTCTGGGCGACCACCGAGCCGCCTGTGCCACCTCGGATGTCCTCCCGACCCGGGCGCTGCCGCTCGGAGCATGCCCTTGCTCGTGTCTGCCGCGAGGCCGGAGCGCGTGTTGCGCGCAATGATGCGCAATGTTCGCGTCGCTGACATGAACATTAATGTGCCAGTCAGCGACGCCAGGAGGATCGAGGACGTTTGCAATGGCCTGCCCCTCTGGCACGGAGCTCAGCTCGCCGTCGATGCGACCTTGGTTTCCCCGCTCACGCGCGACGGCCTGCCACAGCCCGCGGCCGATGCGCAACCGGGCGTTGCGTTAGCCCGCGTGGCGCAGCGCAAGCGCCGGCACACCTACCCGGAGCTGCTTCGAGCTCGCCGCTGCCGCTTCATCGTGTTCGGCATCGAAACTGGTGGGCACTGGAGTGAGGAAGCCGCGACCTTCCTCCGACTTCTCGCGCAGGCCCGCGCAGCCAGCGCACCTGTCGCCGTCCGCCGCGCTGCTCAAGCCGCTTGGGTGTACCGTTGGAGCGGCATCCTCTCCGTTGCCGCGCAGCGAGCCTTCGCCACTTCGCTGCTCGAGCTTCCCGCTGCCGCAGAGCTCGGTGCTGCTGGTGACCCACCCGGTTTGCACGAGCTCCTGGCCGACGCACGCTGGTTGCAAGCCCCCGCTAACAGCCGCCTCCCAGCCCGCCCTGCCTAACCCGTAGCCAGCAATTTGCACAGGGACCGGGCCTAGTACCTCTGGTGCTGCTGCTGCTGCAAAAAGGGGCATTTAAAAAAATGAGAAAAAAAACAAAATACAACAATTTTTAAAAAATCAAACATGAAAACCATGTTGTAAAAACATTGCAAAAACAGACTCAAGCCAAACAAACAGTTCCTATCAGAACCAGCGGCATAGCCTTGACGCTGACTTGTTGCTTTCATGTTGTGATGGCCGGTTACTATTACGTTAACCAACGGGAGAATGTAACTGATGTCCATGTTTAATACTTGCTGAAACTGTATTCAAGCAACGATGGCACCTCCCGTGCCTCGACTTAGCACCAATGGGAACATCAGTTCCCGTGTTGGTGGTGTCTTCTCCGTTTGGCACGAATGGAGCGGTGCCGGCCAAGCCTGCCCCAGTGCCGTGCTGGCGACTGCCAGCTGAACGGCCACCCCCAGCGTGCTCCAACCCGGACGTTGTCGAAGCCTGGTGGCTGGGCCAGGAAGGCTCGCATTGGGCAATGCACCGCCACAGTCGAACAGGTCGTGCAGAGGCACAGACCGCGTTTGCTCGGGCACCTGGTGCACGTGCGTCATCGCGTCAAGCCACGTAAAGGGAAGCGGTCGGGCCAGTTTTCTGAGCGGTACTTGTGTTTCGCCGGGCGCGCATACGAGCAGCATTTGCAATGCCAAGCAAACCAGTCCGCATCGAGACCGTATACATGTACGAGCTCGCTTACGAATGCGACTGCGTCTACGACTACACGTGCCACCACGACAACTGCTTCTCCTCGTTTTCCTCGCCGTTTTCGTGCCACTACAATCCCTTTGGAAGGGAGTGACGACCCGTCCCTGAAAGTGAGGCGAGGGTGGCAGCGCAGCGCGGGAGCCGCTGTGGACAAGCGCGTGTTTGCGATGCTTTTCGCTGAGTTAGACTCTGCATCTCGAGCGCTGCTGCTGTCCCAAAGCGGCGCCGGCGCCAGCTGTGCACTCACAGTCCTCCTTACCGGACCGGACTTCGTTGTACCCAGCGAGGAGTTCCGAGTCCTGCTGCTGCGGAGCGCGCCCAAGCGATGCCAGTGTGGGCGCCACCTCGACAGCTTGGGAGACCACCGGTCTGCCTGCGCACGAGTTGGGGTCCTGGCGCACAGAGCTGGGCCGCTGGAGCGCGCGGCGGCGCGCATCTGCCGGGGGTGCCCGGGTCGCCACAAGCGTTGCATTGCGAGACCTGAACGTGGATGTCCCTGCCACTGATGGTCGGCGGATTGAGGTCGTCGCAAACGGCCTGCCGCTGTGGCGCGGCGCCCAAATCGCGCTTGACACGACGTTGATCACCCCCATCCAGCGCGACGGGCGCGCGCGACGCGGGGCCGATGCGAGGCCAGCGCTGGCTCTTCAACAAGCCAAGACGCGTAAGCTCCGCGCGTACCCCGAGCTCCAGCCAGGCGGGCACGGACGTTGTCGCTTGGTGGTCTTCGGACTCGAGGTAGGCGGGCGCTTCGACAGCCAAGCGTGGCGCTGCTCCGACGACTCGCTCGGGCCCGCGCCAGGGACCGAGCACCGTGGGCGCGGGCGGCCGCGGCGGCCGCGCTCACTCGACGCTGGACGGCCCTCGCGGCGCTTGGGGCGTTGCGACCGCACGCCCAGGTCCTGCTGGAGCTGTCGGTCCGGCCTTGCCACTCCAGCGACGGCGCCGAGCTGCCGCTGGGCGAGCTCCTGGCGGCGCCGCCGTAGTGGTGCTGCGGACGGAGAAAAGAGTGTGAAAAAAAATTGCCAATACGGCTACGGCCACGGCTACCGCTACTGTGTGCTAGTTCTAGTTCTCGTTTTAACTTTAGCTCGAGGTTTAGCTGAAGTGCAAACGCTCGTGCTAGTGCTGGTTCTCGTCCTAGTCCTGGCTGCAGGGGTAGGTCTGGCTCTTGCTGTAACTCCAGCTGTGGCTCTGGCTCTAGTTCTAGATCAACCCCTAACTCTAACTTTAGCTCTAGCGTCCACGTCCACGTTTACGGCTATGACGTCCACTACTTCCAATCCGATTCCTGCTCCAATTCGTGTGCCGGCTTCTGTTTGTCTTCCCCTGGGCGGCCGCAATCCCAAACGTTCAAGTTGTGACGGCCGCCCAGGCGGATGCACCACGGGAGCAACAGCGAAAGCTTGAGCGTGCCAGTGCACAGCAGTAGCAGCAGTAGCAGCAGTAGCAGCAGTAGCAGCAGTAGCAGCAGTAGCAGCAGTAGCAGCAGTAGCAGCAGTAGCAGCAGCAATAGTAGTATTAGAAGTAGTAGTAGTTGTACTAGTAGTAGTAGTAGCAGTAGTAGTAGTAGTAGTAGCAGTAGTAGTAGTAGTAGTAGTAGTAGTGGTGGTGGTGGTGGTGGTGGTAGTAGTAGTAGCAGCAGCAGCAGTAGTAGTAGTAGTAGTAGTAGTAGTAGTAGCAGCGGCAGTAGCAGTAGCAGCAGTAGTAGTCGTCGTAGTAGTAGTAGTAGTAGTAGTAGTAGTAGTAGTAGTAATAGTAGTAATAAAAGTCGTCGTCGTCGACGTCGTCGACGTAGCCGTAGTAGTAGTAGTAGTAGTAGTAGTAGTAGTAGTAGTAGTAGTAGTAGTAGTAGTAGTAGTAGTAGTAGTAGTAGTGGTAGTGTGTAGTGGTAGTGGTGGTAGTGTAGTGGTAGTGGTAGTGGTAGTGGTAGTGTTAGTGGTAGTGGTAGTGGTAGTGGTAGTGGTAGTGGTGTGGTAGTGGTATGGTAGTGGTAGTGGTAGTGGTAGTGGTAGTAGCGGTAGCGGTAGCGGTAGCGGTAAGCGGTAGCGGTAGCGGTAGCGGTAGCGGTAGCGGTAGCGGAGCGGTAGCGGCAGCGGTGGTAGTGGTGGTGGTAGTGGTGGTAAGTAGTGGTAGTAGTGGTAGTAGTGGTGGTAGTGGTGGTAGTGGTGGTAGTGGTGGGTAGTGGGAGCGGTGGTAGTGGTGGTAGTGGTGGTAGTGGTGTAGTGGTGTAGTGGTGGTAGTGGTAGTAGTGGTGGTAGTGGTGGTAGTGGTGGTAGTGGTGGTAGTGGTGGTAGTGGTGGTAGTGGTATGGTGGTAGTGGTAGTGTAGTGGTAGTGGTAGTGGTAGTGGTGGAGTGGTAGTGGGAGTGGTAGTGGTAGTGGTAGTGGTAGTGGTGGTAGTGGTAGTGGTAGTGGTAGTGGTAGTGGCAGTGGCAGTGGCAGTGGCAGTGGCAGTGGCAGTGGCAGTGGCAGTGGCAGTGGCAGTGGTAGTGTGGTAGTGGTAGTGTGGTAGTGGTAGTGTGGTAGTGGTAGTGTGGTAGTGGTAGTGTGGTAGTGGTAGTGTGGTAGTGTGGTAGTGTGGTAGTGTGGTAGTGTGGTAGTGTGGTAGTGTGGTAGTGTGGTAGTGGTAGTGTGGTAGTGGTAGTGTGGTATTGTACCCAGGAGGCTCAAAACTTTCTTAAAACCCGGAGGGTTTAAGGAAAGGGTTTAAGGAACAGGGAATGACAGCAGTACGCACAAGGAGACTTCGTTTTGGTCCGCACAGCCCGACATCATACAGTGCAAATGAAACCTCCTGCATACAGGAGATGACGAGAGGGATTTGCCCCCCCATCCAGATTGGGCTGTTATGAACAGACCATATGAGAAGTAATATACAGGGTGGGCCGGGTGGGACACTAAAAGGACTAAAAATCCCCTTCCGGTTGATCCAAATGTATCGGCGCGAGATATATCGTTGAACTGACAAGGGGCGAATAGCCCACAATTCAAATACCATAAAATCACTAACAACTGAAATGATGAATCAAAGATTTGGAAAGTACCTCCTTTGAGGAGGAGTGTTAAAAGGTAAAACTTCTTCAAAATCATCCTCACATAAATGTTTCGCAAAAGGGAGAACTGAAAAGAATCGCGTGAAAAGGAAACTGAAAACTGCAAGCAACTGACATGACTGACAAAACTGACATGACTGAGAGCAACTGCATGCAGGCCGTGGACCGAAGCACGATGGCTGAGGCGTACAGAACTGATAGTGGACTCAAGCCCCCATTGTTCCCCCCCTCCCCCCCGGGCCTCCTTGGAACAAACTGTTTGGTCCGCTTCGCTACCCAAACTAGGCTTGTACCCAGGAGGCTCAAAACTTTCTTAAAACCCGGAGGGTTTAAGGAAAGGGTTTAAGGAACAGGGAATGACAGCAGTACGCACAAGGAGACTTCGTTTTGGTCCGCACAGCCCGACATCATACAGTGCAAATGAAACCTCCTGCATACAGGAGATGACGAGAGGGATTTGCCCCCTTTCGCAGACGAGGGCATCTCCTTTCCCTCATCCCCACTGACTTTTCTCGAACCTTATTCGAGGAGCTGAGGTTGTTCCATCATCCGCGATCGAGGCCTTGATGGAATCAAGTTCAGACTGAAAGCTCGCGAATCTCAAGAGAGACGGCAGAACTGATAAGGTCATATCTGACCAGCTGAAAGGCAGTCTCAAGTTTTCATCGAAGTCCTCGAAAACATGTTTGGTGATGCGGTCCGCCTCCTGATTGGAGTCCCTGGGTCTCCAGCTGAGGTTGCATCTGAAACCCAGAGCGTCACAAAAGGTGACGAACTCCATCACCACAAACATGAGAGGCACTCGAGTCGTGAGCAGCTTGCAAGACAGCGCCTCGGCAGATTTATTATCAGTCCCGCCACAGAAGCAAGCGCGGAAGTGTCCAGGAACTGACCAAAGATCCTTGAAGTCACGTCTCAACAAGTGTAGCGCCGCAAGCGAAGCAAGAACCTCAGCCGAAGTGCTCGCCCACGAACTGCCCGAATCCTTCTTGAACAACCAAGGAGCGTCGTCCCTGCTCAAAGTGATCTGAAACCATGGGGCCTTCTTTGGCTCCGGCCCTTTGTGCAAAAACCATCCGCCCAAGACAACCGAAGAATCATTGCAAGCGGCATCCGTGCGGAAAAGCTCCCCACAGTCCTTCTCAAGACGGCCCGATTCGTAAGTACGAGCACCGTGCCTCAAGCGGTCAGCGATAAACCTCAAGACACAACGGATAAGATTGGGAAGCGCGAGCACAGCCCCCTTCCTCACAGCAGCCAGCCAAGCGTAACCAGGAGCCAAGAAGGGCCTAATCCAAACTAAGACCTGGGACATGAAACCGAGTCTCCCGTGAAGCTCATGAAATCGTCGGACATCCACAAGCCAGCCGTTTCCCTCCATGGATTCGATGCCACTGATGATCCAATGGCACCTCCTTTCAGATATTCCAAGCTTGAAGCGTCCATAATCAATCCAATAACCGACCCAATCAAGCTGCAGTCCCCCGCGCCATTTTCGTTCTGAAAAGGGGGTCCCCTGAAGGCATAGTAGCGCAAGGGACATCCAGAGGTTGAGCCAGCGATCGGGTCCCCCACTGAGCACGTGTAGATCATCGGCATAAATGAGCATGAAGAGGAATGCCTGAAGAAGAACTCTGAGGGAAAGCCTGCCCACGAGACCGATGATCCGCGCAAACCAATAAGCCGCTGAAGCAATTCCGAAAGTCCCGGTGCGATTGACCCAGACCACAGAGGAATCGCTCCTCGTTCTGCAGGAGAGCACCCCCCAATGGTCGGGATGGTGCAAGTAGCGTCTGTGCGCCTTTTTCACGTCCCCCACGAGCCCGAAGAGGACTTTCTCATCAGACACGCTGCCCAGCTTTTGGATCGCGGACACTTCCCTAGCCCCTGGCGATTCAAGACGGTCCAGCATAACAATCTCATTGTTAACGTGGACCCCGTGGGTCCCATCATGGACCACACGAAAATCTTGGTCAGGTTTCGGAATCACTGCCTGCGCTGCAATACGAAGTGCCGCCCCCGGATAGCGGGCCCGGGCCTCTGAAACAGAAAGTGGGAACATACGGCCTTCTACTAAATCCGGGCAGGGGGTTTCAGATTTACGGGTGAAAACTGGCCGCGCCAACGCCGCCAAATCCAAACCTATCGGGGTTCTGAAGTACTACTACTATACTATTACCACTGTTACGACAACGGAAGCGGACGAAACACTTTGCGCACGCTGACTCGGCTGACTACTTTTTGGGCTCTTGTTCCGGTCTCCGACCATCGGCCCGGCGAGGGGGTTTCGGATTTATGGGTGAGGGTTGCCTCTGGTGAAAATCCAGACGTTGACTTCCAAACAAACTGCGCTTCACATCACAGCTGAACAAGGTCATACAAGCCCATGGTAGCGCTATTCACACGTGATCGGCCACATGGTGGGACACAGCAGTCCTTCGCATGTGGTTCTCCGAAAACTCGGTCAAAGTGGAAGACCCCGCCCCCATCCAAGCTGCTAAATGTACACTTATGATCATGGGTGCGGACTCGTTGCAATGCAAGCATGCATTTCGAGCTTGGTCTTGCTACTCATTGCATTGCAGGAGAGGCAGGAAGATAAATAAGTTGAGTTGGTTTTTGTATTGGCGCATATTGGCGCCTGCAGCGACACAACCCACAGTTGCCTTCCCAAGAAGCAAGCAAATGAACGCCTTCAGTAAACACAGTGCATTTGCTATCCTGAACTAGCGTAAACATCAAACAAATCTGGATCTGTTTCGCGAAAGTGGGTGTAAGCCTATCACATGTGAAAAGGTCAGGAACGATATCTATGTTGTCTGCTGTGTCTGGTCATGGACGGGTCGTGAAGAGTTTGCGGGTTACTGTGTAGCCAGCCAGTTTCATTAAACAGCTGAACACATAACAGTGCCCGGATGGGGTAAGGCTTCCTGCGATGTCCGAAGGCCTCGCACGGCGTGCACATATTTGAGGCATTGCTGGTTCGACTGTATGTTGCACTTAAAGTTTGAAATAGTGCAGGGCTGTCCCGGATGCTGAAGCCAGGGAGTAGGAATTAACTCAAACACATGGGTAAAAAACCCGTTGTACTTGCTCACAGCTTTGCGAGAACTGCCAACATCGACGGTCAGGGGAAGGATTTTGTTTCTATGCAATGAGCCTGTGCTGTGACGTGTTTCTCATGCGCTCAAGTCCATACCGCCAAATACCCCAAACTAGAGTACCGGATCAAAAAAAAATTTAAACAGGATCAAAAAAAAACTTACTGCCCCAAGGATCAAAAAAATATTTAAACAGGATCAAAAAAAAATTATGCGCCCGTACTTCGCGGAAGATACATTCCTGCTGCTCCTTCAGCTGCCAGTACTTCCCGGGAAACGATTTCGTCGTGCTCTCCATTGTGTCTGAGTCTGAATCCCGCCAATAGTAGAGGGCTAGGTCTGCGACCCCACGCGCTCAGGCATGGAATGTCTGCAAATCGGGCCAGGAGGACAGAGGTTGGATTCTGTGCAGAAAGTGTTTCGCAACGCAGAGGAGTTTGCTGCTTCGCCGTCCTCAGCCAAGCGGAAAATCTTCCGTATGACCCTGCCTGAAATGGTGCCTGTGCAATGCCTGCCGACTTGAAGCACACAGACGCCTTTCTTTTACGGGGCGTGCGCCTTCTCCTCCGGCAGCCGCTCTGTGAAACAGGCAGGTGTGCAGAAGGATAAGCCGACCGTGCTTTCACCGGCAGTCAAAACCCGCATGTTTTCCGGGTTTTTCTTGCACACCAAGCCCTCTTGCCCCCGAGGGGACCTGTGCACGCATCCGTACACACTCACTGCCCACGATTCACAGTTTCGTGGCGGGGTGTTCAGGACCTCGTTGTCGTGGCACAATGGATCTGACATCATCTTGCGAAAGAAGCAACTATCCAGGTTTCGGACACTTCTTCTCGCTGCTTTTGGAGACTCCTGCGCAAAATGTCACACTGTGGCGGTGAAGGGGAGACTGACTGAAACGGAAGACCGCAAGAAGACGTCGACGTCAAGAATTCTAGGAGGAGTTCTGCTTTCGAACGGAGTCTAGGGCTCCGGCGGACTTCGCAGCAGCTGAAGCGCTTGCCTGCACAGCGTGTTTCGGAGAGAGGGCAGTTGTGGCCATTGCGTGAGGACGAGTGAAACATGTATTGAACGCAAAGGCTCACGTCCAGCAATCAAGTTTCAGTTGGAACTGCTGACGCATAAACTGCCATGCTGCTCGGGCCTTTGACGCATGCTCTTCTTCCTCGTCCTGTATAGAACGCAGCACAACGACCGAGCGCGGACACCTATGTCTGCATCAGTTGCCCCGAGGCCTGACTTAACCATATAATTAAGCAGGAACGACATGTGACAAGGGAGGCAACATGTCACAGTGACAGTGTGGCCGTGAACGGGAGATGGATTGAAGCGGAAGACCACAAGAAGACGTCGGTCTCAAGTTTTCTACAAGGAGTTCTGCTTTCGAACGGAGTCTAGGGCTCCGGCGGACTTCGCAGCAGCTGAAGCGCTTGCCTGCACAGCGTGTTTCGGAGAGAGGGCAGCTGTGGCCATTGCGTGAGGACGAGTGAAACATGCATTGCAAAGCAAAGGCTCACGTCGAGCAGTCAAGTTTCAGTTGTGCGAATAGATGCGACGCACCAGGCAACGCATTACCTGCCACTACTGACGCAGAGGCTGCTCGGGCCTGTGGCGGATTCTCTTCTTCCTCGTCCTGTATAGAATAGAACGCAGCACAACGACAGAGTGCGGACACGTATGTGTACATCGGGTGCCCCGAGGCCTAAAGTAATCATATAAGCAAGAGACATGTGACAAGGGAGGTAGGGCGAACTGCCTTTGCAAGTGTGACTGCCCCTGCTTTTCGGGGCCTGGCCTCACCTTCCTCCTCATCTGTAGCCTCGTCCGAGCCCTGCGCGCTTGTAGCCTCACAGGCAATATATACTTGCACCAAGGCAAAGGCAATCTGCAAGTCAGAGAAGTCTGCGGAAGTATATCGGCCTCCGAAACCTTGTCGGTGCCATCCTGCACACAAGATGCGGGACAAGCCACATCTGCAAGTCAGAGACGTCTGCGGAAGTATTGCGGCCTCCGAAACCTTGTCCGCGCCATCCTGCGTGCAAGATGCGAGGACAAGCCACATCTGCATGGACACGCCGGAGCTGTGTCAACTCTACCAGGGAAACGGCCTCGTCTTGTGCAGCTGCCTCAAGAGGATCCTGATCAGTGCGAGCAAATGCTGCTTCGCAGTTGACAAGGTCAGGTGTAGTGTAACATTGAACTATTGATGAACATACTCTTGGACAAAATGCGGCCTCAGAACCGTTCTCGCGGACGACCTGCACAGTGGACGATCGGGCAAGCCGTAAGTCGAAGCTTCACAAGGCTCCCGAAATCTCTCCATGTCTCCCGACGGTGCCTCGCTGGGCTTCTGAGCCTGAATTTCACAAACACTGAAAGCCGACTGCTTGTATTTACACCATCCGACCGCATACTGCTGAGGCTCAGGCTTTGGCCGCCGCTTGATGAACTCGCAGCAAAACCCCGGCAGGCACATTGGGGAAAATTGCACGCAAGCCAGGAAAGTCCAGGGTGACGAGGTCTGGCAAACCGATTTGCTCAGCTGTGAACAAGGCCAGGAAGCTGCCGGCGCCGCACCGACTCAGGAGGGCTTTCATGGAAGGATCCGGCTTGGACACGCTGGAGCGAGGCAGAATGCCAGCTGGCGCCGAAACACCGACGCCACAGGGCAAGGCTTCCGGACCTGGCAAGATCATGTCAACTTCTGCCAGGTGCTCGGTAGGCTCGCGGGCTTCTCTTCGAGACGGTAGCTTTGCTTGCGTCAAGGAGACATGCTTCAATTCTGTGAGGGCGAGGTGCGCATGCTCGCAAGAGCCGTGCAGGCAAAAGATGTTGCAGAACGCACAGGCCACATTTAGGTATGGATTCTCACCTTCCGCATCATGACTGTGGCCTCTTTGCCACCAGCGAGCAGCGGCAGGTCCGACGACGACCACGACATACTTTGCAACAGACTTAACGAGAGCTTGCAAATCAAGGGTGTTTTCGCACATGTGCTTCAAAGCATCATCTAAGGAGGCCGGCGACTTTGCTTCAAGAATGGCCAGAAGCGCTTTGGCCGTACCGGCAGGGACGGGTTCCACGTCCTCATCCGGGGTCCGGGACCAAGCACCTGCATCTGGGCTGTAGGAAGCGAGGGTGCGCTTCATGGCGAAGCAGGTCGTGTTGCCGCTTGAGTAGACGTCAAAAGCGCGACATCGGTGATACTGGGAAGCCGACGAGCGCCCTTCCGCAGTAAGCGCAGTAGAATCCCACAGAACGAAACGATCGGGGAAAGGTTCCTGCGGCACATCCGGAAGCGGCGCAGCCTTGGCCTGCAGCTGTTCCAGACGCACTTGTGTGAAGTTGTTCAGCTTCTGCACTACAGTGTCCAAGGAGTTGCGCAGCTTTCCCATGGCCTTCTTCAGCTTGTGTCTGCGCCAAGACTCTTGCGCTTGTGTGCCCGAGGCCGAGCCTGGCTGGCTTCGCTGGAGGCCGGTCCACCAATCCGCGCACCACATGAAGGCGCCTGAAAAATCCAGATCTGCCGGAGCCTGAGCACGGCCCAATTTGGTGAAGTAGTGCTTCTGCATCGCAGCAACAGCCTTCTTTTCAGACGGCTCCTGCACTTCCAAAGCAGCGAACAGCAAACTGCTGATCTTGTGAAAAAGCAACAACGTGGGCACAGATCGCAGCACATACACAGTATGTCGAATGAGAGGCAGGAGTTTTTTGCCAGATGCAGTCAGTGTTTTGTTCAAGGTGCTGAAAATGCCTTTCCTCCAGGCCGCCGCTGTCTGGTCTGCGCTGCTCCCTGCAGTCCTGGTCCTGCGGGCGCACGCGCCGACAAGGTGAGCGAAGTCGCCTACCTTCTGAGAGTTTGGAAAGTTCCGTTTGCGAGCTTTCTCCTCACCTGTATGCCAGTCGGCATGATACTGGCGCGTGGCTTCAACAAGGTCGACACCACTGACGGGGGGGAGAGGGGAGGGGGACGAGGGCGAGCCCCAAACATAACAATCATGGTGGTTTTGGTACGGAAGGGTGCGGCAAAGGCGTGGAGGGGAGGGCCCCCACCCACGCTACTACTACTACTACTACTACTACTACTACTACTACTACTACTACTACTACTACTACTACTACTACTACTACTACTAGTACTACTAGTACTACTACTACTACTACTACCACCACTACTACTACTACTACTACTACTACTACTACTACTACTACTACTACTACTACTACTACTACTACTACTACTACTACTACTACTACTACGCAGGATTAATTTTTTTTTGATCCTGCTTAAATTTTTTTTTGATCCCAAATAAATTTTTTTTTGATCCTGATTAAATTTTTTTTTGATCCGCATGCCAAACTAGAAAGCCTTAACATCGAGCCTGTGACTCTAAGTTGCTACATGGAATGTTTGTATTGCGCGCTGCCTGGTACTAGCATCAATGCTTGTGTTTTGCTGGCTCTTCTTCCTGACACAAGTGGCCCACTTAGCCACAGGATAACCTCAACGATGCTAGTTACGCTGCCCGTGGAAAGCTTGAGCCCCACATGGTTGATGATTTTCCTTATGAGCCACACACACAAAACATCACACAACCGTACCTTCAAACAGCAATGCGTGTGAAAGGAAAACCGCCGCACAGGCAACCTACTGCTCAGGAGAACACTGGCACGGTAGAATCTATCTCCCGGCCGACCGTGGACCCTTGGAGACTGCATGCTGCTGGCATGCAGTTGGATATGGTGCAGAAAACTTGATGGAAATCGTGTACCAAGAACTGCAGTTTTCTGCTGATGTTTTGAGTGTTCCGAGAAGAGCGCTTCATTGCGACTCATGGTGCATTGCAGCAGATTGCTCAGAATTGTTTCGGTTCCTTCCCACAGGTGCTTCGACAATTTTGAACGGCACAGCCTGTGCCCGGCTGATATCTTTACATGCTTACTGGAAGGTAAATAGTAGGAACCGCAAGTTGTCTGTGCTTCGCAAGCGTCTGCCATATTGTGCCATCAGCTTGCAAAAAATGGGCTGCTTAGAACAGTTCTACGGAAGACTGAATCGTATTAGTGCACTGAAACCTTTCCCTCCGGATGTCAGCCAGCTACATACAAACAGGCTGGCAAAGGACTTCCTGTGGAGTCGTGTCCCTTTTTTGTTTTTGTTCCGTTGTGGCCTTCAACTAAGTACCCCGTAGTTCATAATGAGCTGATTGCGTCCCGGATCCCGCTGCACACGCATAAACGCCAAACCCACTGTGTCACTATGTGGAACCCCACATCGTGGAGTTCTTGCAAACCGGAAATCCAACAGCTGAAATTCTGGAGTGCTTTTAGGAATCACCGGTATTCCTCCAGTTTTGCCCAAGCGGTTGGGTTTGTGGTTTTTGCGCTTGAAAACTGTGTGCAAGGTTCAGATTGAGTTTTGGAGGGTTTTGCGTCGAGGAATTATGGTTTCCGCATATCTTTTGGCAAGTCACCTGTAGGGGCATCATTCCCATTGCGTTGAATGTGGTGTGAGGCACAGTTCAATCTCGCCTATGTCCCGCCGACAGTTGGGCAAAGATCGCCAGGTGTGAAACATGTGGGCACCGTTTCACAATTTTACACATGCGAACCGCTTCGTTTCAGACATAAAGTTTGCAATCCTCTTCTTGAAGTTGCACCCGGACACAAGCCTTTGCGATCAAAAAGCCCTGTGTAGTGCGTGGGTCCTTCGCCAATTGGGGCAGACATTCACGTTACGTTTTGGCAGGACGTTGTGCATAATAGGCCAAATGTTTCCGGGCTTGAGGGTTGCCCAGCATGAAGAGTCATCATGTGCAGACTTTGCATAATGTCCGTTCGGCCAAGAACACGCTGCAAAGCAACACGAGGATCGAAACGCTGTCCGCAAGCATCCCTGCATCCTGAAATGAGCACCGGAGTCCCACCGTGAGGTCGTGACAGACGGAGGAAATTCGGCATCGTGAATCAACCCGGGCTCCAAAATTAATCAACTTGACCCTTAATTCGTTGATGTCACACCAAGTTCGTCAATAAACCGCCGAGTTCGTCAATGGAACCAACAGTTCGTCAATGAAAAGACAACTTCGTCAATGAGGGGCCAAAGTTCGTCAATATTGACGAACTTTAAAAGGCAGATTGACGAACTCTGACGGAACTTCCGTTGACGAACCGCCGAACCCATTGACGAATTGACGAAGCCATTGACGAATTGACGAACCATTGACGAATTGACGAACCATTGACGAGTTGACGATCTCATTGACGAGTTGACGCCGCCGAAGACAAATTTCCCAGCCCAGTGACAAACTAACGAACTCCTTAACTAACCATTGGCACACGCATTGGCATTGACGAATTGATCCGCCCATTCATAAGGTGACGAACCCATTTACCATTGGCAAACCCGTTAAACCCGTTGAGCTCAATTCAACTTTACGGATGCCTGCTCATGTCATACCACCTCAGCGTGGAGCTGACACATGAGTGTCGGTTGTTGGCTAGCGGCTAGCACACCATTCGAGTTTTTTGCCGGCTAGCACACCATTCGAATTCTTTGAAGAGCATTGAAGAAATAGTGGTGGATAAGCGCAGCTTCAGGTTTGAGCTAGTTAGGGCTTGCGAGCGGTCGTGATGGGGTGCGAGTGGGTTGTTGGTCTTTGAATGACCCTGACGTGCCGTGACAACAAAAAAACATTCACAAGCACAAAGGGCGCACAAAGAAATTGAAAGCGAATGTGAGATGCACACACCTTTGCTTGACCTTTAGCACGGTACATGCGCACCACCTCAAATTGTGTCCGGAGTCCAGAGTGTTTCGTCGACCCAGTGAAATTAGGTGAACACATGTGGTGTCACATGTGCGTCCGCCCTTTGGGAATATGTGTTTGCCGAAGCAAAGGGCGCACACGTCAAACCAACTTTGTTTTCGCCGTGTGTTGGTTGAAAGAATGAGTAAACAAAAACTGGTCTGACATGCGTTGTGACCTCGAAACGAGTGGACAAGATTCCGTGCGTCACGTGCATGCCAGACATATGCAGAAACACTTGCGCTGTACCAACAAGTAGCAACCGCATAATCAATTTACATTTTTATGCACAACACGTTCGCAGAAACACTTGAACAGAACAATGCAGCACAACGCCTCCTTTCCAACAGGTGCCCTGAATTGCTCGGTCAACAGGAGCTGTGTAGCTAGTTTAGTTCAATTTAGCGCGGTCACAACATTGCAATATTGCCAAGCACCTATCGTCTCCCTGTCAGTGAAGAGGAACGACTCTCCAAAGAAAGAATTCTGCGCATACAGTTGTTATCAAGAGCTTTGTCACGTTGTCCACCCCAAAAAGTTGAACCCCAAGACTGACCGAAGACTTGCCACAACACTTGTACAAAGTGCGAAAGACAAAGCTTTGTCAAAAGCTTTGTCCACACAACCAAGTGTTATCAAAAGAACTGCTAAAGTTTCGGCAATGCTCCCTCAGCCCCGGCAAAGAAACGGCAAGTAACATTTCAGGGAGCAATGGTTGACGAAGTGACAATTCTTTTGACAAAAACTTTATGTTTGGGTTGGTCATCTATCGAAACTTGGGCCTTGGTGTGTAGGTGACTCTTCAATCGTCAACTAGAATTATGTGATAAAACATTGTATTTGCAATGAGGTCTTTTTGGCAAAGCATCCCGTAACGCAGAAACCGATAATGTAATGTAAAAACTAAACTGTTACCAGGCCCGTCAGAATAGCTGCTGAACCAAAGGCCTTGTTGACTTGTCTCCTGCATGTTTGTACTTGTTAATAATAGGTCTGTGTGCACTATCGTGTGTACATCTGTATATCATAATGGGCATACGTCTGCTTATGTGCACTGGTGTGCTGTTGTATGCCTTTATGTCATTCATGTGCAGGTCTTATGTGTCTGCTTATGTCTATGTATACCCGTAAGTGTATACATATCTATATATGTATGTATGCATGTATATATGCATAAAAACATACACAGACACACACACACATGCTTTTTGTTATGTTTCCGAATACGCACAGTTGCTCGCGCCTTGACATGCAACTGTCAATGCCTTCACGTTGTGCTTTGTACACACCATAGCATATATACATGCTTGTTGGGCCGTCATACGCTTGATGTCTTCCGTAGACTGTCAGATATGCATAACACGTTTCAGAAATATTGCGCGCTCGTATGTCTGCAACCCTTAGTCTCATGCAGTTACACACACAAATAACATATACACAAATATCTATATATGTTTGTATATTTGTGCGTGTATATGTGTATATATATATACACATACACATGTATATGTATAATACACATGCCTATACCCCGCACCTACAGCCTATACAGTCTGTACCTACCATTATCTACCTCTCTCTTTCGGGATATAAACAAAAAATATATCTATATATATATGTGTGTATATATATATATATATGTATATGGCGTAAACCCACCCCATTTGTATGTGCCTGCGTTGTTGTACATGTTGTTGTGTCTCTGTGTGTTTTAACCTTGTATGTAAATGTATGCACATGCACCCAGAAAGGAGCTGCCCAGGACGCAAAATGTGGCTAGAAACCTTTGCAGCTCTTGTTACAAAGATCGCAAACCAGAAGGTAGGTTAAGCTGAACAAGGCACAAGCGCAATAAGGATGACGACGGCCAGAAACCCAAACAAACCAGTTGACAATCGAACGACAAGCAAACAAAACGAAGCGGTAAGAAAGCCGCGACAGCAGCAGCGCTGTTGATTGTTTTTGCGAGGGTGACCTTTCGGCTCGGCTCGAAGCCTGGATGTAGATACAACAGGCTCTTCTATTCGACAAGGGTTGGGCAAGTTTTGAGCGCTAGCGAAGGGTTCGGGTCAGGACAGGATGGTTTACGAGTTTAAGGGCTTTTTTTGATCGGTTGAGCTCTTTTCCATCCGTTTGTGTGCCCTCTAACAGAATTCCCCTTGAGTCTTAAGACACTGCTTTAGTTTGTAGATACCTTTCTTTTGCATGAGCCCAAGTTAAGCCCCCTGAGCAGGATTACTCAGCGACGTCGCCATGAAATAGCGAAACAGCAAATCTACCCTCGGAACAAGTACGCATGCTTCCAAATAGCTCTGACAACCATCAATCGGAAGTGAAAGCCCCGGGCCCTTCCAACCCATCTTCCCGAAATACCTGAACGGATTTAGTACGGCCTTCTGCCTCTTCTTTTGCAAATGCTTCCTCAAGCGATTTTGCAACCTCAGGGCCGTCCCGATAATTATCCATCAGCGGTTGCCAGTCGGACCCATCGTATTTCTGATCCTTTCGACGAGCTCTGAAGACTTGAGGGACCGGCCCCAATGGCGCAGTGTGTCCGACCTCCACACCATTCACGAAGCAGAACTTGCCCTCCTCGATGATGCGGTAGTCGGGATCCTCCAAGATTTTTAAGGTCTGTGCCTTTGCCCTCAAGTAGAATGGCTGATGAGGAATCAGCTCCCTTGCTCGTGCAGGATCCGGCAGCATGCAGAACCAGTCCTCGCGAAGTTTGTCCATTGCCTCCGGAGCGAACAAGGGACCATTCCAATGCCCCGTCGCCAGACGAAAAGTCGCTTTTGCCAGATCAGGCACATTTTCAAGAACAAACTTTCGAACACGATCCTTAAGCTGTTGTGCAAAGGAAGTGGCGGCAGGAGACATGTGGCGCCCCCGGCAGATAGGTTTCCAACGCCCCGGCGAGCATCTACCGAAGCCGTCCACAAACTCGTCAGTCGCCCCTGCGAACTCGCCCACCAAGGGCGGTCCCTCACAGCCAGACTTCAGCTCACTATAAGGTAGGTCCTCAATCTCCTTCCCATCGTCGCCAGCATCCCCTGCGGTCGTGGTCTCGCAGTGGTCCCGCTCTCGCTTTCCTGGCAGGTCGAATCCCAAGTCAAGTAAAGCATCCCGGTCCGATTCAGCGAGCTGCCCATCGTTCGCAATGGTGTACCCGGCCAGGACCAAGCGACAACCTTCCCAGTCCTCCGTGGAATGCCAGACATGTGGATCGAAGGTAATCTTGCCGCCGTCCCAGTCCAGGATATGACCCGACAGCCACGAACCACTTATGAAACGACGGACTGAGCCGCCCTCCGACTGAACCCAAAGACCGCCCCCCGAAAACCCTGAACAGGCCAGAAGCAGATTGTCAAAAGGTCCGTTCGTGGTGTCCCGATGCGGCGGTTGCTTAAGATCACGAAAGAATGCTAAAGAAGTAAAGGGTCGGCCAGGGAAGCCACACGAGAGCAGCTTGGCCAAAAGCTCTGAAGACAAAGGAAAGCTCCTCGTGTTGCGCCTGATGCCAACCTTGTCAGAGTGAACAAAGGCTCCTGCAGTGAACGATCGCTGACCTTCGATCACCCTAGAAGTCTGTCGAACTCTGTCTTCATCCGGCAGCAATTCAGAGATGCGCAGAAGTTGCCCGTGCGAAATTGTCCCACTCCTCAAGCATTCTGCAGCAAGTCGCTCCGCAGGGGAAGCGCCCGAGCCAGCCTCCACTTCCCTCGCTGGAAACTGAAAACCCGGTCCCAGCACCTGTGTAGGAGCCAATGCAGCCAGTGTTCCCCCCCCATCGAAGACGGAGAAACACCATTCAGCAATGGTTCTGCACAAATCGTCCGGGTAAGCTGCGGCCGCGGAAGTAGCGGCAGGCCCGAGCAGTTTTTGCTGATGTCGATGACCACAGTACTTCGGTAAAGGGCCGAGGTATCGATCTGAAGCGTCAAACCGAGGCGGCCCAGTGAAGGGCATTCGAGAAGTAACCGGAATAGAAGACAGAAAACGTGTGGGCTTGGGCGAAAACGCCCCATATTGGCATTGGTATACTGCGAAAGTGATGACATTCTCATGCTTGAAGAGAGCAACGGCCTCCGGTAGCTGCCAAATGGAAGCCGGAGCATGACCGTTGGAAGTGAGTCCCAAATCTTCAGGATGCTCAAGTAGAAAAGGTACTGAATTCGAAAGCGCATTTGTGCAGATGTCAAAGGCAAAAGAAACAAGCTGGTTGCCATGTTCAACAAGAGCTCGGTGAGAATCGGACAGCCAAGGAAAGCCCCGAGGATAAAGACGTGATCGCAGTGGCCGAGGACCCGGCTGTACACACCGAGCCCGCGAAAAGGTCCCACAGGGTGGGGTCACCAACACCACATCCCACTCAGAATTCTTAACCTCCTGCAAACATCGATCGGCGATGGCAGGATCCAAAAGGTCTAGCTTGGGATCGCGGCAGATGTCAATTTCTGACATTACCAAAGTGATACTCTGTGCCGTGCAAAGCGCCTCCAGGGAGCCACGAACATCCGATTTGCGAGACGGACCTGAAAACAGATACAGCACGCGAAGCGTAGGACGTATCCCTGAAGTACAATCGCCAACTGAATTCAACGGACCACGGCGAAGTCAGGAACCACCTTGGGCGCCGTGTTGATATGCCGGATGGTTGCCCTGGCAGCCCTTCACGCGACACGCGTGGACGCGCTGGCATCCCTTGACCTGACATCCACGCTTGATATTGTAGGCATAACAAAGCTCGCGACCATCCGGAGTCTTGGCCACCAAATCGTACCAGGACTCCCCGACCTGAATCTTGCCAATGGACTTGCCCCCTTTGCCATCCTTGCCACCCTTGCCGTCCTTGCCGCCTTTTTCCCCTTTGCCGTCCTTGCCCTTGCGGGGCCACTTTGGAGGGGGAGGATCATGAGCGGCCGAACGTTTTGACAAGGCGACCTGAGAGGTGAAGTGGAGCTCCTTGAGCTCGGTATTCCGAGTGGCCTCATACAACTTGTCACCGAGCGGGGTACCTTCGCGATGGGCCTCCTTGATAGCCCACTTACGAAGCTCAAACTCGTACTGAAGAAGGACATTCCAAGGCACCGACAGTGCCTGTTTCTCCGCATGAGAAGAGCTTGCGGGAGCAGTGGAAGCCACTTGCATGCTGTAACACTTGTCACCCAACAGGAACTCAAGGAAACGATCAAAGTGTGACAGCTGCAGCCCCTGCAAATATGCACGACCGCGACACTTGGCTGAGAGCATGACCCAAGTGGAGGCCTCGAGGCGAAGCTTCGCCCGCAGTTCCTCCGTATTCTGCGGAAGGCGACCCTTTGGCTTCTGTCGCATGACCCGAAGCCGGCCCTGATTGTCCAAGGAAGTCTGAAGTTGCAGCGAGTTGGACTCTTTTCGAGAAATAACTTCATCAAGATAGCTGGCAGTGGGCTCGCCATTCTCAATCTGTTCAAGCTTGTGTGCCAAGTACTCAGGCGCCGGCTCCTCGGACTCCGGCACGGTGTAGCCTCGAACAGCTTCCAGGGCGACCCGCATGGCCGCGCGATCCGAAGAGGCGAGTGGCTTCTGAACACCCAAAACCTTAGCCTCAGCACGAAGCTTAGCCTCCTCCTCACGAATCATCTTGGAAGCTTCCCACGCAGTGATGATGCATGCCATCCTAGCCCGATCCGCCGCGCTCTCAGGCCTGATAGCGAAATCGGCTGTAATCGCAGTACGAGCTGCACCACGATCATCAGCGAAAGCAGCAAAAGTGCGAATGCTCTTGTAATGTTGACCGATAGCAAACTGAAGAGCAAGTTCGACCCCGTGTTCCTCAAGAAGGAACACAAAGTCTGCATCCACATTAGCCTGCAAGTACGCCCGCTGCGCAGCTGGGTCCGCGGCCATGACGCTTCACTACCGCGGATCTAACCTCAAGTCACCTAAAAGACTGACAGAATGCACTGAAGCTGAAGACTGAAACCCCGAAGGGGGAGCTGAAAGAGAAGCAAGCTTCGCCGATCTGAGAGTTGCCACATCGTGACACACATGTTCTGATATCTGAAAAGGGAACCTTGAGCATACCGCCGGCATCCCACAGAATTTGCGCGAAGTTGCGCCAGAGCTGAAAGCACTCACGCATGGACTGATAGTGCACTGAAAGTTGCACGCAGAGCGCACTCCCATCTTTGTTCACACACATTTCCAACGAGTTGCATCACGTGTGAAAAGACGGGTCAGCCACCTCGAGCGGCTCTGCTGGCTCACCCAAGTCCGTGGAGGAAGACTCCCCCGAACTCGAAGATGAGCTCTCCTTATCACGATAGCATAATTTGCAGAAGCTGTCGGCCACTGAGGAGTCAACCTTCCACACCTCAGCGAAACGGTGACAGCTACCGGGAGTGACCCAGCAGCCATTCCGTATGTGCAGCCGCCTGTGCCCTGAGTGCCTGCTGATGCTCACCCAGAAAGGAGACTCCCCAGAATCTTGTGAAGAGTTTGAAATCAACGGGGCCGGGGCAGCGTCGTCCGACCTCTCGGTGATGTCATGAAGCAGCGGCCATCTCTGATTCAAAACCTTGCATCCATCCACGGTGCGCATCACGGAGTGAAGCTTAAGCCAAGGTTCAGGGTCCAAGCCTCTCTTCTGAAGCCAGGCCCTAAGCTCATCAAACAACTCCTCCTCATCGTAGCCAGGTTTGCCGCCCGAAAGTTTGTCACAAACCCGACGCTGCAAGTCATGCACGATCTGGCGACATGTGTGTATGTAATCCGCACTCTGGTGCAGCCCAACATGCCACCTGCCAAGGTAATCCCTCTGCTCCTTTGGAACACCAAGCACCGCTGCAATCGTTGGCAAAACATGTCTCATACTGTGACCTGTCCAGAAAAGATAGCACTCATCACCCAGCAGCTTCCCCTCAGCCCTGGATCTCCAAACACCTTCGCCAAGCTTCCTGAAAGGGACCAAAAGCTGGCCCCAAATAAGACGCATGTAATTGCTAATAACCTCCGGCTTGGCGAATTTGTAAGACGGCTCCTCAAAATCTTCAGAAGACTGGAAAACCAAATAAGTGCGATCAAGCTGTCCCAGGCCTTTCCACAAATCAAATCCAATGCCCAACCAATCACGTCCTGAAAGCCCGACACACCTGCCTATAAAGAAAGGAACTTCGGCCACCTTCTTATCAGGTCCTGTCGTCTTGGTCTTCACCAAAAAACCTTTAAGCCCCTCACGAAAAAGCCTAAGGCGAGAAACGTCAATTCCTTGCAGATCAGAGACACGCATACAAGCCCATACGCAAACCAAGCAAGCCCACATCAGGCACCGAGCATAATGAGGGTTCGAACCAGTCACCACAAAAATCTCCAAGGATAATAACATCGCCACTGAAAGGGGAGCTGCCTGCTTCCTGCTGGTTTTCCCCTCCTGCACTTCAGCTCCGGCGCTCTTTGAGGCAGCGACGACCAATCGATTCTTGCACAGCTGATTTGCCAAGGGAACCTGTCCAGCATCCTCAAGGACAGACAAAGCGCTCATAAGCTCCGAAATGCAGCTCTTCGTACCCACCTCCTGCTCCAAGAAGATGAGGTAATCTACAACATCAGAAGGACGCTTCGGGAAAGGGTAACCTTTCACTGATAGCATCCAATCACGAGCCTTGCGCCAAGTCCTCGCACGATTCCTGAGTGTCTTGGACCTCCGAGCTCCCAAGGCTCGAAGAGCGTAAGATACACGCTGCTCCTCATTTTCAACAGGGACCTCAACGATAGGAAGCTTTGCCTCCACCATGATCTGAACCAAAACAGTTCCCCAGAATTTCTTAGAAGATTTCTCTGCATCCGCCGGGGTCCCGGCGCCATTCGAAATCCATCTAGCATGCGCCCGACTGGTCTGCTTGCAAAGATCAAGACTATTACTCACGCACTGATCAAAGATATCACAAGGGGACACAGAATTTCCAGGGGTCGCCTCGATACGTGTGGCCTTCGCAGTAAGCCTGCTTTGCACCCGCTTGAACAGACCTGTGTAAGCAGTCAACCACTCCCAAATCTGAGATCCCAACCGCTTGTGATCCGAAGGGACCGAACTCGGAGTGATCTGCTCTGCCAACCGCACAGCATCTTCCACACTATCCACTGCACATGCCAGGTGCCAAGGAGTTTGAAAATGGATGCGAAGCACACTCACAGCACTGCAGCCCTTCTCTTCAAGAAGTCCCCACAGCCTATCTTCCATTGCGCGAAGAAGCCTGAAAGGCGCCCCCCAGACACTAAAAGGACTAAAAATCCCCTTCCGGTTGATCCAAATGTATCGGCGCGAGATATATCGTTGAACTGACAAGGGGCGAATAGCCCACAATTCAAATACCATAAAATCACTAACAACTGAAATGATGAATCAAAGATTTGGAAAGTACCTCCTTTGAGGAGGAGTGTTAAAAGGTAAAACTTCTTCAAAATCATCCTCACATAAATGTTTCGCAAAAGGGAGAACTGAAAAGAATCGCGTGAAAAGGAAACTGAAAACTGCAAGCAACTGACATGACTGACAAAACTGACATGACTGAGAGCAACTGCATGCAGGCCGTGGACCGAAGCACGATGGCTGAGGCGTACAGAACTGATAGTGGACTCAAGCCCCCATTGTTCCCCCCCTCCCCCCCGGGCCTCCTTGGAACAAACTGTTTGGTCCGCTTCGCTACCCAAACTAGGCGTGGTAGTGGCAGTGGCAGTGGCAGTGGTAGTGGTAGTGGTAGTGGTAGTGGTAGTGGTAGTGGTAGGGGTAGCGGTAGTGGTAGGGGTAGTGGTAGTGGTAGTGGTAGCGGTAGCGGTAGCGGTAGCGGTAGCGGTAGGGGTAGGGGTAGGGGTCGTGGTCGTGGTCGTGGTCGTGGTATTGGTAGTTATAGTGGTAGTGGTAGTGGTAGTGGTAGTGGTAGTGGTAGTGGTAGTGGTTGTGGTAGTGGTAGTGGTTGTGGTAGTGGTAGTCTGGTAGCGGTAGTGGTAGTGGTAGTGGTAGTGGTAGTGGTAGTGGTAGTGGTAGTGGTAGTGGTAGTGGTAGTGGTAGTGGTAGTGGTAGTAGTAGTGGTAGTAGTAGTAGTAGTAGTAGTAGTAGTAGTAGTAGTAGTAGTCGTAGTAGTAGTAGTAGTAGTAGTAGTAGTAGTAGTAGTAGCAGTAGTAGTAGCAGTAGTAGTTGCAGTAGTATCATCATCACACTCGCTGCGGACGGTGAAGTCGCAATGCGCTGATTGGAGCAGGAATCACCTGGCGCACAGTGGCGCGCGATCACGCTTGGATCGCCTCGGAGCTAACTAAGTGGTTGCCCCGAAGGGCCTATGCGGAAGTTGCAGCACTCCTCATTCGGTACACAAGAATGTAGCTGGAGGTGGATAAGGCTTCTGGGAGGACCGATTGTGCAGGACTATTGTCATCGGTGTAATGCCACAGGCCCGCTGCTCCGGAACGAGGTTTGAGTGCAGCACGGTAGTGCCCACTGACCATGGTCGGTCCAATATGCTGGACGATCGCCTGAAGCTGATAGGTTCTCCATATGATGCCTTCAGGGGATGAGGGAGTCCATTGTGGAAAAAGGACTTCCGGATCAGCATCCATGCGATGGTCACGTTTGGATGCAATGCCCTGTTCATTGCGAAAGCGGTTTAACTGTACAGCCACTGCTTCAGTACCTGCGATCAGGGCGCGAATGCCATCGATTGATGCAGGACTGGGCGGTGGTGGCAACTGAGTCTGAGGCATCTTGCATTCCTAAAAGTATGAGTGGGCAAACCCCGCCTTCATCGAGAAGCGTGTGGCTGTCGTCAAAGGACTGCCAGAAGCCCTGAAAGCAGGGCGCATTGAGGACTTGGTGTAAGTGGAGAAGGAAGTCCGCGGCATCATGTTGCCTGGCTGGGTGGGACCAGCGTCGCATTGCCTGTCTCCACGGTAGGAGGGACCAGAGTGTCACTTGCGGTTGTTTGCGCGCCTGGACAAGGAAGCTCCTCAACGGTTCCCGGTCCAGTACCTGAAAGGAGGAGGGGGTTTGGGACACAATCCAAAGATAAGTGATGAGGCAGGCGTGGGAGTAACAGTAGTTGGAAGGATTGCGGAGTTGCAGTGTCGGGAGCAGTGCTGAGGTCTCGGCGGCTGTCTCGGCATAGGGATGTGCATAGACTGAAGGAGAGTCTGCAGCTGTTGGGCCAAGGCTGATCTCTGGAGGCGATCTGGACGGAGGGTGCATCCAATCATCAGAAGAGAGGAGTTGTGCGAAAGGAGCTGGAGCAACTCCCAGAAGCGAGCCGTATGCTCGCCCCTCCAACCAACTTCCAATAGCCAGGTCACCGTGCTGCCTTCCATTTTCTCCTCCAGTTGGCGGGTGGCATGGAACCTGTTGAGCAGTTGCGGTTGTACACTCAGCGTCGCCAGCTCCTTTGCAATCTCCACCACTTTCTGTGCCGTGAGCGGTTCTCGATCGGGAATGGGCTGCATCACGCCCTCCTTGTTGTTCCACTTGCGATAGCCAAACCCCGTGTTCGGGTTGTATAGCTCCATTTGGATCGCCTGTTCTCGGGCATCCTCCTGATCGATTACCTTCTGGGCACGCTGGGACAGCTCGAGCATCAGTTTCTGCCATAGAATGATGCGCATCGGATGGGTGATGGAGTCCGGGTCGTTCCACCGCAATTCGTGCCATCCTTGGGCTGTGGCGAACAGCTTGGGGAGGACCGTGCCCGGGGGTTGAGTCGTGAGGAAGAGGATCCATGTGGTGGATTGCTGTAGGACTGAGAGAGCGCCCTCGTGTCTCATGAGGAGTCTGGCCATGGTGTGGCACATGAGAGTGAGGTCGGGGCCGGAAGAAGGCCCGTAGCTCTGCCGTTGGCGCTGCCATGGGGGTTGGGGGTGGTACCCGGAGGGGTGACCTCCCTGACGTCTTGGCGGACCGCCTTGAGGTGGAAGGCGGTTGGCAGGGTTCTGTTGGCCCTGGGCTCCTCGGCCGGATGAGCCCTTTCCCTTGCCTGGTTGGGTGGCTCCTTTGCTGTTGTCCCTCTCCCATTTGGAAGGTCTGTCGGGGACTTCCGACTGTGGGGGATTCGAGGAATCCGGCATGCCTCCCTGTGGCGGGGGCTCGCTCATCAATGTCGTCGGGGCCATCAGGGACTGGGGCTGCGTGGGTATCAGCCGAACCTGCGCTTCGATGCTCTTGAGCTCCTGAGTGGCCTCTTCCAGGTCTTCCGGGCTCACTTGATGCGCATTGAACATCGAGGGGAGAGTCATCGCGGACCTGAGACAGGTGAGTCGTATGATGTAGCGCATGCGTGGCCTGCAGCAAATGAACCAGAAACAGGACTGCACACTCAGTGGCATGCTTGATGGGCGCTCCTGTTAGTGAAAGGCTGCAGTAGCGACAGGTGCTACCAAGGGCCAAAAGCCTGCGGTGAGATTGCATGCGCCGGACTGCCTCTTCACAGCATGTGGTCAATGGGGAGTGCTTGGCTTTAATATGAGCTCGAAGGCCACGCGCTTGGGTCAGCCACTGGTGACAGTACGGGCAGTGGTGGACTGCCTGAGGGAGCTCCTTTTTCAGCCAGGAGGCGAGCTTCTCCCAACTTTCTACAAGGTAGGGCTGGCAGTCAGGCCTGTGGTACAGCGGTGTCGGGTTGAGATTGTGTTTTGGGGGTAGGGCGTTGAAGCCGTCTGGTACCAAAGTTCTGCAAGATTTGGTGGAGATGTGTATTCGTAAGTTATGCCACGAATCACACTGTCGGAGACAGTGCCGGCACTGTGGAAGACCTTCTCGGCCATGCTGCCAAACAAACAGAGCATGTTCATCTGCCGTGAATTCAGGTAACGTGGCCGGGGCCGCAGCAGCATCTGGGTCCATGATGACGGCTGGAGTAGAGGAGGATCGATCTGGGTCCGGAGCCTGAGCAGGAGTTGGGCGCGAGCCCGAGGAGGCGGGTGCCTGTCGTACTTGGGTGTGGTGGGACTTCCGCATGTGGAGACGGACGGCCTGAAGTGTGCTGTAGCCTACTCCGCAGATTGGGCAGCTGAGTGGCCGATGGCTGAGGACGCTGCTGATTGGCTTGAGGTGGGCGCGAGTAGAGCCTACCCGAGAAGGGGTCATAGAGTCAGGAGGGTCAGATGCGGAGACAACAGGCGCCGTCGAGTAGTCCTGCAGCAGGTCGAACCAGATTTCCTGCGCCGCAGTTGGGAAATCCGGGGCTTGTTGGAGATGTCGTTGAATCCGCTGATCAAGGGTGTCGCCTGGCAGATCGAGCTGGCTTCTGAGTAGTAGGTCGTGGGAGGTAACTTTGGTGATGTGTCCCGGTAATTTATGGATGAGGCGGAGCTGGGCGTGGACGAACTGAGAAAGGAGGGTGCGGGAGTGGTGGGTGATGCCTGTGGCCTCCAGGGAGTAAAGGACAACCGGGTAAACACATGTCTTCCAAACGCGGATTTTGCTGTCTAGGGTCAGTGCTCGACAGCGGAGGACCTTGGCCAATCGCCAGTAGGCATGCCAGCCAAGGTGTAGTCGGTGCTGCAGGTTGAGAGCTTCATGGTTCTGGTAGGCAACTCTGGCTCCCAGGTAGGTATGGGCGTCAACGATCTTGATGAGCATAGTGTTTTGACCTACACGGAGCTTTATTGCGGGCTCGCCTGTTTCCAGCTTGGTGAGTCTGGGGCGGAGAGTGCTTCTGGCCGCAGTACCTTGGAGATTGATCAGGAAGACAGTTTTCGTGGGCGACACTCGGAGGCCTGCTTCGTGGAGGAGCTGAATCAGTATGCCTGCCGCGCGCAGGCTGGAGCGGAATTGTGTCTTTGTGCCCTGCCAGCTCAAAGGTGAGCTTGGCCTGGTCGTGGATGTGGAGTGCAAGCGCTACCTCCTCTGACGTCAGGCCGGCTGCCTGCATTGAAGTCACAAGCTGATCTCTTGGCAGCGAATCAAAGGCTTTATCTACGTCCAGGCTTAGCGAGAGACCCCCGGCGATTTGGCAGGGGGTTACGCCTGAGTGGCGCTGGTGTCTTTTGGGAACAGCAGCGGCAGCCAGGGTTCTGGCTTCATGCAGGTGGCTGCATACACGGCTAATCACGTCCGTGGTGCTGCGATTGCTGACGTATGCGAATTGTGGCGCTTGGCGGATGTACGCTTCGGCTCTGTCTCGAATACGGTCAGCCAGCATCATTGCTAATATCTTACTGCCAGGTGGGAGAAGGCAGATGGGGCGCAGCTGTTTCGGGAGGCGAGCCATGGTCACCTTAGGAATAAGGCATACATGTACACGGTGCCAGTCCTCCGGTAGACAGTAATTCGGTGGCTTGAGGCAATACTTCAGTCCCTCCGCTATGTCCGGCCCAATAGCCGTGGAGGCGGCTTGCCACAATCGGGCAGGCATGTAGTCTGGTGGAAGGGCTTTCCGGGCTGGGAGACGGGCGAGGGCACTGCTCACCTCTGCTGCGGTAAATTGGAGGTCTACAGCGGGCTGTGGTGGTGTAGGTCGACTTGTAGCAGTCTGGTAGAGGCCTTCGAAGTGTTGGCGGATGGCCTTAAGTTCCTCTTGCGGGGACATCAGCATTCCATCCGCATCTCGCAGCTGGATACGGGAGTGTCGGGTCTTTGGAGCCAGAAGCCTGGTGGCTTTGTAGAGGGCTCCCGGAGCAGTGCTGCGTTCCGCCTCACTGAGGATGTTGTCGAGGCGCTCTTGTTTGCGAAGACGACCTCTCTTGTGGAGAATGTTTTGTGTCGTTCGAATTTGCTGCGTGAGGTGAAGGGCTTGGGCTTTTTGTGCGAAGGTATTCGTAGGCTGCGCTTGTTTGAGTCGTTTTAAGCGCCAGAGCTCTCTGACAGTGATAGCGGTGTCTGGTTCATCTGTGCCCGGCTTTGTAGGAGTAGTCCTGTGGTGGCCTGCCGAGGCTGTGAGACTGTCCCAAGTCTTTTGGAGAAGGAGATTGATGTGTCTGCAGGGGTCGTCCCCGGGGGGTGTGGGCTGAAACTGCAGCTGGACGGCTACAGAGTGTGCAAGTTTCGGGCCGAGTGAGGGGTCCGCGGCTAAAGCGGCCTGTGTGGATGCAGCATTCCAGCGTTTGCATGGAGAAGGCCTGGCTTTGGGGAGTAGGCGGTGACTTGGCCAAGGCATAGTGGTGTCTAGGGGGCGGTGGCGGTTGCCTTGTTGTGGAACGAACGGAGCTCTCCTCAGGGCTCCGGCTCGGCGCGTGCTTCGGTCTGATTGAGCTTCCCTACACAGTATGAAGTCAATGCGGGTACGGGTTGCGGTAGGCCCTGTTCCGGCAATGTAGGTGGCAGCGAAGGTAGTGACAGCGAGGAGCTGATTGTCCCTGAGGAGGCTTTGAAGTCTACCGTAGTCCTTCTGCGGTGGGACTGTTTTATCTATCAGGTCTGCCGTTCGCGCCAGTCGGGGTGCATCCAGTGGTGGCACACACTGTGTATTAAAGTCCCCGAGCACTAGAAGCTGATGGCGTTGGGCAATCCGTCCAATAAGATTGGAGAGTTTGCTCCAGACTTTTTCGCGGGACTCAAGGAGCTTGTCCTGAGTAGGGGTCGTGGGGGAGTTGGTGGACCAGCAGTGCTGGTAGAGGCTGATGATGGAGATGGGTGGTTCAGTGGCTAATTTAGTGTACAGCAGTCTGCCAGGGATTACATGATCAATGCGCACCTGGTGGGTGTCGGCCAGGTCCTGGTGGACCATGTGAAGAATTCCTGCACTGCGGGTTTTAGTGTCCAGGGAGCTGTGCAAGTGCCAGTATCCCTGGGCCTGCCACTCGCTGGTAAAGGTCCAGTGGGTCTCCTGGATGGATAGTATGTGGATCGGTCTGCCTTGAAGGGCTTCCATATGCATCCAGACATATACTTCGTCTAGTTTGGCGGTGCTGAGGCCGCCAGCGTTCCAGGAGATGGCTCGGTACCTTTTCGGGGAGGTAGCAGGCTCTGGCCGTGTTGGCATCTGGGCTTGAGCATGTGGGTCAGGTGGTCTGACAGTGTCTGAGTGGTAGACCTGGCCTTTGTATCGGGCGGTTCCCGTGGTGGCAAGGCGCTTCAGGAACCTCGCATAGGAGCGTTTCTTGACCGGAGAGGATGGTGCTGCAAGTGGCGATGCAGCATCGCCTGAGATAGGTGGCGCGCGAGGCTTTGCCGCACTGTGCGGCCTTCGAAGTGCAATTGTAGCGACTTCAGGGGAGTTCGCGACTCTCTCCCCAACCCTCGCACCTGCCGAACTCAGAAGCTGAGATCCTAGGATGATGGCTTGAGGTAGGCTGGGGTGCGTCCTTTTGTTCGCATCTGAGTTCGGTCCCCGGATTTGGGACCGGGGTGGCTCGTCTTATTGGGAGCTGAGGGTGTGTGTGTGTGTGTGTGTGTGCGTCGTTTCGTCTGTTCTGCATTGAGTGGATCGTCCTTTAGGGTAATGGGGGGCTGCTTGAGCACGGGCTGCGGCTGGGGAAGCAGGCGGAGCTGTAGGACACAATGACTGGCGGAAGGCACGTGCATCAATGTCTTTCCGTTCGTGTAGAGGCTAATCCAGGCTGTATAGGTCCAGATCCGGATGCGGGGGTGCCTGGGGTTTCGAAGGATTTGTGAGAGATGCCTGGTCGGTCTCCGGGAGAGGGTGGGCCACCCCGTCGGTACGTTCCGGTGCGAACTGGTGATAGTGCAGCCTGCACAGGGTGCAGGCCGGTGACGGCACAAATTCTGCCGGGTCCCCCGCCGCTGATCTGCCATCTGACAGGGCATCGCGCAGTTGAGCTCTCCACGCGCTGTGGCATAGGGAGATCTGAGGCCAATTTGCGAATGTCGGGGCTGTGTCCGATACCAGCCTGTAGCCTTCGCAGATATGGAAGGCTTCAGGTTGTGCTCGGTGGCTGTGGGGCCATCCCTCCACCCAATGGTCATGGCATACTGGGATGGAGATGGACGGGTCGTATCTAAGAGAGGTGGCCCTTGCACGGCGGTGTCCCGCAAGACGTCTTGCTTCACGTCGAGCCGACCTGTGCCAATCAAGCCGGGGCTACTGGGGATAGTTTGAACTCTTGAGGCCGTGGCTGCCAGTGAGATCTGGCTGTCCGCTATACAGGCAGCGTTGCATTGGGAGATCATCTGGCGACGGGACGGCAATCTATGGAGAAATGGCAGGGGGGACTAGAGCAAGGCAGGAGGCGGCATCGGGGATATGTGCTGGCTCTTGGCGGGATTTTCTCCTCAAGCTGAAGATGATCCGCGCGACCTAGCTCTGCGGATGCCTGACTGTAGCTCTGGCAGAGCAGACTATTCAAGGCATTCTGACTCAGTGAGCGTCCATACCGACTCGCAGGAGGGCGACTCCTCTGGTTCGACCTCGACCTCAACCCAGGGTCCTGCATACTGCTGGAGGTCATCGGCTGGTTCATACTCGACATGTGGTAGTCGGATTCTTGTCTTGCGGTCTCTGGAGGCAGGCACCAGCTGATTGTTCTCCTTCTTGTATGATCTGGCAGCAGAGCCCGTGTCATCCACCGGGATCGGAGTCTCTGTGGTCGGAGTCCGGGGCATCTTCTTGGGTGTTGGCTTAAGCCGAGGCATCCTCTTTGTTGTCGGCTTAAGCCGAGGCATCCTCTTAGTTGCTGGCTTGAGCTGAGGGCCCCGGGTCTTCGAAGAGGAGGAGGGCTCCGATCGGAGGCTCTTGTCGAGGGCTTCAGGAGCAGCCTGGGCTTCGTCATCTGCAGCTTGGTCCGGGTCTTCCTGCAGGGAGGTCTCGGTGCCTTCCTTTGTTGGCTTCTCGTCCCTGTGCACGGCCCTGAGAGAGCGGGCAATGACCAGCGAGAAGACCGTGACCGGAGGTGGCGCCCTTTGCCATCGCGCTCGTTGGCGTTCCCGCTTGCTGGTCTGCTTGTTGATACTACGTTGGCGACGAAGTCCACGTGGTTCACTCTGGCGAGCCCTGTGTGACCGCAGCAGCCATTTGGGATTGATCGGGATGACCGGGGCCATGCTGTGCAGTGCCGGTCGCCAGGGGCACAGATGCCGGGCCTGCAACTCCTATATTGCCTTGTGTCAGCAGTGTCGGTGTGAGGAAAGTACTTCGGAGTAGTGTCGGTACACTTCGCCGGGGGAGAAAAATTGGGCTGACACCATATCTTCCGTGTTTTCATGCATGTATATTGCAATGTGTACTGCTGTGAGCACGTAAGCCAGCGTGGGTGAGATGCGATTCGCACAGACGCTGGTGCTTGCAGTATCTGGCTATGCACAGAGCAGGCTGGGGGCCGAGGCCGCTGCATGTCCGGCGTCAGGTTGTGATCGGCTGACCCTGATGGTGAGGAGTTCTATCGGGAGTACCTGCGCGCCAGGCTCTGGGCCGTTGCTGATGTGCGACACTGGTCCCTCCAGTAGAGGAGCAGGGGTAGTGACCCCAGACATGACTGTCGCACCGGGCATGGCTTGGAGCGTTGGCCTGCGGTGCCAGTGCCGTAGCCAGGGAAGACTGCCGAGCCATCACACCAGTAAGGTTCCGGCTGAGTGATGTGTCACTGGCGGCACAGGCCTGGGAGCAGAAGGGGTGACCGAGCCACAGAAGTATCTTGGGCGGCTGCACTCGCGGCTGGCTCTTCACAAGACGTCTGCATGCAGAAGTGCTGCTATTTTGCATCGTCGGATGGCTGCCAGCGTCCGAGTGCACTACCGGAAGAAGGGCAGATCCTGTTGTCTTGCCAAGCTGCCAGTGACTATGGAGCACCAGGTCGAATGTGAATCGTGATGGTGATGCCTGCTGTTCCGGCCAGCCATCCTGCTGCTCGCACAGCACAGGTCTAGGTCTCGGTACAGGTGGCGCTCCGCCTGGGTGACTTCCCGCTGGTCGGCCGTGAGTCCCAGCTGGGGTCGGGGGAGGCGGTCCGTGTACTGCCCCATGTGACCCAGCTCCGGGTGGTCTCGAGGTTGTAGTCGAGGAGGATAGCATGGTGTCTCCGCTCGATAGGGCAGTCGTCGTAGGGAGCATAGTCGGTGCTGCTGGCAATGGCATCGAGGGCGGCGGCAGGGAAGGAGAGGTAGTCGCCACAGCGGCCGCAGGTGATGCGGTGAAGGTCGTTGGCACCGTTGCAGCTGGTCGTGGTGGAGGGTTGACCGGAGTTGGAGGCGGGGGTCCGCGTGGAGCTGAACCTGTTGCTGGTGCACTTGGTTCATCCTCTGGGCTGCTGAGCGCCAGCCTCGCCCGGAGCTCCCTGTCCCCAGTGGTCGAGGTTTCTTCACTGGAGCTCTCCGGCGCCTCTGCCTCTGGTGCAGCCTCCTCGTCCTCGAGCCCGGTTGGCCAAGGCAGCGGATCCCGCCGCAGCACCCCTTCTCGGGGGGATCGCTGACAGTCTTGGGCCACCACTACGGTCTGTGATCCATGTTTTGCACAACACACCATGTGGGTGCAGGACTCGGCAGAGCTCAGGCAGAGGCTGGTGGATCCAGGGGTAGCAGCCGCAGGCTGTGGCCGACGGATGCCCTGCAAAGCGGTAGGGCCCAGGAGGCTGTGCTGGTGGAGGGGATCGCGGCAGGTGGTGCCGACACTCCAGTCTGTCTTTGGATGGTTTTCTGCGGATCGTCGTATGCAGTATCCTAGCAGGAAAATCTCCAGGCAGCCGAGGGTGAGACCGGCAGCTGCTTTCTCTCCTTGAGGCAGGCGTGACACAGGGGACATGTCGATCTTGCTGAACAAGAGTAGAGCTGGGGCACCGACAGTCTTGTGCAGGGCTGGTAGTAGATTGCGAAGAGTAGGAGCGCGGGCTTTGGGGTCTCGTGGGAGGCTGGAGGAGTCGGGTGATGAGTTCACCCGCCTGCAGGGGGCTGCTCGTGGTGCCGGGGGCAGGTGATGCCCGGGGCTCGCGGAAGCAATCGAGGGTCTCTGTCGCCGGTTCTGAGTCCGTGTAGTAGGAGTAGCTGTCGTCCTCCGGTGGCTTACCTTGGTCAGCTCTCCATTGCTTGTGTAGGGTCCGCGGCATAGGTGGAGGTCCTTGGACTTTGGGTCGCGGTCTTGGTCTTGCGGGTGTCCTGTCAGGTCGGCGGGGTGGTGGTCTTGTTCCCAGGGGGGTTATCCGATTTCCTTGGAGTGCTGCTAGGCGTTGGAGTCCTCCGCGGCTTCTTAGGTGGTGACGGTGTACCTCGAGACCGCGCTTGTCTGGAAAGTGGCCTGGGCGATGCACCTCGGGAGTTGACTCTGCAGGGCTCTGCGCTGCGTGATCGCCGCGGGCTTGAGGCAGCCCTTTTCCTGTGATCGGGTAGTGCAGAAGGAGATCTTGGTCTGGAGCGGCTGATGGACCTGAGTCGGATGATCCCGAAAGACCGAGTGTTTCGCGTCTCGTCCAGTTGCTCACGGATGAGCTCCTCATGTATGCGCTGCATCCAGCCTGCCGAGCGGTGGTAGAATGCCTCTGCATAGATTGTACGGGGCGGAGGCACGGCTTCTCTTGGATGTCGGACTGCACTGATGTCCTTGGTGTATAGGCGGTTGAGCCTGCCGGGGCGAGACTGGTCTCGTCTTCGCTTGCCATCTGAGCGCGGCATTGTCGATGAGGCCCTAGGTGCACTGGCAGGGCGGGACCTGGTGTGGCTGGGTTGATCCAGAGCAGAGGAGAGGTACAAACCTTGAGCAGAGATAAAGGCAGTTGTCGCCTTGGCAGTAGAGTCGGCGTGGGCTGTGTAAGTGGGTGGTCTGGAGGAGCCTGCAGGGGCGAGTCGGAGCTTGCGATGTAACTGAGGACTGTCGTGGTGAACGGCGTCCGTGAGTACTTATGATGACTTTGAGGCGCCGACTCGGCAAGCAGTGTCCCTGGCAGCAGGTCGGGCAGCATCGGCGGCACATGTGTATGCCCCGAGGGACAGACCACCGCAGGCGAGGACTCCTCTAGTCTGGGTGCACGGGCAGAGGTGAGGAGGCTCCAACACGTTAAACTGTAAAACCCTGAGCGGTCACGCTTTTACTCTTGAACCAAAGGCGCTGCATCGGTCACATAGTATACAGCTATACAATACTATACCGTAGCCTGGGCTCACCAAAGGTGTGGGGCGTTCCTATGTACAGAATTCAACACCCTGCCTCGAAGTCCTTGTGCTGTACTTCGATCGGTCATTGGTCGGGCATACCTCCGCCCGTGACTGCATCGGCTTAGCCATTGCAAGTCCTTGGGTTAAACACTCCGTGCAACCCACCTTTTGACCGTCCCCCAATTAAGGAGGTGTGTCAGACCGTCCTTGTCTTGACTCGTACAGTAACAAGTACTTCGTCCTAGTGAAACATTCCACACAAAATTCCTGCGTTAGCGCTCTTCCTTCTTTTGCGCTTTCGCTGCTGTGTGTTCCGAGGTGAAACTTTTTCAGTCTTGCCTACACTCACTTCTCTGCCTCATACTCGTACACGATGTAGGTCTTACTGACTTCCGAACAACGTTCTCTGTTCCGTGCTGTCCGGTGTACCTGGATCTACATCCATTGGCTTCGAACTCCCAAACAGATCCATTGGGATTTCCGATCCTTGTGCGCGTTCTTCTGACGCGTCATACATCTCATTGCATTGTTCGCAATACTTCTCATACGATTCCTGTGCTTCTGGGGATAGCATCTTGTTCCCCATCTCTTCCACGGTAATCATCCTTCCGCGGTACTCGATCATCTCCGACTCTTTCTTCTTTTCCGGTTCTTCCTGGGTTTCCATTCCACGAACGAAGTTCTCATCTCTGATCTCCACATCCTGCTTGTTTCTTCCAGATGTGACTCTTCCACCACGTCGGTAGTCTTCCTCACTTATGATGGGCATACGCACACTCTCTGTGTGTACGATTGATGGTGTTCCCATCGCTGCTCTTCCACGTCTCTTCAAAGATCCTTTTCCATTGCCACTCTTTTGTCCGGTATTCCATGCATGCTTCACTTCATCCGTTACACGGGTCTCTTCTTTTTCCGTGGCATCACCCGTTCCTTCCGTTACTGCTCTGTCATAACTTTTCCTCCATTGTTCCATCGCATATGTCTTGATGCATTCCGTGCAAGAACATTTCTGGTGGTTTACCTTCTCCCTTGTACACTTTCGTACTCCGCACCAGTAGCACTTCTTTGTGCATCCGCCATTTGACTCTACTTCAAAGTCAAGCTCCATTACTTCCCAGTCGCTTTCGTCTGGGGTCGGCGGCTCTGTGCGCTCTCGGCGTCTTCTCGAGCTTCCTTCTGGTTTCGTCTCTGGGAAACAAATCCAACATGCCCTAAAGCCATCTTGCTCGGCTTCTTGTACGTCCTTCCAGACCCACCGGCCTGGCTTCTTGTGTGACCCTTGGGCATGCCAGCAAGTAGCACGGTGATATACACGTGCACGGCTTCCCGTACTGATCTTCACACGTCCAATACCTCGCAGGTTTTCCAAAATTCTTCCAAGCTTTGTCCATACCGTGATAACATACGGCACTGCGAGCAAAAATACGCATACCATCATTCCAACTTCAAACTTCGTGAAGTTTCCGTCCATGGCGCTCATACCTTTTTCCAAGGTTCCACAGGTCTCTACTTGGGCGTCAGATACTTCCTCCTTGAGCAATACTGCGGTAATCGGCTTCATCAAATGAAATACCTGTATGGCTCTAATGAGACTCTTGATTTGTCCACTTCCGACATACTCCTTCAGTTTCTTCTCTTGTTCATGTTTTTCATACTCTTTCTCTCCAGTATACTCCAAGTTTCCTTCTTCATCATACTCTACTTGAGACAAGTGATACAGTAGAAATGACCTTCGGGCATATGACAACTTCTTGGTGTTCAGATCCGCTACATTGAGCGCGGTTCGCACTGTACCAAGTTTTACAAGATTGTCTCGCACCCAATCTTGCAGTTGACACAGCCTAACGTCCACATGCTTCAGACGTCCAACTCCTCGTCGTTGACTCCACTGTCGTGCAGATGATGAATCGCACCGTATCTCCACGCGTACAGGCGCGTTTACTAGGAACTCAAATAGCCTTCCGACTAGGATTGCTTCTCCACAAGTTCCACTTAGTGCATACAACTCTGCTTCACAGCTTGATGATGATGTGGCCTTCTGAGTCCTAGAAAATGATAACACTTGCACTCCGTTCAGTACAATGATTCCTGATGAGGTACTCTTCCTTCGGGCTCTGTCCGGGGTCTTCAGGCTTGCCCAATCACTGTCCGAATACGCTTCCACCACATGTCCTGCATCCTTGGCAATTTCTTCGTCTTCTTGGCCATTCAACTTCGTGATCAACCGGCTTCCGATTTCGGTATACGGTAAAAGAGTAGCCCTTGTGGCTGTTCCACTCAAATACAGAATCAAGTGCTTCAGACACTTTAGTGCCTGCAACGTCGGCTTCGACATACTTGATGCCAAACACTTTGAGGCATACTGAATGTCAATCCTGTCCTGTGCAAGGTACAAAATTGATCCAAGTCCAGATCTAAACCGTTTTGTCTCTTCAGCACTCAACTCCTTGGTCCGGTCTTCCTTCACCAGATCCACATGCTCTGGTGTGGCCTTACTCTTTAACTTTCCAAGGTCATACAACTCAATGAGCTTCCGAACATACTTCTCATTCGGTTGGACAACAATTCCTTCTCGGGTGAAGACATACTTCCTTTTGAGATATCGCATCTCTTCTCCACTTCCGACTCCATTCGCTGGGTATGGTCCTTCTTTCTCCACCTTGAATACCTTCTCCAATTCTTCTACCAACCAAATGGTTTCCTCCTTTTCTCCTGCTAGTAGCTCGTCATCTACATGGATAGAGATACACAGCTTCCTTGTGGTGTGTCTAGCTAATGCGGGTACATGTACTGAGAACACGAATCCCAGTTTCTCAAGTATACTCCGCAAATGTTCATACCACCTTGTTGCGGCGTTTCTTTGACCAGGTAAGCATCTCTTGAGCCTCCACACTATTCCTTCTTTCAGGTTCGCGGCTCGCTTCATCCAATCACTAATTGTGATTAGCACCTCTTCTTGCTGCGGGACCTGAAGGTACGCGTCCTTTATATCAAGTACGACTACGACCCAGTTGTACACCAGGTGTAACAACAAGACTAGGCGCGACGCGGCATTGCTTGCCGTTGGGCTGAATGTCTCAGCTGTGCTGCTCGCACCTGCCCTGTACTCCCTGGCCACTATACGGCACCTCCTTTTCCAGCGTCCGTCACGATGCCTCCAGTCGTAAACTTCGCGCAAATCCATACGTTTTTCATCACCTGTTGCGTTCGCCTCCATGAATTCCTCGATTACTCCTAGCTTACTGAGGCGATTCAATTCTTCCACGGCTGCTTCCTGATCCAAGGTATCCAGTTCCTCTGGACTTAGCTAGGGTGGTGTTTCTCCTTGGTCGTTCCTTGGAACTTCTTCCATCTCTTCTTCCATGAGATCTTCATACTCAACGTCTTCTCCTTCTACTGCTGTGAGATCCTCATGTTCATCCCAGTGAAAGGGATCATCTTCCTGAGATACCCTGCCTGCGAACAAAGGCGGGTAGATTCCTCTTGAGGGCGATGATGGTGATGATGGCATTTCTCGTGACTTTTTCGGCGATCCTTCTACTTCCTGTCCTCCTTCTACAGCTCTCTTCCTGAGGTCTTCTAACAAAGTATCATCACTGACACGTCCTTCTGGTTCTCCAGGTGGTGCGTCCTGCATTGAGCTTGAACTCCGGGAATGAGAACTAGATCCCGTGCTGGTCATACCTCCGTTTGAGGCCCTGCCTCCACTTGAGGCCCTGCCTCCGCTTGAGGCTTCGCTTGTGTCCAACAGATCCAACAGTTCCTCGACCTGTTCCTCTTGGGACTGTCCTCGATCTTCCGCACGAACTACGGGTTCCTGTGCTGTTCCTTCTTCCTCTGCGCTACTTGCCAATGCTGGGGCTGGTAACGGCTGTCTGGTATACGTTCCTTTTGGCTTCTTGGGGTTCCATGGAGTTACACTCAGCTTCAGTACTGGTTCCTTTCTCCATCCAGTGGCGATTCGCCTTACAGATCCTGTTGCCAAGATTCCGTCTTCAACTCCTACCAAGTGAATATCCTGAGAGTTCTTACCAAGGTAGATTCCTCCAATCCAATTTGCTGTTCCTTTCTTCTCTGGTTTCTTCAGCGCATACACATACTCTCCGAATGGGGCAATCTTCCCAAGGTAAGGTCTACCAACGACACTTTCGTAAGGGGTTGACCCTATCGCGGCGTGTCTGTCGTACCTGTTCAGCAACCATGACGCATGGCACAATCCCCAGGCCCACACTGCATGGCCTTCGGGAATCTCTATACCAAGCTTTCTTTCGGCTGCTCGTACCAAGCAAACTGTTTGGTTCCTCACCGTCTGGATAAACCTTTCCACTCTTGCCGTTCTTCCTTTCTGATACGGCTTGCTGTTTTGATCGTGTGTTTTGCGGTTCATCTTTCTTCGAGTTTCCACGATTGCAGCTATCAGTGATAACATTGCCTCTTCCGAATCTCCAACAAATCCGACTTCCTCCAAGTGTCCAAGACTGTGTACCCATTTCAACACTTTCTCCACGGTCTTTCTCTCCGTCTGCTTTCCAGATACAGGGATCACAACTGACATCCTTGTCCATGAACAGATTCCAACTAATGCTGGTGTGTCCTTTCCTTGTAGGAACATAAAGTCCAACTGAATTATTGGATAAGGCACTCCCACTGAGTCCTTTCCTGCTTCGGGATTCTTCTTTTCGTGATCCTGCTTACTCTTGGCTTCTACGCATGACTCACACCAATGAGCAAAAGGTAGGTGTGTTGCTTCATGAGCAAGTCCTTCTTCTTCCGAGGGTTTGTACGGTTCTGCTTCCACTCGTACTTTCTCTTTCTCTTCGCTCTTTTTATTCTCTGCGTCTTGTTTATAAATGAGATATATGAAAAATCAATCACAAATATATTTGCGAATTGATAATCAAATGCGGCAGGCAACACTCGGACACAGTCTTCATTTTAACTCGCAGTGGGAGCTGACAGATCGGTACCTTGCGAGGCCCAACGGCAGGGTTAGGCCATAAAGAACAAGGAGTGAAACTGGCAAAAGGAAAAAGGCGAAAAGCCAAAGGGTGAGGAGGGTGGGCGAAAAGCGAACTGAAGCCGAAAAGGCGACTGGAAAAAAGAGCTTGGGAAAAGTTCGGCATGAAAAAGGATGGAAAACAACCAAGGTTGGAAAAACCAAGTTGTTGAAAACAAGACTTGAGAATAAAAATCCGTCCTCCTTCGGAGGAAGTTCTTCTTATTCTCTGCGTCTTGTTTATAAATGAGATATATGAAAAATCAATCACAAATATATTTGCGAATTGATAATCAAATGCGGCAGGCAACACTCGGACACAGTCTTCATTTTAACTCGCAGTGGGAGCTGACAGATCGGTACCTTGCGAGGCCCCCCCCTTGAAGAGAACCTGAAATTTTCTCTGTGATCTTTCGAACGCCTGCAGATATATGCACTTCACCATGTGAGCACAAGATACATACCTGGCCATACATACTGTACACAAAAGGAAAACATTTGGTGCGCAAAAGGAAATGTATGCACGCGCACATCGGTACCAAGTTTTGCACCCCGCCAAAGTTTCGGCGAAATGTGCAATGCAGTCGACACTTTACCAAAACTCACATGTGACATGAACTGCATCAGAACAAAGCTTCACTGGCCAGGCACTCGCTCACACAGTTCAGCGCATCTGCAGGTTTCCACACAACGTCCATGAGTACACGATGCACATTGACATCGGCGTTGTGAAACTACTCTGCCTGTCTAACCTCGTACCTTTGGCACCTGGTTCAAACTGCGTGTGGATCTCTCACTATCCACTGTGGAGATTGGGATCTTGTTTCAGATCCTTGCAATCATAACGACTTGCAGAATTCGGATTTTCACTATTGGGTCCGGATCACAGTATTGGCGCCAAAATGGCGCAGGTAGTGCAGCATGCAGCTGCACGGCACACTCAAGTTCAAGGAAATGCCAATTGGCACACAAGTCAAGTCATCATGAGCATCGCACAAGTGTGCATTCCAAGAATTCAAGAGTCTGCATGATCACACCTTGTCACATACACATGCACCTGATCTGCACACATCAGCCGATCTCGTAGATCCTTGGCGGATCTCTCTCGCGTCGCATCTGGGCCTGCGCACGGTGGCGGCAGTAGAAGCACACAGGGAAATTGCGGTACGGCCATTGCATTTCTCGTTCACGTTCGGTGATGCGGATCACCCTTGACGCATTCATCAGCCCTTGGCACGTCCTGAAGATATGCACACGGCGGCCTGCAATCGGTGCAACAAACCATGACATGTGCGGGTCCACATGCACTAAGTCTTGCACTGCTAGCTCGGCCTGCCCCTGAGGCGCATCATGAGCATTAGCTTCAAGATCATCATCAAGGTCTCCGATCACAGCTGCTGGCACATTCTGCACATCCGTGAAGTCTCCATCTAGCGGCTCGGGCTCATAAGACCTTGGTCCAGCTGGGCCCGGCTGCCCTCGCATGAATCCCTGATCATCTGTGCTACTCGCTGCCTCGGGGTCGCGATCTACCTCATCCGTGGCATCACAGCGGCAACCATCGACTTGTGACGGGCCATCGTCACACTCATCATCTTCTGGCTCTGGCTGCTCAGACGCTTCACTCAAGGCTGGCTCTTCCGTGGCATGCGCATATTCATCATCCTGCCTCCAGGAGCTCCACAGATGCTGGAAAAGGGATACTCCGAGGCGCACGCACACTAACTCAAGACCAACCAAGACTATCAGTGCAACTAGGATCCCGGACCAATCTACACTAATAACAACCTGAACCCACTGCTGCTCACTGCGACATCCTTGCAGGAGCATGGTGCACAAAAGGATAAAGGTCATCAAGATGTAGCTGCCATAGCGCACGGGAAGGCTCAAGGCGTTCGCACAGTTCACTTCGGTTGCGGCTGCACCGGCAGGGAAGGACAGCAAGGCGGCAATCATGATTTGCCGAAGCTGCTGCTTCGGAACTCTGCCTCCATGGTGGGCCTGACGAAAACGCCTCACTGCTTCCTTCATTGCATCCTTCTCAACTTGCGCAGTCATTTCATCCTCACCAACATAGCGTGCCTCAGCCTCATCATACACATGCAACAGATGCTTGAGGAACAATGTGCGGGCACGGCTCAGCCCCTTTGTCCCAATGTCTGCTACATTGTAGTCCGTGGATATCTTGTTGGCAATTATAATGCCCTGCTTGACAAGTAGCTGCTGCCAAAGAATGCGGGTGGAAAGATATCGGATCTTCCCCACGCCCTGGCGCCTAAGCGCACCCAAGGCAGCAGTGCTGTCAACATGGTGCTGTATCAGCGGGCTCTCATCAAACCCTAGCGCAAACTTGACGCACTCACGAACAAGCATTGCATCGCTCAGCACAGAAGCGGATGCCAACAGTTCAGACTCCCCTGAAGACAAAGCAATCACTCGCTGCGTGCGCGAGCTAGTCGATAGCACATTTGCACGGACTGCATTATAGATCCGGTCATCCATGACAATCACATATTTGGATCAAGTATAAATACTTCGATCAAATATCTCCACTTCATAATCATATAAAGAATTGTAGACCACATATGTTGGTCCGATTCGAATATATACAGGTGATAAGAAATTGATGCAGAACGCTCACACTTGTTTTCACGGCACAGCCGAGAGTCATGGGGAGTTTTCGCGGAAAACACAAGTGCACAACGTGTGCACCGGGCACTAAGAGTGCCCCTCCACCTAAGTCGAGGCACCGGGCGTGCCAACAGATCCAATCGCACTTTCGAGTGCAACGTGACCATCAATCTCCCCCCAGGGCGGGTTGGGTGGGATCAAAATTTTCTGGCTCGATCTCGAGACAGCTTCGATGGTTGCAGATTCAATCATGACCAAGTGTCCGTTTAACCGCATGGTTTAAAAATCGTTGCTCGACAGGAGAAACGAAATCATGCAACAGCGATTGAAAGTTGTTAAAAGTCAGGATTGTAAAGCACTACTAAGAGTAGCGCAAAGATTGTCATGGCCCAAAATTTTGTTGCTTACAAAATTTCGTTTGACCTAGGATCTATAAAACATCGACACGCACGCGTGAAGTGATGCTTATAGATCCGGTCATCCATGACAATCACATATTTGGATCAAGTATAAATACTTCGATCAAATATCTCCACTTCATAATCATATAAAGAATTGTAGACCACATATGTTGGTCCGATTCGAATATATACAGGTGATAAGAAATTGATGCAGAACGCTCACACTTGTTTTCACGGCACAGCCGAGAGTCATGGGGAGTTTTCGCGGAAAACACAAGTGCACAACGTGTGCACCGGGCACTAAGAGTGCCCCTCCACCTAAGTCGAGGCACCGGGCGTGCCACAGATCCAATCGCACTTTCGAGTGCAACGTGACCATCAATCTCCCCCTCTCGACTATGCGTTACGTTGCTTCAAGCGCCTCACCAGTGACAAAGCATGCCGGCGTATCACGAGTGAAAGGCCCGAGGAACGACAATTCGTCCCATCTGCCACGCGACGGTGGGTCTGCTATGTTACTCTGGCTCGGGACGCGATGAAACCAGGGCAAGCACGGGCGTGCTTCGTCGGCAGCCTCCAGATGGAGGAGAAGGCTCCTCCAAGATGCATCGATCGAGTTCGAGTTGATACAAGCACTCAACACACCGGAATGGTCAACGAAGAATAAGCACCTTTCGCCATCGATGTAACTCGACCATAAGATCCTGGCGAGCACGACCGCGTAAAGCTCAACTTGACCTATGATGTGTTTCCTGCCCTCGGCCCATTGCTTGACAAGCTTGCTCGGAACCCTGCAGCCGAAAGCCCTGGCCACCCCTTTGCTGGGGATGAAGATGACACCTCCAACGCCTGTGGTGAAGCCGCCCTCACACGGGTCGCATGCGCCATCTGTGAAGATGAGGACTGGATTCGAAGGCGGGCTCGCAGCAATGGCGCGGGGTCTGCTCGCAAGAAGTCTCGCCCTCAGAACGGCCAAGGCATTCGATTGTGAATCAGTCAGCTGGAAGACACCCCCTTTATCGCCTAAGAGCCTAAGGTCAGCAAGGGCCAGGCGCCCCGTGCGACCGAGCAGCTGAGCATCCGCAAAGCGAAGTTTACCAAGGAGGGAAGGCAGTTCCCTCGTGTCCACCTGGCCTTGTTCAAGGATGCGCCCTACTGACCCCTCGAGCATGGCAGCCCGCTCAGGCTTGTTCGATACGAGGATGTGCCCCATGTCAGGATCAGACGTGTCTAGCACAACACCCAAAGTTTCTGCAGTGCACGAGAACGGCTTCTCCTTCTCGGACAAGGAGAAGCCGAACAAGTCCATGAGGGCATGAACAGCATTGTCCGTTCCGCCCGACAAGAAAGAGGGAGTCATCGTCGGGAAGTCGTCGTAGTAGCACGTCACAGCTACCCTCAGATCCCAAAGAACCCTTTGCAAGAATAACGCCACCCTGTTGAACTGCATAACCGAGGCCGAAGCCCCGAAGGGCAGAGTATTGCACACAAAGGCCTTGACAGCGCGGGAGCCGGGCTCCCGGAGCAGGATAATGGATTTCGACCTTTCCCCAGGGTGCAACGCGAGCTGCTTGTACGCAGCATGAAGGTCATATGTCTTGCAGTGAGGACGAACACGGTCGAGGTCCTTCCACGCAGTATGGACAGGCCCCCTGAGTCTCTCACCCGAACTGAGTTCCAGATCAAGAAAGACCGACTTCTTTGCGGCACGGAAGACCTGCATGCACAGCCAACAGATTTCATCAAGGGCTTTGAGAGTGACGCGTTCAAAGCACCCGAAGCACGCATTCACCGCAGCTTCCGAGAAGTCATCGATGGCACGCCATTTGCCCTGCCATACTGCAAAACGCCGGCAGGCGTTCCAACCGTCGGGGAACATGCTCCCCAGAGAGTCGACATCGAACGGGCCGTCAAGCCAGCTCTTCCCAGACTTATCGGACTCTTCAAGCGTCATGTTCCAGAGCTCATCGGCATAGTCATGGTCCTTTTGGCCCTTGACCTTTTCAAGAAGAGTTTCCCTGCGAAGCGGGGCGCTCGACCAAAATTCATCAAGGTCCATCGTGGCAGGCTTAACGTCACTAGCAAAGACCCCCGTGCGACCTAAGTACCCCGTTAATTTAAAACCGGCAGCAAGGTCATCGAAGAGAGTGGTGTCAGGCCACGACAATTCTGCGGCAACGCTCTTCATGAGCGCTATACGCTTGTTGCCGAGGACCCTCCTCACACACGGATCCATGGCTGACCTGATTTTCTCTTCTTCGGGCTCAAGCTGTTTGGCAAGGGCACGCCAGTGCTGCAGCTTAAGAAGGCGATGTCTCATCGTGTCGACCGGACCCTTAGTGAGTGTGTCGAACAAGACTCGCAAAAGTTCATCTGGGAGCGACCTGGCGGAATCAAACGGGTGCACGACTAGCTTTGCTTCGTTCAAGAAAGCCTGCATGGATCGATACACTCCGAACACGTAGAACTTGTTGCCCTCAGGGAGTCGCGAACCTCCCCTCTCCACTGACTCCCGGAGGAGCTTTGAACCTGCAGGGACGCCGTGCCATGCAGATGACAAGCATTGTTTGGAATTGAGAGTGGGGGCTGCCGCGCTGCCAACAGAAACGGTATAAGCAAATTCGGAAATGATCGGTGGGAACGTGCGCCCTCTTGGCTGCACCTGACCCGCGGCGCGTGCAGCAGAGACCTTTGAAACAGTCAGTCGGTCCGGCGCAATGCCCCGCAAGGTGGCGGACTTGTCCACACATGAGATTATCCGTTCACAAAGAAGCTTAGGATACCCTGTTTCTGCAGCGGTTGCAAAGGTACGACCCTGCTTACCCCATGGGAGATGCGAGGAGCAGCCGGGACAGGGGCCCGAGAGGCAGTGCAGGAAGTCAGAATTGGTGAGAAGGGCCGTGGCCTTCTTGCGTTGCGAGCCGTGCCGGCACGAGTCAAATGTGACAAAGGAGTGCCGTTGGACCATTGCGGCCCACTTCGGGAATTGCCAAAGGTAGCTGTGCAACGGGTTCTCAACGGAGAACGGGATATGAGGCATGAATCGAAGCAGCCAGTCGCAGAAGGACTCCATGTGGTCGTAGATGGAGTTGGCACTCTCAACACGAGCTTGATCTACCTGTGAAAGGCCAGGGAGCCCACGCACATGATGATGCGACCGAAGCGGTTTAGGACCGGGCCCACATTCGCGAGCCCTGCTTGCAGTACCGCATGGAGGGGCCATGTGGATCCAAGCGACATGGTATTCGGAGCAAATGCGCCGCAGGAATGACCATGTGCTGGCCAAGCGGAGATCAAGCTGCAGAGTGTGCACACAGGATCTTTGTTTGTTATGGTGCCAATCGATTGGCACAACACTGTAGCCTGCCTCCTTGGCGACATAAGACAGCATAGCCGACCCGCTACAAATCTCTAAGAACAAAGGCTTTTCACGCTGCGAAGGCGACACCTTTGCATCCTGGGATTTCAAGCGTTTACAAGGCGGGTCGGCGGGCGGGGGAAGACTAGAACCCAAAGGGGCGGGAACCGAAGGGCTAGACCCAGAAGTGGCAGGCTCGGGCGGAGATTGCGCGCCAGAGGACTGCGAAGTCACAGCGGCGGATCCACACGGAAAGCCCAAAGGGAGCAACTCGGAAGGTTGCCCACCTGACAGAGTATAAAGTGTCACGACCCATCGCTCGCCTGTGTAAGGCATCGTCTTATGCCACAAGTTGCAAGAAAAACTAGTGGGGTTGCAGAAAGTATTCACAACCCTGCCCCGGATCTGCTCGCCTGCGGGACTCGTGGCCTCGGAAGTGCCTGCCGCATCTTCAAGCCAGAGCTGGCCGCCTTGAAAGGTGCCCAGCGAGAAGGTATGGTTCAAAGAACCCCGTTGGTTGCCGGAATCCCTGTGAAAATCTGACAGCGTATTCTGGCCCACACAGATTGCATTCCAGGACGCCTGAGGCACAAGTGCTTTGACGGCTGAGTTCAGCTGCTGGACAAACTCTCGCATCTGCAGCGTGGCGTTTGTAAGGAGATGGGGACAGCTGGCTCTGGGCCCGAAGTTGTAGTACCCCGACTGCTTGGGATCCGCTGAAGAAACAGACTTGCGTTGCAAGACAGAGTTGGGCCAATTGGCGCTCCGAAGCAATTGCAAAAGTGAAGAAAACTTGCTTGAATCCATACTAGCAGTCTGCTGACACGGATCAAGAACTGCTAAAGGAGAACTGTTCGGCGCAGGCGGAGCCTGCGGCGGTGCAAAACTTTGCCCAGCTAAGCCTGGGCTGCCTCGACTCTGAGTCGAGAACTGCGAGCTGCCGGGCTCGCTCTTCGACTGTCACTCTTGCTTTTGGCTAAGAGCCTCAGCACGCAACGGACAGTCCAGCGCAGGATGCGATTTGCCGCACTTGGGCCATGCGCAGATGTGCAATCCGCGCACACAGCGACCACGAGTCACAGTTTCCCTGCACGTTTTGAGTCCATACCCAAAACATATGTTTTCACCTGCATTGGTGCAAGATCTGCAACCCGCAAGAGCGGCAGGAACTTTCCCGCTGCCTTTGGTGCCCTTGGCACCTTTCCCTGCGCCCTTTCGGCCTTTTCCCGGACGATCATACGGGCCCGGCCCGTGCGGCCTCGGCGGCGGTGCCACCTGCTGCGTGACTGAAGCGCCTGCTGCCCGAGGCATCGGCTGAAGCAGATGAAGCACCTCCGGTGACTGCCATGTGTCCTCGAAGATGGCGTCCAATGGACGCCCCCCAGCTTTGAGCTGGATGCCTGAGCGGGTCGCTTCTCCGAGAAGCTGCCAAAGCTTCCTGTCAGCCTGCTGACACTGATCAAGTGTGGGCTGCATGTGCGTCGACGGAGGTGCGTCGAGGCGCGCCGCAAGAATGCGCTCAACCCACATGTGGTGACGATGGTAGTCGAGGATGTTCGCCATTTCCATAGCGATGCCGCGCCTTTGAAGCGCGAGCTGCAAGAGCAGCTCCGTGCTAGTATCGGCACGGACCTCAACCTTCGTCTCCGACCTGAGCTTGCCCGTACTGTCCAGCGAGAAGAAAGGCTCTCGCTTTGCCCCTGTTGAGGCCTCTTGTTCTTTGGAAACAAGTTTCTCCCACGGGACAAACTGCAGCTTGTCCTGTTCATACTGGGACACGAAGGAGTCGACGAGGCTATCGGCAGGCTCAAGACGGTTCTTGATCGAAAGGCCCACAAGGCGTTTGCTCACTACCTCGAACCTCTCAGATCTCTCTGGGACGCTCAATTTTCTTGGGATGGATTCATCCGTCCGCTCCACAAGCATCTTCATTTCCGAAGTGGTAACAGCATATGCTTCATGAAATAACCTTCGGAAGGAGCTTTTCTGCCCTACAGAGGGCGGCGTCCCGAGGGCCGACTCGAACGCTGCAATAAGGTCCTTGTCATCGCCAGAGCCCGGCGTGTAGCTCGTCATGAAAGCTACCTTTGCGAGTGAATCCACACCCACCTTCTCGAGTTTTTCGACATCCGCAGATGCCAAACCGACCTGGGCACATCGTGATTTGAACACTGGCCCCGACTCGGAGAAGGCCGCCATGGTGTGCTGCTTGGACCACTACGAGCTGAAAGCAGCTGCAGGAGGGCTTTGCTCTTCATCAAATCACTCGTCTTGCAGGACACGACATCCGCCAGATCTCTGCTCTTGCACGATACCACTAATGACAGCACTTGACCGGCTTGCGGAGCGCACGTGCACGACATCACAATTTTGCACAAAATTGCAGACACGAGCCGGATGCAGAGTCATGTGCCCTGCTGCACAATCAAGTATCTCCTGAAGCACTGCTTGCACCTTGGATGCAAAACTGCGGGTCGCGCCTCCAGCTTCCTGTACTGACCCGAAATGGTCCTACCGCAGCCTAGGTTGGCGCCGGCTTCGTCGGCAGTGATGTGCACTACCCTGGATTGGCGATGCCGAAAGAAAACACACGAGGGATCAATCTTGTCAAGATCGACCTTCCCATGCCAGTCCAAAGCCTCGGCAACACAAGCTTCGTCCCCTGAGTGGTCGATCTCCTCCTCGTCTTCGGAGCCCTCAGAGTCTGACGACTCGATCTCATCGCCCGGTGGATCGGCATTCGCCGACAGCTCGGAAGCAAGCTGCTGCCCCCTTGGTTTGTCGGGCTTGAAGGCCCCGGACGACACCTCGTCGATCATAGATGACAAAGCCCTGAGCGGAGCCGACTGGGCGTCGGACTCATAGATGAGCTCTGATCCCGCGCCCGAGGCTCGGGACGTATGATACCCCAAAAGGGCCCTCAGTTCCCTGGGCAGACCACGCTTGCTTGCCCAGCTCAGCAAAGTTCTCTTAAGGCTATGTGTTCCTACATTTGCAAGGTAGGGATCGCTCTGAGCGTTCCCCAGCAGGCTCCTGAGCCACGAGCAAGCCTGATCGCACGGAAGCGGGATCATCTTCCACGAACCATTCGAAGAAGGGCAGGGGAGCAACGGGTCGTTCGGCTTGATCGCAAGACCCGCCTCTGACAAAGCCTCAAGCCACGCATCGGCCCATGCACACTTGATGCCCACCTTCCTGGCAGCCATTGGCAAGTACCTGGTCTTGCGTTCCAAAGAGAAACTCGTCTTAGACCTGCCCACACTGCACTCCAAGTAGAGCGGCGAATCAGTCAGCGATGCTACATTTTGCCCGTCACTGTATCTAGCTCTTGCATAAATCAAGAAAAGAAAGAAACCTGCGGCGATACGGTCTTGCAAAGACCTGTCTTCAAGCTTGCAACAAATCCTTTCAAGAAGAATGACATCGGAGACCCTCAGAGGATTCCGTTGCCTGAGCTTCCTCTTCTGCATGTAAAGCTTCGACGCAAGGCCGCGGACGCGACCCGAAGTGTAAACCTTGTCACACCCTTCCAGGCCTACCACATGCTGAGCGAAAGCAACCGAAGAAAGAAGGCTCCTGAACGAAGTTGCCGCTGCTGTGGACTTCCTTTCCTCGAAGTATGCGTAGACAGCATGCTCGGTCAAGGGAAAAACAAACGGCATGTTCCCCTTTGCCCAAGAAACAAACCGCAACAAGCAATTCGCCCTGGCATTGATCGTCGAAGTGGCCTTGGCAGCAAGGCAATCCGAAATGCTGTCTGCAAGTGATCCCGAAGAGATCCCCGATGCCTTGCCGGCGTAGAAGTTCCTAGCTACACCGAAGGTCAAGGGCTCGACCATGACTAGGCTGAGCCACTTATTCACGGCAAGATTTCTTTCCTCGTTGATCATAACTTCCCATGAAGTGTGTTTGAATTTGGCCATCTTCGCACACACCTGTTCAAGCCCTTCCGACCTGATGAAGCGAGGGATCGGCACGGCCGGCTGATCAGCAGAAGGGTTCGCTGGGACTACGAGTGGAAGAGGTCCAAGAGGAGGCGGCAAGCGGGGCTTAGGGTCAAAAGCAACGAGTGCATTGTTCCAAGGGGTCTTCCAAATAGACCTCGAGTCTCGCAGGCACGACCTCAGGTGAAGCCCGTAACTCGAAGGGAGGGAGCTGTTCTCATCATCCCCCATTCTACTACAGCCCCGAAGTACCCCAGTGCAGGCACAATCACTCAAAGCGGAAAGCGCGTGAAACGCGCTGCACAAGTTGCTCCAGCCACCCCAAGCGAAGGGAGTGCTGGTATCTTTCGGCCTCAAGGTTCACAAGCTGTTGGCGAACTGCCTGCAGTTCTGTTCGCAGCAAGGCAAGCTGCTGTTCAAGAGAATTAACTTGAAGCTGAACTGCGTGCAGGTGGGCCGAAATGGCCTCCTGAGTGTCGCTGGAAGACGACTCGGCCGCAAGGGTCGAGCCCGGATCCATCCGAGCCCCCGGCGGGGCTCTTGCACGGCGCTCTAAGAGCAACACCGAGTTACGGAGGGCTCAGGCCTGTTAGACGGAATTACAAGCCTCTAGAGAGCCCCCAAATCAAAATTTTCTGGCTCGATCTCGAGACAGCTTCGATGGTTGCAGATTCAATCATGACCAAGCGTCCGTTTAACCGCATGGTTTAAAAATCGTTGCTCGACAGGAGAAACGAAATCATGCAACAGCGATTGAAAGTTGTTAAAAGTCAGGATTGTAAAGCACTACTAAGAGTAGCGCAAAGATTGTCATGGCCCAAAATTTTGTTGCTTACAAAATTTCGTTTGACCTAGGATCTATAAAACATCGACACGCACGCGTGAAGTGATGCATCACGCCTGCCGATGTTGACTTGCGACTCTGCTGGTCACCGGCCCAGTTGGCGTCGCTAAACGTCTCGACCACCACATCGTGATCAAAGCGATCGCCAAGTAACCCAACACCGGTTCCACGATTGCACAGCATCAGGCCTTCATCACCTATGGTGCTCATGTACATCACAAGATGCCGTAGGCCTTTCATGCTAAGCTCGGTGGGCGAGCTCATGCGTGACGCGAGCATGTTGATGCTATACTGACAATCGATGCAATCATGGGCAACATAAAGCAGCACTCCGACGCAACATCGGAACAGTTTGGCATCTGCTGGGCTCAATGGCTTGGTCCCATCTAACTTCTCAAGATCACTGAAAAGTGGTGTCTTCTTCTTGGCTTCAGGCCTGATGTTCAGAAGTCTTTGGAGCCTTTCCAAGTACTTCGGATGCGGGCTCATCAGAAGTTGGTCCTCCGAGACCAAGTGCAACTTGCGTTTCAAGAACCAGAGAACATCACCTGGCTTCTGCAACACCTCGAACTTAATCTTGTACTTCGCAAGAAGTGCGGGCTTAAGCTCATTGTTCGCGTACTTCAATGTAGTGAAGGCCAGCATGTCATCCACATGCAACTGCATCACACTTTCCAGACCCTTGGTCCTCAGAAGTGTAGGATAGGCTTCACAGGACTCCACACTCAAGCTTGAACTAAGGTGCTGCAAGAAGGAGCCATACCACTTCTCAGATCCATCACGTTGCCCTGGCAACAGCTTGCCCAAAGCAAATTTGACCTCAGGACCTCCACCTGTCGGGCGATACACAACCTCCGTCGGCACAGTCTGATCGACTGTGAGGAATGCATCTGACACATCGATAGCGACCAGGCACTTGTCAGGAGCGGTGCTTGTGGTGTACAAGATCGGGAGGAGTCTGTTGAGGAGACATGAAGAAGCTGGTGCAAAGGTGTCCGACCGTTCGCACAACCATGCAAACTCCCTTGCAACGTATCTGGCGCGCCTCAACCATATGGGCTTGCCCTGGTGTACCTTCTCGCGCCAGTCCTTGACCATGCGCGTTGTCAAGCGCTTCACTTCACCTGCACTGTGGCCATCGAGAGTGCTGGGATCAAGGAGAACCGAAAGCTTCTTAAGGCGCTCAATCTCAACAAACTCAGCAACCAAATCTATCTCATCTAGCTTGTCTTGGGACAGTGAAGGTGGGTCATCACCGCTGCGTGGGAACATCAGCTTTTGCTCATAGTCAGTCAGATCAACTTCTTCAGGCTCTTCCCACTCATCATCCTGGAGATCATCCTCCTCGAACCCTTCAACAAGCTCAGGTTCAAAGCACAACTCAGGAGACTCATCCTCGTGGCCATACGCATGCACAGCGCGGATCGACTCACCAGGGAAGAAGAATGGGCACACAAGCGAGGCGGCAGAGAGCTGCACGCGGTTCACATCCCCGCCAGGGCCCGGTTCCCCATTGTCAACATACCCGACGCCGGCACCCTCATCTGCAACTGACATGAAGGAATCACCGATTGACATTGCAACATCACTGGAGCGACGGGAGCTGCTACTACTGCTACTGCTGGGGTCCGTCCCCGCCACTTCGCTTGGGCTTGCAGCTCCTTCATCTGCAGCCTCCTTGCCGTCACCATCACCTGGTGCAATCACTGGACCACCTGAAACCTCAGCGGGAACTGGCACAGGTATCGGCGCAGGCGGTGCAACACGCTTGGCCAACACAAGCTGCGATCCAAGTGATGCCAGGCCGTGCTCCCACACACACTTCTCCACTGACACGGCTAAGTCAAGGTCCCACGGATTTGCAAAACGGCGCACTGAACGGGTCACAAATATTCCCGCAGCTGTGCCGATTATGTGCACATCATTTCTGCATGTTTTGCCAAGCCAGACTCCCTTGATCCACTGGGCTGAGGCTTTGGCTGTTTGCAGGAAACCCATAACCCGCTCGCCGAAGAGGCAGATGCGGCCTTCATAAGACGAAGACCTGACTCGCTCAAATGCAGTTTCATTCTGAAGGACTCTGAAGCGGTTGAGGAGCCAACAAGCATGCAGCACGGACCACTGGAACAATGGGTGACCAACCTTGATCACCTCCTTCGTCATGCCTGCACCTTCCTCAAGCTGCGAAATCAAAACACACGCATGCTGGCGCACGCGTTGCAAAGCTTGCTCAACCTCGCCATTGGACTCATGTGAACCCACAGGGCTCGTTTCAGAGGCCACTCCAATGTTCAAGCTTCGGAGGGCACGTTGCAAATGATGCATGACATGAAGGATCGGCCTCTCATTGTCCGACTTCAACTTGACGTTTGAGTGTCCCAACCAGCATATGAACCTGGCTGCCTCAGTAACCAAGAACGAGGTTGCAGCACCTGCTTTGCTTTGTGTAGGGATGGCAAACACAGCTTTGCTCGCACGATCAACGCAAAATAGCACAGTCAAACTGTCCTCTCCGACCTCAGGCTTCGTGCTCAAAAGACTCTGGCCCTTTCGCGATAAGAACCCAAAATCAAATGACACAACAGCATTCTCTGAAGAGGTGTGCGGCACAGAAGTTGCATGCTGGTCCTGGCGTGCTCTGTGGCGAATGCAAATCTCGCACCAAGGCTCGTAAGGCTCATGCGTCAGACAGTGACGCGCCTTGGTAGCCGCATCAGGCTCGGAGGCTACTGCCGGGGTGACCGGATCACGAGCCCTCGAGCTGGCCAAATTGGCCTCGACATGCTTATCAATCAGCAGCTGTTGCGAGTTGATGTGATTCGTCAAGCGGCGCCACAACTGACGGCGATTACCGGCCTTACTCAAGCCCAAACTAGTGCAAGCGGCCCTGAGGACTGTAGCTGAAGACTCACTCGTCACCCTGACGCCCTCAATCACGACAGTATCAGCAGGCAACTGACCTTCTGGGCTGTCCGGAACAGGGTTTGCTTCACCTGGTGAGCCATCAGCGGCTGGTGCAGGTGGTGCAACAGGCACCTCAGGAGGAGACAAATCCATGTCATCATCAGCCGATGCTGCTGCAGCCGGCGCGGGAGCCGGAAGGATGACACCATAATTATCCCCTGCATACGAAAAACCCAGCTCCTCAGGAGACATGTCAGCTCTGTTGTATGCAAACGTTATGCATGACTGCACGGGCTCGCCGGGATCAAACGGCTTCTCTAGGTTGCCTTCGCCTGCAAGAGCACTCACATCCTCTCCAAACTCTTCAAGGTACCAGCGATCTGACCTGCGACACAAAGTGGTGCGCCTCCACATGAGGTTGTCAAATGGACCGAGTGTGGTGTTGACGTGGTGTGCAGCACTCGATCGCAACACATAGCACGACGGCGCAATCTTGACCCAGCCACGATTGTTGCTCAGACCAGACAGCTTCTCGCCTAAAGTGACCTCGATTGCGCGGACCTGCAACGGTACTGAACCTTGCTGCACACAAGTACCATCTGCACCTGAACTTGATGAAGCACCATCACCTCGGGGCATGTGACCTGACTGCGTCGAACTGCTCTGGGGCATGTGACCTGACTGCGTCGAACTGCTCTGAAGCATGTGACCTGACTGCGTTGAACTGCTCTGGGGCATGTGACCTGACTGCGTTGAACTGCTCCGGGGCATGTGACTTGACTGCGGTGCAATGCTCCGGGGCATCGCGGAAGTATTCTGGCTCATCATGGCATCAGTTTCACTGCGACTCAACATACGAATGGTCCCCTGTGCACAGAAAGACTGGTGACGATAACCAATCGGGACCGAATGAGTATCATTGCTCAGCTTCAAGACATTGCTCTCAGGGCGGACAAACCAACCTGCACGATACAGCTTGCCAAGGCAGATCAAGGGGTGAGTGACATTGGACAGGGCAAAACGCTCGTAGAACCGGCACGGGCCGATCCTCACCTCAGCAATGCGAAACTCACGTACCTGAAGAGGGTTTCCCTGGGCATCTGAATACTTCATGCTGCTCGAAGACCTGTCCTTGACCCCAACATTGGAGAACCGCAAGGGAAGTGCTGACACATCAGCACCGGAATCAAGTATGATGTCCACTTCATCATGCGTGATAGCCCTGACCTGTGGGCCTCGGCCCAGGTACATCTCGTTGATAGCCTCGAGGCAGTCATACTGGTCCTCAAGGCTGATGCTTGACAGTCCACAGTCATCATCAGCATCATCCTGGGCACACTGTATCATTCTGACACTCGGGCCAAACCTGCGCTCACAAGCCTGCCCAGCAGCAACATTATGCCACTCGTCATACGAGTACGTGTCACCATCATCATACCAGGCATCATATGGTTCATCTCCACCGGGGCATGCACCAACATCCTCAGTGCTCTCAAGGTCGTAAATGGTCAAGTTTGGGATGGGCTCCCAATCGTCTGACAACACATACTCGAGCGGGGTTCCAAACGCCACTCTGCGCACAGCAGTTTGC